>JAWWLV010000100.1:42582404-42623114 GCA_035041135.1 Platyrinchus mystaceus
AAAGAAAGAAAGAAAGAAAGAAAGAAACAAAGAAAGAAAGAAAGAAAGAAAGAAAGAGAAAGAAAGCAAAAGCACACCAGAAAAAAAAAAGATAAACTGATCTGGCACTTTTCACTGACATATTTCAGCTTCCACTGTCTATCATTTTTTTTTTCAATTATTTACACTATACTGGCATCCTGTTGAGACTGAAGCCTAGGTGTAATCGACTGCAGAAATATAAGACAGACAAACAGACCATTTGCTGTACAAGACAGGAATGAAAAAAGTTTGTGCTAGACAAAAGACATATTGTGAAAATCCTTTTCTAGAAATGTGCTTTAGATTAATATCCAGTGTGTATTAACTGTAGATAATTTCATAGAGGTCTGTTCAGTTTTGTTTAAAAATTGCTGAAATTCTTGGGAAATTATTGTTGATTTTCCTATGATAGTGAGATTGATGAAATTTACAGGTGCTTCCATCAAAATTCTGATAAAGAATTACCCTTGTAACAATTTTTAAGTCTATGTGAGTCCATCGTATCCAAACTTCAAGTTTCACAAATTAGTTTGGAGAGCTGAGTTGGGTTTTGGGGAGGAAGTTTACATATGCTTCTTTCCTTGGGAAGAGTTAAGTTTATCTCTGTCTTAATAATCTTAACTAGTCTGATCAGTGACTAGAAATTATTAGGAATTACATCATCTGAGAGAGTCTTTTAATCAGATTATCTTATCAGACTCTTTTCTCAAATGCCTTTGTAGACTCTGCTTCTGAGAGGCCTCTTTAAAACTTAAAAATTTCTCCACATTCAACATTAGTTTTGCCTGATACTGTCATGTAACTGTTTCTGGTCTTCCTTAATATATCAGAAGCAGTCTGTGTATTACAATCTGCCATGCTCAACATATAAAACTTATATTTTCCAGCTTCAATAATTAAAAAATATCATACAAAAAATGTTCAGATCCCTATCTACAGGGACATGGTTTCCATATTCAGATAAAACAAATATGTAGCTAAAACACCTAGTGTTCTGTTGACAGCCAAAATATGGAAGTTTCTGAATTAATCTGATTTGTCTCTGTGACATTTTTCTCTATATTGTTATGGAGGCATGGGTTGTTGACATATTTTCATGAGATACGTCTTTTTTCTCTCCTCTAACATTTCATGAAATGGACGTCTATCTACTACTCCTAGAGGATCTGCTCTCTCTACAAAATTAAAATTCTCTGAGATAGGTACTAACTCTTTTAAATCCACATCCAAATAGGAAAAAAAAAATATAGACATTACTGTATAAAACTAAAGCATATGCACTGATTCAGAAAATCCACGAGCCATTTTATTCCCAAGATTGGAGGAAGAGAATGCTGACTGCATTTCTGGCACTGAATTCAAATCACGACATGTGATATTGTTATTTGTGCACTTCCATGAAGATAGTCTTAAATTCCTTTTTTCCAGTTCCTGCTAACCATTTACAACTATGCAATGAACTAGATTTCTCTTTATCTGTTGATTCATGGATAGTAAATTTCTGTAAAGAAGAGCAGGATTTGGCCCAGGAAATACTCTAATAATTCACTCCAAATATCTTTGCTCCCATTTAGCATCCTTACTACTCAATTTTTGTTTGTTTTCTAAAAGTGAAATCCTAGATAAGGAGCCAAAAGCTAAAGAAGTCTACTATGTTTTAGTCTTTGAGTAATTCAGTGTTAAAATTCTGTGTGGATTCAAAAAATAACTTGTTTTTTTAGACTTCTCTGATCCTCAATTGCATATAGACCCAGCTTAAAAATCTACCTCTTTTGGGCAAAACACAATGCAGTTAAACACATCTGGAGAAGATCAGAATATATCCTAGATATATCATAGTTATTTTTGAGATTAAAAAGTGCTTTTATGTCATACAGTCCATCATTCTCCAGCGCACGATGAATCGCTATAACATTGCCTTTTAGTGCAGCGTCCCATTTTGAAAACTCAAACTTGTGGTGTGCTGTTTCTCCCCTTGCTAATGATTTCATGCCATAAAATAAGAAAATAGAAATTTTGCTTTCAGCACACATTCAAATTGTTTAAAAACTTTCTATTTAGTCTTACATTCCTAGGTTATACTTTAGGTATATATATACATACTCCATATATCAGCGGGTTACTACCTTATATCTGTGGGGGACAGTGGGAGCTTTAATAACAATAGAAATACTTCGGACAGCAAAACACAATGGCACAGTGTCACAGTGAAACCTGAGACCTACTAGTATTATTAATATCTTCTTTTTTGAAAATCAAATGAATGAACTGATGTATTTTCATAATGTATTATGTACAAATCCTCACAATTAATTTTGTGATTATGTCAAAGGCTTCATAAGTCAAACGACTTGTGTGTAACATCTGTCCTATTAGGAAATCTTCCTCCAGTTGTGGCAAATAAACTAAAATGTAACCACAATACTTAACATTTTTGCAGACTTCTAGGGAGCACTTGCTGCTTTAAGAGAAAAAAACAGACAAAGTGAATTAAAATGACCTTGCTTCTTTGAATTAGTGAGAGTTGGTGTGTGCAAACATTAAATCAATGGCTGGCATCAGCCTTGCTCAGCTGCAGCGAAATCTGTAGTAGTCCGCTTATAATTTGAGTTGTAAAGTATTTGTCTTTTACAGCATCCAGCACTCCCTCTATCCTCCTCGGTACCCACTGAGCTAACACCTGTCTCACCTAGGACTTCTGTTTGAAGGTGGCTTAATGATTTGGCAGTACTACTGCACAGATATACACTGTAAACATTAGATTCCTGCAAGACTGCAGGGCTCTTCCCATCAGTGCGGACTGGTAATGATTACAAAAAATCATTATACTTTACTTTTTAAACTGCTTCTGGGTAAAGCTTCATGCACACATTTTAGGGAAACTGATTGTGGTGTTTTGTTTGCCTGTTTGCTTATTTGTTTTAAAGACAGCTTTCAGCTACTACCTACTGGATATTAAAAAAAGTATAGATAAGTCCATATGTAATAAACAAAGAACCTTTCCTATATAACTCTGGTTTACAGGCTTTTATATATTTATAAAATTTCTCAAAAAATATAATTTCCTATTCAGATCTTACAGTATAGATCCCCTTCACTAAATTCACAAGCAGATAAGAATAGCATCATTCCAATGACCAGTTTCTCCTATGTTTTTGTACAGGATAATATCAAAAAGCAAGGAGTTTGCTTTGGTTTGGGGATTTTTGTTGTTTTTCTTATTTACTTATTTCTGGAGAAAAGATCAGCAATGGAAAAAAAGTTGCCTATTGGAATGCAAAGGGATGCAAATTATTGATCTGACCATCTGTGGTGAAAAGACCATGGGTAAAATTAAAGAAAACTGGAAAGTTACAAAAATTGCAGTCAGCATACATGCTAAGGGGGATGAAAATGGAGGATGGAAAGTTACAGACACAGTTATAACAGTACGGAAAATTATAGGAAGTAAATGAGGTTGTATGGTATATGGTCAGGTCAGCATGTCCAACTTCCCACACACAATACATGCTAAGGGGGCCTAAACAAAGGGTGGAAAAGAATGGAGACCTCACAACCGGGCTCTGTTAAAATCCTTGCTAGAGAAGGAATTCAGTGGTACGTTATTGCTGACAAGCCACATAGCAACTGTCAACCAAGGGAGGAAAAGGATTTTTGCTGTTGAACCAGCAACTGTGGCAAGATCACAGATCATCCCCAAAGGTTACCTCAAATGTAATACTGATGTTACCCACCTCCAAGGTAGGACCACCCCCCACTGAACATGATGTATCACTTAGAGTCATTCAAGCTCCACCTAAACATAAAAATTAGTATAAAAGTTAAAAAATTGGGAGAAGATAGAGAAGATTCATTGTAACTTCTGGCATCAGTTGATGGGCTGAACCTGTCTTCTACTCATAGGGACACACCTGTTGAATAAGAACCATACTCTGTGCACAGTGAATAATTATCTCAAACTAGCTTTTGTTAGGGATTAGAACTTGTTCATATATTGCCTTGCCTACATTTTTGCAGTGAGATACTATCACTGGCAATCTTCAAACCTTAACCTGTCACAATTTTCTATTATATTAATAAAGAGTGTTTTTCCATAAACTGTTAAGTGTAAGTCCTTCAAGAGCACTGGCACTTGCTGGAAATAGGTAACAGACTGGACTGTGGTGATCCTGGAAGGGGTTTCTCTTGTTCTGTTGGCACGTGTCTCTGGATCTTTCCTGGGACACCAACAGACCAATTAAAGGTGTGGAGGCCTGGCAGGGGGTCTTTCTGTTTGCAAGTGAACCTGAAAGCATTAGTTGAACTGCCTTCCGATCCATATAGGGTCCTCATAACAGGACCATAACTGACAGACTGGTCAGGCACAAGGGCCTTGGCTAACCTGGGGCACCGACAAGCTAGTGAAACACAACAGGCTAGGGAAAATCTCCCCTTTCATGTGCCAGAAAATTGACATAGTCGACAGGATTGCCATGGATAGACTGCCACAATAATATGTGTGCCGCTGAAAAAATACAAATGTGCCCCTTCCCAAGATGGGAAGGTTTGGGCGAAAAAATTTTGGAAGGATGAAGAGAAAATGGTGGAATGCATTGAACAATGTCAGGCTGAGCAAAAGTCTGAGAGGATATGTCACATATTTCCTTTGTAAGTATTTTTCACCGACAGTTGGAGCTACAAAAAGAGATACACAGATGAATATGTGTGTTTGCATGTTAAATACTTTGTACCAAGAAGTTTGAAATTATTTCTTGAGTAGCTGAAACCTCTCTGATTTTTTTTTTTTTACCCTTGCTATTATTCCATTCATTTTTATCCTTGCAATGCTTCTGTTTAGTTAAGGAGGTGGATTTCATCATTTGAGTGCATATGCGCATGTGTATTAACTTCTGAACTTCAATTTTGTCTTCAAGGTCTTACAATTCTTAACCTTCTTTATCTTAGTTTCAGCTTCTTCCCCTAAAATCATGCACTATATTAGCATCTATTCCTCTCCTCTCTGCTTCGTATCTTCTATTAAACTGCTTCCCACATTTGAACAAGTTTCTACCCTGTAAGCTAAGAACAATCAATGGCTTGCTTCAATAATTGCTGTAATTCTTATCTTTTCAGTCTTTCTATTAACAAGACAATTTAGTCTCCATAGTAATTAGATTGAAGATACAGAAGTGTACATGCATGCCTACAAGTTTCTTTCTGATTTGAGAATCTCACTGCAGAAGCATTATCTGTTGGAGGATGACACATACACTCAAAATACCTGATACACACTGGAAAGTAGAAAGAAGTCAACTTTTCTGTCAAAGGAAATCAAAACAGTTATCATGTCTTATGTTGCTTCTCTGTATTACACTTGTGTATCTCATTCAATGCAAAAAAAAATAAAAAAATAAAAAAATAAAAGGATCCAGAGGAAATAAAGAGTGAGTTATTTAGTATTTCTCATGCCTATTCACTTGTTCTTCCAAACAGGTTTGCTGCTTATTTTTTTTTTTTAAAGCTGGCATTTTTTTCCTCAAAATGAAAACATTATTTTCACCTCCTCCATCCCTTTCTTTAATAATAAAACAGCAAGGAAGTTTGTGGAGGAATGGATAGAATATAAATTACTTATTAAAAGTCACAAACATACAACATGTAATTCAAGAGACATTGTACAAGTATCTATATAACTTAGCATAATGTGATCACCCGCATATAAATTATTCTTCAAAGATCAAGGGGGATAGCTACTTTGAACGTCATTCAGTAAGAGGAAAAATTAGAAAATTGTAACAAAAGCTGATTTGCCTATGGTCCTTGAAACCACAGTTATAGATAGTTTTAATAGAATTTAAAATAAAATCTGATATATAATATAATCTCAACAGATATTAATTTAGTTGTGTTAACAGATATGATATTAGATATTTCTTAAAATATCTAAGTTGTTAGACATTGTGTTTATAATGCCTAATATTATGCCTCACTGAGTCTCTTTCTCACTAAAAGAGTCATAAATTAATAATATTGGTGCAGGTTTGTTTACTTACACAAAGCCTAGTGTCTTCAAAGTGCTACACTGCAATTTAATATTCTTATGCAAGAAGAAACTATTTGGAGACTTATGGTCTCTTTTTTACCAGTGTCTGTCCACAGCACTTAAGATAATATTTTGCAAATAAAAATATTTTGTGGGCTTTAGCATCTGATAGAAAATGTTTAAGTGGCTCTGTTTAGATTCTAAATCATTTAAGTCCCTCTATATCCTTGAGGCACAAAATAATTTCATCTTTAAGTGACTGGGAATACTATAAAGCTTAAGGATATACTGAAGTGTTTTCCTGTTTTAGAATCCTGAATTGTAGTTTTTCTGAGGAAGAGAACAAATTATTAAATTGCTGTCAGAAAAAGTTTGACCTTCTATTAGACCTTTTAGTGATACTGCATTCAAATGAAATCCGAACTGGATTGTTTTGAAATATAAGCAACCTTACAATTAAATGGCATTTTAATAACAGAAAAATCACATAAATTACAGTTTGCATTTATAAAATGTTAACTCTATGACATGCACGTTACGGTTGCAAGCACTTGTTCAGATAAATAACTTTCATTACAAAATGTTTGTAATCAAGTGAAAACTCTTGATGCTTCATCCAAACTTTTTTTAAATTTAAGATACATTTAATTTTTAAAGAATCATTTTTGAATATCCAAAAGAGATTTATTTAGTTTGAGATCAAACTAACTATTCAATTTCATTCCAAATAATTTTGTCCTTTGAAAACAGTTTTCTTTTAGCCCTGAGTAGAAAGAACTCTCATGATGGGGCACTCCTTCTACATCTTGCACATATTTACTTTAGACCTTAACATAATTTTAAACATTAACATGAAGAGCACAATGAACCACCTACAGCAGGGTGAAAGCAAACCTTTGTAGTGCAGTTTTTGCTTTTCTTGGGTAGCATGTTACCTGCTCTGGGCACTTTCTTAACCATAGTCCTGTACCCAGTGGGCCTAAAAACTAAATATCTGCTTGAGTTTTCTTCATGTCCCAAAAGACAATTTGACTTAATAAATACATTGTTTCACTTAAGTAAGCCTGAAAAATGTGGTGACATATAGAGTATATAGTAGATAACAACATATACAATATTTATAAACATTGACAATCTGAGCTGGGTTCAGGGGAGGCCACTGAGAAGGTAGGGTTAAAGCCCTCATCCTTTGTGAAGAAGCCAAAGGACCAGGGCTGGTTTAGCCAGGTGAAGGAATGTCTTTGGGGGCATCCCTGGTACTGACAGGAGGGACAGGAGGGGATGGGGTAGACAAAGCCAAGTTCTTCACAGCAGTGCATGATGGGAGGGCAAGATGCAGTGTCACAAGTTCAGCCATGGGATTCTCAAGCTGGAGACAAAAAGGAGCTTTCTCCCAGTGCAGTCAGTCCAGTGGTGAAGCCAGAGCCCAGGGAGATCAGTCCAGTTGTGTGAACTTTCACACTTTGACTGTGTAAGACTGAGCAGCCTCACCTGACCCCACATCCAAGCCTGCTCAGGGCAGAGTCGGAGTCTGGAGACCTCTTCATGTCCCTGTATTGTCCTGTGTTCACAGCCTGAATTGTCCTGTGTTCCTGTGATAATTGCATTATTTTTGCAACTACCTAGCACTGTGCATATAAATCATATGTCTTTTAGTCCAGTGGACTTAAAGTTTGGGTAATCGATGCGCTAGTAGATGAAAAATTCACTTTTCAATTCTTTTAAAGTTTTACTTTCACCACATCCCACTCAACGATGTGTTTCATAATCTCAAGGAGTAGGATAAACTGGATCTGACTATACAAAGAGTTACAGGGAAAAAACCCAAAAATGGTCAAAACCAAGTCCATTTAGGCAAATAAAGGGCTTCACACCATTAGTTTTCTGTGGAGGAAGGCTTCTTTCCAGACAGAATTCAAAAGTTTAAGGCAGGGTTCTTGCTACACTTGAACAAAATCAGATACCGTGTAAGTGTAACAAATAGGATGAAATACAAATATCGCGATTTCTTTGCTTGTTTTGGGTTTTTTGCCTTTTGTGCATCTTCCCTGTGTCTACTGGCATTTTTCCTGAAAAGTTATGAAACCATTTTAATTTCAATGTGCTTTGTATAACACAGAATTGTATCATCATGGAATCACCAAGTGGTTTGCATTGAAAGGGATCTTTAAAGATGAGCTAGTTCCAACCCTTTCACCAGAGGCAAGGACAACACTCAATAGACCAAGTTGCTCAAAGACCTGATCTTGAACAGTTTCAGTGATGGGGCATACACAACATCTCTGGGTAACCTTCTCCAGTGTTTCTCTACACTTATCATATAAACAAATCCTCTTTAGGTCCAGTCTACAGCTACCATCTTTCAGTTTTAAAATGCTGCCCCTTGTCTTGTCACTATAGGCCCTAGTCTCTCTCCATCTTTCTTAGAAGCTCACTTTATATATTGAAAGGCTGCAATAAGGTCTCCCCAAAGCCTTCTTTTCTTCAGGCTCAACAAACCTGACTCTCTGTGTTGGTTTAAAAGTAAAGTGGCAGAAGAAATGAACACAACTCAAGAGAGGTTACAAGTCAGAGTTACAATTTACTAACAAATACCACAATGAATAAATACAGGGAAAACTGGTTTTAACCTACAAAGACAGATGTATAACCCAGTGCAGTGACTGAGGGACGCACCCCTTTGCCCTTCTCCCCAGGGCCTCAGGACGCCATGAGGGAGACAAACGGAATCACCAGGAGAAGGGGGCAAGAAAGTGACTTTATTGCTTTGGGTCAGGGAATTTATAGGTTTCTGTCGGGTGTTATCTAGAACCAATGAGAATCCAGAGATTCTAACCAATAGAAAAACTTATACAAATTTTTAGGGACAGTTCTAGAGATTCTGAGGGTTTTAGGAGGTTTCTGGTAAGGGGAGAAGGTGGCTCTGGGAAGGAGAAAAGGTGATTCAGGGAAAAACCAAAGGAATCCATTTTGCAACCCACATTACACAATAGGCTTTTGCTCTTAGGGTACATTTTACAGGATTTGTTCATTTTTGAAACTGCATGTCTTCTGCAACAACGCAGCACCCTAGGACAAGAACATAACAGTGTTTGTCCACCCCTATGCTAAGCACTACGTGGTCCCCTTGGGGGCAACGTAAAAGGAAAAGAAAACTTGGATGATGGTCTGTTCTGTTGGAGTGATGATCACAGTCTTGTTGAGAGTGGCAGTCAGAGTCCTGTTGAAGATCGAGTCCTTCTCTTGATCTGACAAGTGGTATCAGAAATCCCCAAGCCCCAAGATTATGTATGCTCAGGCTCAAGTGGGAATGTCCAGTACCTCCTCCAGGGCAGGGAGTTTCACAATGGGTGATTTAACCCTGTGAGTCATGGGACATTTTTGGAGTCTTTGACAGCCTAGGTCATTGCAGCTGCACAATCCACAATCCAGTCCATTGTGGCCCATTAGCAGAGATGACCATCAGGCTGGGTGTGAAGGTGCTGATGCCTCCCTGGAGGGAGTTATCACAGCTGAGTCATTGGCGTGAAGACAAAGAAACACTTCTCTGACTCCAAGGTTTCCTAAACACACAGCTTGTAGCTGCGTGTAAGGTGTGCCCTGGGCAGCTGCTGCAAATGATCCATAATTATTAACAGTCCATTGGAGATAACACAGAGGGTGTAGAATACACAATGTTGGTTATACCCATATGGTGATACACTAGTCCCAGCCCCTGTAACTAGGACACTTTTGCAGTCTTTCTTCACAGAAGAGGTGTTCCAAACCTCTGATTATTTTGGCATCCCTCCTCTGGACCTAATCTAACGGGTCCACATCTTTCTTGTGCTGAGAACTCCAGAGCTAGACACAGCACCCCAAGCAACGTTTCAGGAAAGCACAGTGGAGGGACACAAGCACCTCTTCCAATCTGCTGGCCACACCTGTACTGATACTGGATATTGCCCTAGCTCAGGTATGGGACCCTGTATTTGGCCTTGTTGAATTTCATGAGGTTTGCATGGGCCCACCTCTCAAGACTGTCAAGGTCCCTTTGGATGGTACCTTTCCTCCAGCGTGCTCAACAGCACCACTCAGCCTGGTGTCATCTGCAAAATTGTTAAGAGTGGTCTCAATCCCACTGTCTGTGTCATTAACAAAGGTAATGGACAGTACTTGTCCCAGTAGTGTCCTCCTGAGGAACACCACTCGTCACCAGCCTCCACCTGGACATTGAGACATTGACTTGGATGCAGCCATTCATCCAGCTTCTTATCCATGTAAAAAATCTATCCATCAAATGCATATCTTGAAAATTTAGAGCCAAAGATATTGTTTGGGACCATGTCAAAAGTCTTTCAGAAGTCAAGAAAGATGACATCAGTTGCTCTTATCTACCAACGCAGTCACTCCATTGTGGAAGACCAGCAGCCTTCCCTAAGGGCAAATTGTGCTTGATTAAGCTGTCACAGTGTGGAACACAACCCATGTAACTGTGTCTAATCACTTTCCTGTCACCCATATGACCTGACATACCTCGCAGAAGGATCTGGTCTGTGGTATTGGAGGCTCAGAGGTGAGGCTGACTGACTGTAGTAAAGTGCTGCTGTCTTAAAGTGGTTTTGTTGTTTTTTGGGTTTTTTTTTTAATGCAGGATTCTTCTGACTGTGACCATAAACACCTTTCTCCTCTTTACAGTATTTGCTGTCCTTCCTCAATTATTACCTATCTCTAATTGTATTTCCATTGTAGTATGAGTATTATTTCATAGATTCGTCATTTTTTTTAGCTTTACTTTAAGATCATTGAGTTTGTTTGCCAATTTGACAGGACCATCAGTTAGTTGTTTGTGTAATTAATTAAGCCTTTTATTTAACTCAAGCCCAACAGATCTTACTGAATTTAATTGCCACTCAATCACAAAGCAAATTCTTCCTGAAATTAAAATCTTGTTCTGCAAAGACAAACAAAGCTTCAGCTGTTTCCTTAGGTTGGTTATGTGACTGTCCCTGCTACTCTTAAAACGAGCAAACTGGATTTTCTTCTTCATGAATCAGTGATTTTGTTGGTTTTTTTAGATAAACACCTTTTAAATTGAAGCACTTCTGTCTGCCACTAACAGATTAAATGCTATATAACAGAGAAAGCATCTCAAAGATTGCTGCTATATTTCTGAAACTTTCTGTAGCTGTAAACCAAGTGAGACAAGTACTGGTATAATGTGGGAAAGGAAAAGGGCACAAATATTTATGTTTGTCTTGCTCTCTGGTTATAGTCATCAACATTACAATCAAGGAAAGAAATGGTCAGTGTACTTAATTTACATTACTTTGAATAGTAGTAAAGAAATCTCATTCCTTTATCATGAGAGTTACAAGTGAAATTAACAAATTACGCGCCTATAAACTTTTCAGAATTCCTCCAAGCTGGAAGTGAATCTTCCTTTTACTTTTATTTAGATTTTTTTTGCTGTGGTGCTGGTCCCTCCTGAATACTGCAGAAGCATTTTTGTGGACAGAAGTCAATCATTCCGAAAACTGAAAAAAGTGTGTTGTTAGTGGGATAGGTGGGGAAAATCTAACTGTATCTTCATAGCCCATACCAAAACAAGGCTGCACTGATTTCAGTGGTCACACCATTCCTCTAACTCATTGACTTCAATTGGAGTTTTGCTTTACTAAGGATTTTGTGATCAGATCCTTCATTTGGACAAAACGGATCCATTTTTCAAATTGTCACTATGTGCTTAGGAAGGTCAAAACTGTATTTTATGTAAGCTAAACTAAAGAAGACTAGGGCTTTGGTGAAGAAAGTGACAATGAGAACAAGAAAGACAGAAGACAAGAAGGGAGGTAGAAAGTGTGCCTACTTCCTTTTCCCTTTGAGTTCCCAGGAAGATGTTATCAGTGATCTACTTGGTTTACTTTCACATATTACTACTCCTGACACTCAATGTTTTGGAGATAGCAGAGGAAGATAATGGCTTTATTTTATTGTCTCACCAGCTTTAGAAATTATTTTTCTGTTAATGATTAAATATTGTCATTATCCATTTAAGCCTGAAAGTGGGGCCTAACACAGCTCCAAAATCCCTTATCTCAGAACTTTTGAAGAGTTCTTTGACACCTACCTTTTTGATAATGGTTGACAAATCTGGAAGCCTAGCAGTGTCAAGCCTGCCACAGCTCTATGCCTCTAATCCCACCAGACTGAAGGAGAAAGCTGGTAGGGCTGAACATGTAGTACCAGTAATGCATACACAAACACTCATACATACTATGCATATATGCACATAGACACAGCAGGCTACACAGATCCACAAAGGCACAAGCCACAGAGGCACACTAGGACTTAGAACCTCATCCTTGCCCCTGGTACAGGGACCCTGGAACACACATGCACACACATGCATAAATGTGAATCTCCTGGCAGCTGGGCTTAGACACCTGGTCTCCAGTGACTTTCCCTGGATCCTCCTGTCTCTGTCTCACATCCATGCTGGCACACACAAATGCACACACAGACACACACACACACACGCACCAGCCACCAGGTCTCTCAGTTGACCTGCATCCTCACAGTTCCTCCAGCACTAGGCATGGATGCCTGTTCCCTTTGGGAGCCAAAACCTCCAGGTGCCTCACCCTCAGAGGCATCCACAGTCTGGCCCTGTTCTGTTTGCCCTGCTCCCCATCCAGTTGGGCTGCACATTTGCTGGTGATCACACACAGGCACACGCAGCTGTCCTGGCTACAGGGCTGACACATCAACCGTGACCCACATTTTTGCCCCATAGCTACATGGGACAGGGTTCCTTACCCAGAAAATGTGAGTGGAAATCAGAGAGAAGTTAGGGTGTATCTTGTCAATAAGATGTGGGGCATGGCCCCATGAGCACACTGCTTACACCTCTCTGGCCCTTTGTATCCCCTTTCCCCTCAGTTTTCCCATGCTTGCTCTTCCTTAAACTACCCTGATTCTCCTGCCTCTGGTTTATCCCCTTTACATCCCATAATAAGTCTTGCAATACCCCCTGCACCCCATGAAACATCTCGCACACATGGGCAGTGATCCTTGTTAGTCATAAGACCTGGAGAGCCCCCACAGCCTCATGGTCTGAATGTCCCCCAGTCCTGGGGCAGAGGCTCTCTGGGACACCCTGAGGAGGAGCCAGGTGGGTGCTCGAGGTGCTATCTGGGGTATTGACAACACCCCAACAGTGCCTCTAGGATCCTTCATGGGGGTAATTATGTTATCTGACCCGTCGTTGTTTCTCTCTGCTTCTCTGTGTCTCTGTGTGGAAATAGAGGTTAAGGTTGGAAAAGACCTATTTAAAATTCCTAGGAAGGAGATACCTCTGCTGAATATTGCTTTGCATTACTTGATTTTGATCACCCACAGTGGGCTCACATATGACAAGACATTCATCACATCCTTTAGGAAATTATTTTGCTTTCTATTAATTTTA
Organism: Platyrinchus mystaceus; assembly: GCA_035041135.1. NCBI lineage: Eukaryota > Metazoa > Chordata > Aves > Passeriformes > Tyrannidae > Platyrinchus > Platyrinchus mystaceus. The sequence continues at coordinate 42,595,895 of JAWWLV010000100.1, forward strand.
CTATATCCTTTATTTTATTACTGTCATTTTAACTACATATTTTTTGTTTCTTTTTTCAACATCCTTTTCTTGTACCATCCCAAAAAACCCTAACCCTCATAAACTCTTTTCTTTTTTAGTTCCTCTACTTAACTAAGATCTGTTAGTTTATTCTAAGAGCAGCTGCGCACAGAATTTAATCTCTGCTACTCATGCTGTTTGTAAAATAACAAAAAATACAGTATTTTCTATGGGATTTGGAATAATTTTACTTGAAAAAAACCCTACTGAATGTATAGAATTAATCCACTTTGACTTCCTTGGAAAAAAATTTTGTTCTGATTGTATATGCTAAAGTGAGAACAACTTTGATACAAAATATTTTTCATGGATTTAAATGTAAAAATATTGAACTTGTAAAATAGTCACTTCACATCATCCTCTTTCCTCAGGAGCAGCAAATCTCTAGCTGGACTTCATTTACCAAGATTTGTTGTTCTGTGTACAGTGCCCTCTTGATAATAGGCAGCTATTCACCATGGGTCTGAGCTTTAAGGTACTTTATGTCCCTTTCCGGCACACCAAGCATGCATTTTCTATTTGCTGAATACTAATTCACCTTTCAAATCATCCACCAGATGATAAAACCTCTCTCATCAGTGCACATACACAGGCATATATCAGAAAAGGAGCAAATTAAGTTCAGGACATAGTTCCTCCTCATATGTGTTACATATAGACACCTCAGAACCAGTGAGTTATCACTGAACTTTTGATTTGTTGTTTTTGGTACAGTGTAAATCTTTTCCAGCTGCAATTTAACAACACTCATAAATGAAGCTGGAGGACCTTTCTCTGTTTACCTCACTGGGGCACCACTGGCATTCTAAAGAGAGTCTAGCCGAAACTCTTTTTGATGAGACTAAATCAGGCAGTTCTAATCTCATGATACCAATACAGAAGATGAAGCTGCTACAGAATATTAAGCTCTGTGTGTGGCTCTGAGTTTAGCATCAAAGAAGGTAACCTTTTGGTATATTTCTATGGCACTTAATCAAGCAATTGATATTTTTAATTTTCGTAGAATGCCCCTGGAATCTAAGTTTTCAAAATGTCATATAGTCCTTAATTTTTCTCCCCAAGTTTACATACATTTTGTGTAAATGAAAGGCAAGATGGGTGACCTTGATATGGAGAAGGTTGAGGTATTTAATGGTCTCTTTGCCTCAGTCTCTACTGGCACTTACGCTTCCCACTTCCCTAAAGTTCCTGATCCTCTGGTTGGGGCTTGGGTGAGTGAAGTCCCTCCTACTACAAGCGAAAAACAGGTTCGAAAACACTTGATAAAACTGAACAGCCACAAGTCTATGGACCGTGATGACATGCATCTCAGGGTCCTGAGGGAACTGACTGACATTGTTGCCAAGCCACTCTACATCATATTTGAAAAGTCATGGCAGTCAGCTGAAGTCTACACTGACTGTAACATTGAAACATTGCTCCCTCCCAGTTTTACGAAAGGAAAGAAAGGAAAATCTGGGGAGCTGCAGATGGTGAGCTGGTAAGGCCCTAGTTTTGCCCTGCAAGTTTCTTGAAAAGGCCTTGGGGGTTTTTTATACCCTGAAACAGTGCAAGGGAAAATGTGACTTTTTTGTGAGGTAAAGCAACAGTTTTTTACTGGCAAACTTTAGAAAATTTGAAAACTTGGCGAATTTTAAAGGCAACATTGAATTACAATAAAGAATTTCATGAAGCATTGACTTAGCAAACTCCAGCCCATCCAACTTAAAGTTACACAGATTCCAAGAAGAGAAAATTAGGAGAGGAAAAAAGAGACAAAGAGATATAGAGAAAGCAATGGAATAGCTTCTTCTCTGCCAGCCATTCCAGAGCTGAGTTAGGGGCTCCAGGTGCAGGGAGTGGGAGCATTGCTTACATGTGCCAGTGACAGGGAGAGATTTAGGGGGTGTGGTGTGGAGCAGAGCTCACTCCCACCTTTGCAGAGCTTGATCTGTCCCCTGTCCCCACACACCTTGGTTGTTTCAAGCCAAAAATACTTTTTTTCCAGTCTCTCACAGAGCCTCAGGTCTGTGACTGAGAAGATGGTGGAGCAGATCCTCCTGAACATAAAAGACTAAGAGGTGATGGTAGGCAGCCAAAATGACTTCAGAAGGAGCATGTTTGACCAGCTAGTGACCTTCATATAAAGGAGTGATGGCAATGGTTGAAAAGGGAAGATGGATAGTTGTCATCCGATAAGGCCTTCAGTACTGTCCCACATGACATCCTTATCTTCAAATTGGAAAGACATAGATTTGATGAATGAACTATTCAGTGGATAAGAAATTGGAGAGGCTGGTGGAGGTGGAGGCTGGTGGAAGCTGGTGATGAGTGCTGTCCCTCAGGGCTCTGTCTTGGGACTGGTGCTCTTTAATATCTTCAATGACACAGAGCGTGGGATTGAGTGCACCTTCAGCAAGTTTGCAGGGGGCATAAAGCTGAGTGGTGCAGTTGACACCACAGAAGGACAGGATGCCATCCAGAAGGACTTGGACATGTTTGAGATGTGGGCCCACAAGAACCTCATGAAGTTCAACAGGGCCAAGTGCAAGGTGCTGCACCTGGTTTGGGGCAATCCCAGACATGAGAACAGTCTAGGAGAAGAAGTTATTGAGAGCAGCCCTGTGAAGGAGGACAGACATGTATATAAGCAATTAGTTTATTTCACCCAGTCTGCCATAATGGGAATGTTTGTCCAGATGTATAAACTAGGATGTGCTAACCAGCCTTATCTCCATCAGTTGTGAAATTAGTGCCTTCCTGTTGCAAATTCCTCTCTTCTGTACTTACCTAAAGTTTCCACTGTGGTGACTTATGGCAAGTTCCTTCTGTGGCCCTACAGTGTTTAAGGCAATTGTGATCTGTCTCTTACAAGGGGCAATGGTTTTTACCTGAAAGAGGGCAGGTTTAGATGTTAAGAAGAAATTCTTTACTCAGGTGGTGGTGAGGCACTGGAACAGGTTGCCCAGTGAAGCTGTGGGTGTTCAATCCCTGGAAGTGTTCAAGGCCAGGTTGGATGAGACCCTGAGAAACCTGGCATGAATGGCATCCTTGCCTATGGCATGGGGGGTTGGAACTGGATGACCTTAAAGATCTCTTCCAACCCATGCCATTCTGTGATTCTATCATTCTATGATTCTTTCGAGGATATCAATAGAGGATTAGAAGAATTTATGTGGATAAGCTTCAGTATAGCTTTCCAAATAGACATTTTTGACACAGGTGTTAACTTTTGTCAACACTGTCCAGAAAATGTGTTTGGAACTCAATCCTGCAGGGTGTGAACACATTGACTCTGTTACAGTAAAATAGAAAAATAGATGCTGGAAGTTAGTATGCGTATAAACTCTTTTCAAAACTGCAGAATGAGAGATGGGTATTTTTCAGTATGAAGTTCTGTGTGAATATAAGACTACTTTAAAAATCATAAAATATTCTCAACTTTGTCAATATTCTTAATAGAGCAATGAATTATGTTGTTTTATGAAAGAGAGGAGAGTATTAGTTTAAAGGATGGGCAGGGCAGGTTAAAGGCGGGGAGGGCAGGGCAGGGGAAAGAGGGTGAGAGGGGAGGGGAGGGGAGAGGAGAGGACAGGAGGGGAGGAGACATTTTTCAACTTTTGAAATTTAAACAACTCTAGGAAATTTATATTAAAAAATTTTAATATTTAAATTAACAAAATAAAGTCCAGGATAACGTTTGTCGGTACTAGTAAACATTTCTGAATTATAAGAGAAAAAGATTTAGAGACAAAGACATAAATATTTTGTCTTTATTATGTCTTGTTCTTAATTGTGCACTAATAAATTACTAAGGTACAGGCTAATTACTAAGGTATAGGTTATGTATCAAGATCTTTTGAATTGGCAGTAGTTCCTTTCTTTTGTTTATGGGCCCAAATGTGATCAGTCTTTACTGGATTCATAAAACTATGTTACCACACAGATATTACAAAACTGCCATTTTACTTCACCAAGTTAAATGTCATGAAGTCAAACTATCCTTACAATTTTGTCCTGGTAAACATAAATTACTGATAATAAAATGTGCTTGGTAAATTCCTAAATAAAAAATATCTTTAAGAAGCATTTCTACAAGGAGGAGCTTTATGATTCTTCAGATAATTTATTATATTAATAATTTCAAGTGCTGGTTGCTTGCAAGACTGATTTTTGGATGTAAAAGTAAATAGCTGACTGAGTTCAAGCACTTAAGTCATTCAGTTGCAATTACTATCAAATAGACATTTGAACATACATAGTTTTGGGTGCAACATTGCAACATTTCTCAAATGCACAAAATCAGATAAGATATAAAATGAAAAATATATCCAAGTGGGATTTTTCCTATTTGAAATATTATTAATATTCACTGAATTATTCTAATACTGAATTCTCCTACTATAGTTAAAGTAGTAAAAATACCTTTAGAAATATTTGGAATCTAAATATTCAAGATGCATACACATACACAACACAGCCTCTATAAAATTAATATACACGAATCAGGTACATGTATAAGAATAATATAGATTAAACTTACAGTGTTCAGTGTTTCATTTTATATTCAAGGCTCTAAAGAATAGACTTATCATGAACACTCTGCGACTTTGGAACCACAGTTAAGTTAATGTTTTCAGATCCTATCATGCAAACAGACAAAAGCTTTGTGTTTTTTTTAAAGAAACCATAAATTGTACGATAAGATATGTTATATGATTTTACAGACTACAGTTTACACAGTCCATCATATAGAAACAGCTTGGTGTACTAGTCAAGACATTTGTTTTTTTCTAATACGCTTTACACAATTTTGGAGTTAAGTCACCAAAATGTCTCTTCACTTTATGAAATGGGACATTTACTAGGCCATGGTGGTACAATAAGTCTAGGTAGAGAGATGTTTTAATTATGAGAAAGAATGAAGAACGGAGAACTATGTGCCAATTTTAACTTTGAATTATTTTATTTGAACACAAATAGTATTTTCATTTAATATAGCATTTTGGAATCCAAGAGAAATTATTTCAGTGACACAGATCTTTTGCTGAAAGACCAAAGTTGTTTCATCTTTGTCAAAGCAATTATTTGACAAAAAAAAAAAAATTATTAAAAACTTTTACATTGCTCTGGTATTTATCAAACACCAGGAAACCATTAACAAATGACAATATTGTATTGCATTGATATTTTCAAATTATAAAAATATTCTTTTTAATTTTGTGATAGATTTTCTGTCATGGATACAGGGTTCTGCTTAAGTAAGTTGTTCCTTATGAACCATACAAATCACTTTACCTTACGGCATGATTTCACTGTAACATGCTGGTTATATCTTTCAATTACCTATCTGTTAGTGATGGGATAGGATATTCATTATGCTTTGATCAGATGTTCTGATTACTTACAAGTTGAAAAAATAAATAGTCTTCAGGAGCAAGTGGTGAAGAGAATGGAAAATTATTCTAAATGATGGTGATGTGGTAAATGAAGGGAAAAATGGAAGAAGTTGTAGCTGATTTACTGTTCCAGTCCTAACACATGGTTTGACTAGAGAAAAACAAATATGAAGTAATCACTCAGTTTTATTCAGGTTTTTCAGAGAAACCAGATGCAATTATAAAGTTGCCATGTAGCCTGAAAATGAGATACTGAATTTTCTCTGAAATTTACCGAAGGATGGTCAGATACAAAGAAGCCTTTCTCCATTTTTCTGCCACTTGCAATAAAGAATCAAGATATACTCATTTCTTTACAGTTAAAATACTTAAAAAGCATAATATTTTATGTACCTTTCTGCACAAAAAAATTTGAGCAAGAAGGTTTTCATAGGAGTAGAGGGGAAAAAGTTTGGTATCATCTGTGCACTTAGCATAGCCACAGCCCCTGGTAGTCTTTTTGGAAATCTGAGCAATTTAACCAGTATCCCAATGAATTCATGCACTTAGAAAACACAGTTCCAAAACTGTTATGATAAATAATGATTACACTCTTCACATTTCTGACTTCTGCCTTTCCAGACTGAAGCAAGGGTTATAGGAGCACATGCTGACTTTGAATCCCACATTGGCCCAGAATGTCTCATGGCTATAATTTTCAGGTAGGAAGAAGGACTTGACTGCCCAGGTTTACCTCTGGTTGCTTATGTCCCCTTCACTGTGAGGTGGCAATAATGAGCTCTCAAGTTTTCTTTTCTGCCATTCTCCCTTACTACTTCTCTCTCCCTCCCATTTGACATGCTAGAGAAAAATTATGTATCTGATTATAGCAACTAAATTCATGATGGTTCTTATCACCAAAAGTGGTAGTGTGTAGCTTATATAGATCATTAGTAACCTCTGAAACTGTTAAGAAAGGACATTATTCTCTAATCATGTCATGCAGTGAAAGTGCTGTAAAATGTAAATAATCAGAAGATCTTTGCAAATTAAATCCTGTTCGTACATTTCAGAACCTGCTGTACACATCCAGGGGTCCTGACACATACTCACTTTCTGGGGTCTGACATTTGAATTTATTACATTTCAATGTATTAAAAATAGCATAGTATCCACAAAAGAACAAGCATGGGAGATAAAAGTACAGTGAGATTCTTTAATTAATGTTAGAATAACCTTGACAAAAGTAAGAAATGTCAGTTTTCTCTGTGGCCCACAAAGAGGAGACTGAGTTTAGTCTTCAGATGCAAAGACAAGCAATTATGATTTGTTTCTTAGGAACAGGGAAATTTATTAAAAAATGGGCCTTCTTCATTCAGCATTTGTGAAATATGAGTGTGATACTGAATTTCACTGACTCTCAAAGTAATAAAACTCCTGATCCTAAATCCATAAAAATCAATAGTGGGATTGATTCAGGCATTACCTCTCAGTTTGAATTATTTTAAAAGTTATGTCAGTTGCCACTTTCCCCCCTAAAGAAGCATTCTAAGTTTTAAGACAAAAGCCCCACTAAATTACCATAGGCTACCAATACAATTGCTTTAAGATAGTTGGAACTGGCTCACATTTAACCTGCTCACTTTTCTGCTTCTATACTTAATTTTAATGATGCATGCAAAGAACGTTTGACTGAATTGCGCTATTGAGTCTTCATGAGAATGTTGTTATTTAGCTAATGCTGTAGCAATTATCATCATCTATATTTTATAGTGCAGTGGCATCAGGCATTGTTGCATTGTCATTGTAAATCAAAGGGCATGTTAGTACATAGCAGGGAAAAAGGTAACAGTAGTACAGGAATGCTTTTTGTGACTTCAGTGGTCAAAAGCTGCTCAGTAACACGTAGGAAGGAGTATGTTCATTGCTACACAGTACCTTTAATCTCACTGCTGTTCGGGTATGTTCATCACAGGTTCAGTTCTGTGCTGCTAGGGTACTAAATAATTGTTATTCAAGAGACATTTTGAACTAATGTATTAAGGCACTTTCTGAAATCTCTTCTTCATATCCATTCGCATCCCTGGTGTCTACTGCTGAATATAAGATCTTACAAGTATAGCTGCAGTATCACCATCTGAAACTAAGGAACTATTCACTGATTATTAATTATAATTTCTTTGGATTTTTTAACAGTTTTCTTTCTCAACTTCTCTGTAAATAATTTCTAAGACATTTAATAGAATGATAAAACTAAGTTGCCTTTTAATCTGCAATAAAACTGCTGCTAGTCACTAGTAGCATTAATCTATGACCTCCTAATATTCTACATGTAATTAGTGCTAATCTTCAAGCATTTAAGACATTACAAACTACTCAAACTGTCTATTCATAACCAGATATTAATTTATAAAGACTTTTGTCAGCAGGGAAATTATTGTAATCCCAACTGGAATCTTCCAGATAGGGAAATTGAAAAAATCAGCAGAATAACCCATCATTAGAGAGGAGCCTCTTATTTATGAGAAAAAGAAAAGAATATGAAAACTGAAATGAGATTTGACAGTCATCATGACCTGGAAAGAGTTTGAGTAAACCTAACTAGCTTTGTCAGGCAAACAGAGTATAACCTTGACTATCCAGTTCTTCTACAGAGAAGCAGATCCAAAATTTGTTGGCTAAAACAGGTATTAAATTTACTTTACTTTCTGGATTTCTTAGATGAGGTTAGATAGTGCATCACAAAACGGTACTGGGCCTCTTGTGCTGTGTTAGACAAGGAACTTTGAAAATTCTAAAGCTGAAAATATTTTATATGGACTGAGCAAAAATCTAAAGTAAAATAGAGAGGTATGGTAGATCTTGGTGAGGCAAGACTGATTGATTCTCCTGCTTTATGAAGAGATACCAAATTATTATGGACATCAAAGAGAAAAAAGAAGATAAACTAATATTTCTCTACGCAATGAAACAAAACTCCAGAAAATACTTTTCTCTGAGAACAACCTTTGCTCATTAGGAATAAATTACTCCAATCACTTGCACAACTATAATCACAACAAGGACCAAGGATGCTTTTTTTTTTCATCTCTGTTTCTTTTGCCCTATTTTAACAATAAAATACAACTGGCTACTTTCTGTTCCTCTCATCTCAGCTGACTAAGTGTGGCAAGACTGAAAAGAACTCCAGCATGTAGTACAGGGGTCCTCAAACTTTTTAAATGGGGGGCTGGTTCACTGTCCCTCAGACGCTAGTCAGGGGCTGGAATATAGTTTGGAAAAAAATGAACAAATTCCTATGCAAACTGCACATATTTTATTTGTAGTAGTGCACAAAAAACAGGAAAAAGAATGTACGCGCGTCCCACTTGTCCTGCCTGGGAGCTGGAGGGAGGGAGGGAGAGATGGGGGAGCCACCCACCTCGCTGATGCCTCCATCCCCCTCCTCAGCCCAGCCGCGCAGTCCGGAAAGGGTGGCCAGAAGCGACTGAAAGAACTTTGCCACACTGGGGCTCTGGCGATTCGCCCAAGTTGGCAGGGGGGAGAGGCTGGGGGGGGTCTGTAAATACCGGCGGGCCAGATTGAGGAACCTGGGGAGCCGTATCCGGCCCGCAGGCCGTAGTTTGAGGACCTCTGCTGTAACAGTTTACCTATCACGCCAAATATGATTGAATTACCGTTGCAGTACTCTTCCCAGAAAGTAAAACATAAGTTTCATATTCCATTTAAAAATTCTAAGCATTAAACTTGACAAGACAACTTGATTTTGTTTGTAAATCAATCGACACAATAAAAAAAGTGAAGATGTAGTGACTACAGTATACTGCCTTCCTTCATCTCTTCAGAATCTGAATTCAGCCTTACCTTAATAACTACCATGCAGGACCTGGTTTGCATGACTTTTTTACAAGGACAGCTCCCTCATTACCCATCAGGAATAATAGATGGATGGTCTACCAACAGTAAAAAATGTGTTAGGGGTTTTTTTTGTGTGACAAATTACATGATTCCACAATAATAGTTAGTACTTTGTGGAGATATTCACACTTCTGCAATTTCTGACTTAAAAAAAATACAAGTTCTTTTCCAAATAATTACATTAAATAACATGTGGATGTTTTCAGAGCAGTCTGTATAGGCCTGCTTCTGCTAGCTGGTCCACATTTACAAATTGGCAAAGCCACTATTTTAAGCAGGCCACCTAGTAAGAAGAAAGAAAAATCAGCTGGTGTTTTATTGCAGAATTACTGGGACAATAATTCTGTTTACTCCTGTTTATCACAGACTAATGGCCAGAATGTAAAACTTAAAAATATGCATAAAGAGTAGGTAAAATAAGAATTGCTTTGGAAACCACTGAAGAACTGTATTGCAATACCATTACATCCAAATGCTTTAGTTAACTGTTTCTGGTATATAATGTAAATTATTTTGTTTTGTTAAATTTTTCTTTACTTTAGAAAATTATTAAAAAGTGCTTCCCAGAACAAACCCTAAAATTGTAGTTGTTTTGTATCATTGATCTCCAGGGCATAAGATATACAAGAGTATTTATATGTGTGTTATATAATTACATTTAATGTATATTTACAAGTACGATACCATGTATGTACATACAATTTATACATTAGTTACATGCACATACACACACATAATAGATATAATATTTGATAAAATATTTTGAAACTTAGGAAAGAATCTGGCAATTTGTAATTTAGAAATGTTGACTGTTTTCATAATACAGTCTTCACAGTCACTGAATAGCACTGACCATGAAGCTCAGACATTATATAGTTTATTTCAGAGGACTTTTTAATTCTTTTTTTTTTCTGAAATTGTTAGTATTATTTTGGTGACACCTTGTCTCTGAATTTGTTAATGTGATGCTGCATAAACTCAGTTAAAAAATACCCAACAGAAGACGGGGTCATCATCCCTCTCATTTAGAGCTTGAAAACATATTTGTCCTGTTGTACACGTACTGCTTTTCAAGCATCACATCAGAAAGTTGTTTCACATCACACTTTGTCTAAACACCCCAGCATCACCTAGTTTGTCTGAATGAGACTTTTAAAGATGATGTATTAAGAATTCAAGTCCTATAAAGATACACATATCTACTAAATTTAATGACTGTGAATTATTATTGATAACCCCATTGACTGATCATGGAAATCTGAAGAACTGGGACTATACATTGCAAGTTTATGAGTAGTTTCAGCTCTACAGTGCAGTATTTAGGCCAGTGATGCATAGAGTCCTTATAAAGAACTCTAAGAAGAATGTGTTAACTCACAACATCAAACATAATCTTCATTTTGATATATGTGTTGTAAGATATTCAATGCAGTAGGATACAGATACCTAAAAGTGAAATGCTTACACAACTAATTTTCTTCTGATTTCACAGTTTAGCTAGTTCTCAACAATAGTTCTCAACTAGTCACTATGCAAGTCACAGATATTACACTGCATTCTATCATGCACGGTACATTAAAATATTCCATTACCTAAACAAATTTGTGGTACCATAAATCAAAGCACACTAAGTAAATCACAGTTAGTGAAAACAGAATTGCAATTCCATCACATTGATTAAGCTGAGACTAGAAATAGTAAGATTTATTATATTTAATGGGCAGAGTATGTTATGAAACATACAGTTTCAGGGTTTGAATTTTTTTGATCTTTATATTCTTTTTCTGAATTGCATGTATAAAGCTTTTTTATATTTTTCCTGATACTTCAAGGCATTATCAGTGCCAAGAAAGACCTTTTAAAGCTTGGATTTTTGCAAATTATTTAAAAAGCAGGTTAGTGCACAATGTTGAAAACAGATAACAGGGTAACGGAATCATATTCACGTCATGTTAATGAAAGAAGGCTGTCATTAAACAAGTGATATTTACATTGAGTGTGTTCTCTCCAGTCAGAACCTACTTATTGTCTATAAAACAAACATAAAAAGGTAGGCAAATGAGAGAACATACAGTGTAATAGGCATATGAAATAAAATAAAATCACGTGGTACTTATTTGTGTTTGTTTAAATTCATAAGATGATGCCTGTTTGCACTCAATTAAGCAGCATCATGTTACAACTTGCAGAGCCATTTTAAGCCATTGTATGGATGTAACTTTTGAGGTGTTGAGGTGGAGAGTGCATCCAAATGAATCAGTCAAGTTGAACATTGTAGTTGGACCACCCAACAGTATTCTTATTCATCAAAGTATTTTTAGTGTAATTTAAAATTGGATATTAAATGTTCAAGTGGCTAAATGTGAAGCTCTTCCTGTAATTTATCACTTTCTTCTGTGCAAAAATTTTCTCTCAGACAAGACCAAAGAGTACTGGAGGGTTGAAGCATACCTTTTGTAATGCAAAAATCTGAATTATGACATGGGGACTTATTAAATGATGACATCCATCATTTTTGTTCTCAGACTTGCTAAAACAGAACAGACAGGAAATCTGTTTTTTTGACAGATTTGCTTCAGTCAGTCTCAGGAGTCATGTATTAAAATTTTAGTTTGAAATGTTCAAAAATATATACTAGCAGAGCTTCTGAGTTTTTCAATTCAAATCTACTTCAGGTAAGCATTTTGTCATAAACTTATTTTTTTCTTTTAGATACTTGTAAGTTGCTGCAAGCTTTTATGACATTAGTTTAAATATATATGACCTAAGACATATGTTTAAAGCTATATGCTTTAAACAGTTAGATATATGTTTCAAGATCTTCCTGAAAAGTTTTAGGCCTGAATCTCCTCATTACTTCCTATATTTCCTTCATATTTTATTTGTTTTGCATGTGTATCTGGCTAGTACAGCTGGAGAATGACCAACCTTTATTTGTTTGAAAGCTGTTCTTGCTTGCTTAGAATTGTGCCACACTTTAATTATTAAAATTAAACTATTCATTGCCAGGTACCACCCTTAGCAATCAATACAATCTTGCTATACTTTAGAGCAGGATTAAGGGAAGTAACCTTGCTTTCTGTACATAATTGCTATCATTTAGTTAATAAATTTAAATATAATTAGGATTAAGACTTGAAATTTGGCATATGGAGAGGAAGTTGCCTTTCAGTAGCTCCCCTCTGTGAAAAATCTGTTGACATTTGTAAATTATAAGACTCTGAATATTCTGTTTGCAAATACCTATTGGAAATTTTTCATGGCTGCACAGCTGAATTCTCAAAAAAAAAAAATCTACCATGAATACACCTTGCAAACTTCAAGATCCAATGTGTAAGCACCATTTCTGCTAGGTGACTAAGCATTCTTCCCTATAAGACAGCAATTAAGTGTACTTCTCTTCTCCCAAGTTCTAATTTTTCCAGGAACAACTGACACATCAGGTACAGGGATGCAGACATGCAAATCACTCTCCTAAGAAATTCCCAAAGGCTTTTGCCTGGCTTATAGCCATGAGAGGAAAAGAGAAAGCCACCTGACTGGAATACAGAAGGGGGATGAGCTGGGCTTGGCATGGTAGTGCCAAGAGGAGTTGGGACACTATGACTGAGGGAGTAAGAAGACATTTTATGAAGAGCTAACAAACATGAAAACAAGTGACCAGCTTACTTCACAAATTCACTGAATCACAGAATTACTAAAGCTGAAAGGCACCTCTAGAGATCATCCAGGGACCATATAATCTTTATCTGATCTTTATAATAATACATACATTTCATATTTTCCTTTATAATATTCATGGCCCTTTGCTGGACTTTCTTCAGGATGTTCATATGTCTCTTGTGCTGGGGAGACCAGACGTGGACAAAAAGCCCAAATGTGTCTTTCCAGTGCTGAGCAGAAGGCAAGGATCAGTTCCCTTGACCTGCTGGCAACAATCTGCCTAATGCAGCCCAGGAAGCTGCTGTCCTTTATTACAGCAAGTATGTTTTTCTGCCTAGTGGTCAACTCAGTGCTCATCAGAACCCCTCCTCATACTTTTCTGCTGATCTGCCTTCCAGAAGCTTTCTTTACAATCTGTACTAGTGTAGGGGTTATTCTGTTTCATGTGCATAAAAAAATTCTGTGTGGAAGAAACAAGGACTCAGGAATGCTGGCAGTTCTCTGCCCTCCCAAAACAACTGCAGAACTTACTGACAACCATCTGCATATGACTGACTGACAAAAAGATATAATCCAGCATTTCTAACTGTGATAGCTATTTTTTCATGTGACAGAAAGCTCACTACTCTTTAAAGTGTACAATCCTGTAATTCATATATATATAGAGAGACACACACACATTATATAGAGATTTTATATATATATATATGTATAATCTAAACTTTGGTACATTCTTCAATCAAAATGTGCAAGTTTGAAACCTTAAGTGATTTACTAGCACAAAAAGTACAAACACTCAAAAATTTTAATCTGATTATTCAGCCATAAGGTTGTTTGAAACTTAAGCCACATCAGCTCCTCTGCTCCCTCCTTTTCAAAATGTTCTATCTCCTACCTTTTCACATTCACCATCATGTTTTTGCCCATCATTCTATTCAAACTTCATTGTTAAATTGATATTTCTAAAAAAGTTTGAATTAAAAGAAAAGTTATGATGAAAGTTCTCTATCATTTTCAAATACAGACCTCTGTAAGATTTAGAGAAAGTGACTGGATAGTGGAACAATAAAATTGCAAAATGGAGTCAAGGCATCCTTCACTGCCACAATTCAGACTGTTTCCCAATGTCATTTTCCATAGAGCACAAAAAAAAATCTTTTACTGATAAATTGTGAATAGTCTTTACTTTCAACATAGTCATAGGAAGGCTTTTTCAGTCTTTTGAAAATGGGTCTTGCAACTACAAGCAGTGAAATAATTGCTAAAGGGGAGCTAGTGTATCATCCCTTAAACATTACCGAATCCACTATTAATCCATTGCTCAGGTTCTATCAGATGTCAGTTTTGGAACAAGCATGATTAGAATAAATTTAGGGGTCAAAATTAATAACATAACCAGAGAAACCTCAAGAAAGAAATGTTGTTTCTTCAATCCTCTTGCAGCCTTTTTAGAAAACAACATAGTTGTATTGTGTCTGCATTGTAAGTTTTCAGTAGTGCCATGGGGACTGCAGAGGTGTCCTCTGTGAGAAGGGACCAGGAGCTGTCCTCATGTTGGACAGGACTGGTTATGACCAGCTTCAAAGTGTACCCACCACTGGCCAAAGCTGAGCCCATCAGCTTGTAACCTCTGCAATAACATACTTAATGAAGGATAAAACCCACTATACAGCAGTTTGAGAGAGAGGAGTGAGAAAAAAATGTGAGCGAAACTGCCCTACAGACATCAAGGTCCATTAAGTAGAAGTAGGAGGAGTTGCTCCTGGGGCTGGAGCAGAGACTCTCTGCAGCCCATGGAGAAGATCATGTTGAAGCAGGTTGTCCCCATGCAACTCGGGGAGGATCAAGCTGGAGCAGATACTCACACTGCAGCTGATGGATGACCCCCCACCACAGAAGGTGAGTGAGCCCTGAGGAAAGCTGCAGACAGTAGAGATTCCATGCAGGAACAGGCTCCTGAAAAGAAATACAGCCCGTGGAGAGGAATAGGTTTTATGGCAGACACTGGGGCCCCTGGGGCATCCACTCTATATCAGTCTGTTCCCAAAGGACTGTAGGCCATAGAAAGGACCTATGCTGGCACAGTTCTTTAAGTATGGCAACCTGTAGGAAGGATGCACTTTGGAATATTTTGTGAAGGATTTTATCTTGAGGGAGGCACCTCACGCTGAAGCAGAGCACAGAATGAAGAAACAAAGTAGTGTGGATAGACCCCAACCCTCTCTCCCCAGTCCTCCTGTGATGACCTGGGGGAGGGGAAGAGGAGACAGAGAAAATCAGGAGCTAAATTGAGCCTGGGAGAAAGAGTAAGTGGAGAGAAGGTGTTTTAAGTTCTGTCTCTACTTTTCACTGTCTCACTATTTTTAATTGACAATAAATTGAATTCATTTCTTCAAGCAGAATCCGTTTTCCATGTGTTAATAATTGGTGAATGATCTCACTGCCCTTATCTGGATTCATGAGCTTTTTCTTGTCAGTTTTTTCCTTCATCCTGCTTAGGAGGGGGAATGACAGAGTGGCTTGGTGGGCACCTGACATCCATCCAAGGTTAAATGACAAGATCTGATGTTTAAATAATGCAGCGCAATATCATGTAATAGAAATGCCCACAGACAAAATCCCATACTTCTAAAGGTTGTCTCCACTGCATTTTGTATTGTTCTCATATTTTCTCTATATCTGAACAACCTTTAGGTGTTTGTCAGAGTTTTTTCCCCAGAGTGTTCAAAATTTGTTATTTATTTTTGCATTATATATAACAATTTATTGCTACCAACTGTAGCCAGTTTGGAATTAAATGTTGCTTGAATTATCCAGCCATATCTGGTGATGATGATGTAGGAATTTCAAAAGAAGGCAGAAGTTAATTTTTTTTAAACCAAACCAACTCTGTTAAATTAGCAGGTTTTTAAAGAAAACATATTGTGGTTCCTACTGAATTTCTATCTTAAAAACAAACAAACAAACAAACCCCCAAAATCCAAAACAAACAAAAAGCGTAACAAAAAGAAAAAACAACCAAGCAAAAAACCAAAAAACCTCTTTGAAATTTCATATAAATGAAATGGAAGTGATTGGCATTTAAACTTTCTCAAAAAAAAAATCAACTTTCATCCTGAAAAATATTGCATTGCATGGCCTTTTTTTTTCTGCAGAGGATCTGTCCATGCTTACAAGCAGTTTATAGGAAAATGCTTTCAAAGTATAATAAAGAGGGATATTTTTCAAAACTTTGTTATGATGTAAACTTGTGTGCCACTGAAATAGTTACAGAATAGTTCACCAAAAAGCAGATAACAGATCAGAGCAAAGGTGTATGAGCTGTGAGGAGAGAAGTTCCCCATAATATGCTTGTAGGGATTAGTACTTTAACTCCATGTGGTTGTGCAAAGAAAGTTTTTAGGGAATGTTTATGATCACAACCCCTTATAAAAATCTTAGAAACAGATCTCTTGGTCACAAGTCAGACTGAGTGGCAATTAGATTTTCAAACAAAAAACCATGCATATTTGTTTTTATTCTATTTGGGAACTGAGGTTTTGTTATTTATAAGTAATGAAGACAACAAGTGATATATCTAATATTTGTAATCAATTTGTATTGTCAACAGAAACAATCCTATAAGGTTCCAATTTCTTTGGAACAGTGTGTGATTTGGTGCACTCCTCATGTTTGAGCTAACTGAACTTTGACCCAGGAAGATGCTCTGCAAGTAGGCCTAGCCGAAGTTAATCCTGCTGATGGAGATTAACAATGAGACAGTACCAAATCAAAAAAAAGTGGTTTGGCTGCATGCTAGACTGATAAGTATCCAAAACTTCATAAACACAGCAAAAAATCTGACTGAAAACCAACTACCTTGTGCTATCAGTCCTTGCAGCCATCAGGGCCCATTGAGCTCTCCCTCCCTGGGCTGAGCAGCTGTGATCTCCACTCTGGTGGGGATGCCTCTCAAGGTTACCCCTCAGTGCTGAGAGTTCCCTTACCTGACACTGGACATCAGTGGGTTAGCAAGGGACATATTTTGCTTGCATGTACATAGCACGCTTACAGGATAATCTTTGTATCCCATATTAACTTTAGGGTTAGTAGCGTATTATGTAGTAAATAGTATTGACTGCCAATCCGTCTGTAATTATTAAGAATTTTATATATTTAAATTTACTTATTTGAAATCAATAAACTAAGTACTAGCTCAGATCTACCTGAATGGCCTTTGACTTTGGTGACACAATGTGAGTTAAAAAAGGAGATGTTATAATTATTGCTATGACTTCTACAGTAGCAACATAGAAAATGTAAAGAAGCTGCCTGCCTCTTGAGACTAATTCAAGTTTAAATCCTGTTTGAAACTGAAATCTGTATGTTGGGATGTGCCGTGTTGATACTTATACAATTTTGAGAAATTGCATATGAAATTATTTGGGAGGGTTGGAGAGGCATGTCACTAGAGAATTCTAGAAAATAAATTGGTTTGCAGACAGTGCTATCTGATCTTCAATTGAAAAAATGTATAGTCTCTGAATAAATTTAACAATAGAGAGGTTAGGGGGTGATAGTATTGCTACTGTAACTGTCGTGAATTTTCTTACACATCTTCCCTAGTTAACCACGTAGAATATTTTAAGTAATAGACAGATATTAATTTCTTATACAGATTTTTTAGATGTAATTTTCTATGTAGGCTTCTTGTAAATAAAAATTGTCAACATCAGAATATAGAAATTTCTTGTTAATTAGAAACATAAGTAGCATGCTTTAATTTGAAATGTGTTGTTGCTTTTTCTTAAATATTTCTATTTTTACCACATTGTTACATTCAGAGTAGGCATCTATCTAAATACACGATATAAAGTAAAAAAATGTGATCAGCAGGAATTCAGAAGATTGCATTGTTCATACCTATTTTTAAGGATGTTGCAAATAAAGTTAATAAATGTAGACATTTTTTCTTTAAAATAATTTTTATTCTCTGGAGAGGGAAGAGATGCAGTAAGCACTGCCTTTTGCTTAAAAAAACCCACTGAACCAAATTTTAAAATTTTCTATCCATGTTGACCATTGCCAGGTGCTTGAATTAGGCTATTATTCTTCATCACATTCTTGTAATTTTTATGATTGTCAGCTACTGAAATGTTAAAAGAATTAGCCAAAGAAACACAGCGTTCTTGTCTTTATCATGAAAAATCTTGCAGGCAATTTTCATTCATTGAATTCCAAGGGAGCATCTAAAAACTATTTATACTGGAGACACTCCTTGCCCTGCCCTGCCCATATAGTGAAATAAGTTATTATTCAAATACGTAGAACCTAAGGCACCAAAGAGTGTTGTATCATGACTTCAAGTGGAACAGGGCTATAGACTCTGAAGCTTATGCTGAAAGGTAAATCAAAGATCGTGATAGAAAGGATCTCAAGCCTTCAGGTTGTGTCTGTCTAATCGAAGAGCAGTTTCTTCAAGTGTCTGACCTTCAGAGAAGACTAAATTGCAACCTTTGGTCAAAACCGCCCTGCAGAAATTCTAAGCCAGGAAGCCAAATTTCTCTTATGGGAGACAGAAATCTATTCTCTAATCAATGATAGAAAATAGCCTAAATCATATAATAGCTAATTTTAAGGGTACTAAGCTACTGTTATATGCACACTCAGTTTTTCCCTGTTCTATTTTTTTTTTTCTGTGCTCCCAAGGTCTGTAGGGTCACTAATCAACCTGAACTTTACCATGTGTTCCTAAAACTGTAAGAATAGCCTACTCAGGGTTCTACTGTGGTTTTTGTATTGCTTAATATTTCTGTGAGAATTTTCAGTTAAGTAGACCACAAGTAATCTTGCAAGAATCTGTTAATTTTTACTTTAGGAGAATGTCAGTAGAAAATATAATATAGCAGCACTGCAGCATTTTGCATTTCACAACTCTTCAGTTTAATTGATGAATTGTACTTCAGAGGAGACAGAAAACATAGATAAGCATGAATCTGTCAGCAAATAGGATTTTCCTTTGAGGAGAAACAGATGAATCCTTTTTTTTATTCATGGATATGTTTTTATATTTTTTTTTACCCTGCTTGCTAGTCACCATCTCTTTGGGGACCATGACACATGGTGAGAAAGGAGACCCACCAAGTGAAACTGTTAGAAAATATTTGTGTTTGAACATCTTTGGCACACAGCTTTCCAGTCAGCCCTCTATTTGTGCTAATTCTCATTTGAAAAAAATTCTATCAGTCAATCTCAAGATATCAAAATGGGCCAGCAAAGGATAGTAGGATACTATAGATGTAACATTATCTTTACATTTTTTCTCCTTTCTTCTTGAAAGCTATGGTAAAAGCCAGAGAAATTTTGAAGAAACCCATAGGGTTGAAATGACAAGGGACAATAAATGTCTCTGGACACAGAAGATGTGGCTGAAATATTAACCTTGACTGCCTACCTCCGGTAAGTTATGATGGAGACACTAGGGACGAAGATTTAAAGAGCTGGTGAAAGAACATGCTTTATTTAACTGAATGCAGGGACCATGGGACCTAGCAGAAGATTGAATTATGTGCTTGGAAGCTGATGTGTACAAGGGAAGCAGCAGTATAATACCCTGAGCAGTGGAAAAAAAACTAGCAAAAAATGAAAATTTTCTAACTCTCTGGACTAGAGAAGAGAATCAAGTATACAATAGACCATTATAAGATATAATAAGGGAACATAAAGCAATGTAATTCTAGCAGAGGAAGAAGATATTATCAGAATGACCAGAACCTAAGCACTAAAGTAGAAATGAAATGGAAAACAGAAGTCATACCAATGGAGGGTCTCTTTAAAAAAAAAAATAGTACCAAAGCACTTAAAAAGTGATGTGTGTCAAAAGCAGACCTGTGTGGTCAGGGAAGTGGGTCTATATAACAGAAGCATATGCTGTTTGCTACTCAGTAATGTACAAAATATGAGTAAAAAGCAGGAAAGGTCTGTGATATACATGATTTATTTCTATTGTCCTTAAACCATCACAAATAATAGGATCATACTCACATTTGAATGAATGTAGATTGAATGCCACTGAATGGAGAAATAACTCAGTGTTAAGGTGAATTTTAGAATACTTCAAGGATTATTATACAGTATTCATGCAGAAAAATGAATAATATCAGCATGTCATTGTCCACATCTATGTTTTGTCCAAATCTTGAATATCATGTGCCATTCCAATCTTCTTTGACTTGAAAATGGTATACTGGAACAGAAAAAGTTGTTTTGAGACAAAAATTACAAAGTAAGGTAGATTTTTTTATTATTTATTCTGGAAGGAATGAATTACATGGTTTTGGTATGACAATAATGTATCAAGTTTTTAGCTGCATTGAGAAGGAGTTGGAAAGAAAATTTGTTCTCCTTATCCTGTATCCAATGAGATTGACATTTCTTTGAAGACAGACAAATGACTAAAATACATGTATATATATATGTGAGGGGCATAGGCAACTGAAGAAGTAAAAAGAAAAGTGAAACTATTTAATAACTGCCATCAAATTAAAAAAGCACAGGATGTAGAGACAGAAGAGGTGGTACGCCTTTGTATAAAAACAGGAGAAGACGGAACAAGAGGTCTGGATTCTTTATTTCTTACCCTTATAATTAAACCCTTATTTAATCCCTTGACTAATGGAAGATTTTGCTGTAAGCCTCTTGGGATCAAAAGAATCATAAAGAGTAGTAGTACTAATGGTATTTACTATTTACTTAATTGGAGCATATTTTATCATTCATAACTTTGAACTGTTATTGTAGATCTCTTAGTTGCATTCATTGAGATCTTATGACTGACACTGATATGCATTAATCCGTGTATCAGCAGAAGTGGTCATTTTGGTTAGTGCAGTTTGGTACTGTCACCTAGAAGATTATCTGAATACTTAACGTATCCTTGGCAAAAAAATCCTCCACAGTCCTGTAATCACTATCTTCAATTCTTTCAGGGACTTTCAAGTCTGCTGGAAACACTGGTTTTCAGGCACAGTTGCAATTTTCAAAGTCTGTGTATGGGTTCCTTTGATAAAAGGACAACCTTCAGAAACTGAGTACAGGTCTTTTATGTCCTTGTGTGTCCTTACCTTATATGTCAGTATTGTGAATGTGTATACTGATAAGTATTCTTATTTAATCTTAAATCAGAGCATTCCACGGATGAATTACTGGATAAAAAGAAATCTCTAAAAAGTGTGGATTTATGAAAATCTTTGCAGAAGTTTTTTTCTCTAAGATGTATCTTCACTCTACAAAAAACAGTGTCATCATATGTGTTGAGTACACTGAAACATACAAATCTGGTAAAATGGTACATTATAATGAGAGGAACTTTAATTTCTTGAGCTTTTCTAAAAGATGCCTCTTCATGACAGATATATTTTCTGGCTGGCCTTGTGTGATTTCTGATTCTAGAAGGCAATAATAAATTTGCCATAGAGAGCAGAATTTTGAAGCATCAGACACAAAATGCTACACTTTTGCTAAGATGTTTAGGGAAAAGGTATCTGCCACCATAACTCTCCTATTTTTCCTCTCTTCTCCCATGAATTGCAAATTAACCTGATCATTCTTCCTGGTATATTATATCCACAGAACTTCAGGAGCTACAGAGACCTTTAATGCCATGTTTAAAGTTTTAAAAAATTATTATGCTTATTTAGATTAATTCCCCTTTCCTATAATTCTGTGTATGGCAGTAAGAGTGCAGTAAGAGTGCAGTCCTTGTTATTATCTTGTGTATTGAAAGAAGGAGATGGTAAAAGGACAGTACAAAAGTAGTGGGGTTTATTAAATGCTGCTGTCTTCTTTTCCTTTCTGCCTGCATATAAAACTTTCTAGATTCTGCTCCATGTCCTCTGAAATATTTTCCCAAGACATGCTTCTTCTGAATAAACTACGTAGTCAGTTATATTTATTTAAAAAAAAATAGTTCAGGTGTAAAAATGGATGGAGAAATGCAAAACCACAAAAATATTTTTGTGGTAACCGTGCCCTTCCTACCCTGTCTTCTTGTTTTTGACATCAATTTTCACATTATTGATAGAAGTTTTTTTGTTTTTCAAAATGAAAGTGTAAGATAAGGACTTTGACTAGTATAGGTCATCATGATTCTGACTTTAGTATAACTATGTAAGTTCACAGCCATCTCTTGATCTACTTTTAGCTGTTTTGTGCATTGTTACAGACAATCTGATTTGAACAATTCAAACTGTCTTGGGCAGAAACACTGTCATACTGACTGATGAAATGATGACACAGATACTCAAGTAGTTTGGCTGCATGTAGACTGCAGCTGTTATTAACGAGTATGGACACAGCTAGGCTAGATCATGCTGTTTATTGTGTTTAGCACGTCACTCCAACTCTGTAAACATATCTTAAAATATTTCCTGTGCCTAATTAAAAGGTATGGAAGGTAAAACAAAGTAATTCTTCACTGGATTCCACTAATTCTTACCTTCAGTTTTCAGCATTCAAATTTCACCAACCTGACCAGGATATTTTTCTCATTAAGACAGTCAAATGCTTAGAGTACAGCAGTTTGCATGTAGATGTACTCACCTTTCATCTTGCTCCCTCAGTACTTTGAAGGTGTTCAAAGAATGATATAGGTGCTTTACTTTGGTGCTTAACTTCGGTTTGGGCCAGCGGTCATGCAGATGGAAAATACATTACAATGCAGCAGGAAGATCTGTGGACATCTTTTACAAATGTTTAGGCAGAAGAGAGAGTGTCAAAAGCATAAACTAATTAGCAGGACTAACAGGTCTGTAATAAGGCCTCTTTATCTTTGCTTAAGGAAAAGGTGCATGATAGAGCTTGGTAGAGTTCTCTGAAAGCTTAAAAATACTGTACAAAAAGCTTACATAGCATTTGATATTTAAAAGACTAGCACTGACAAATGGACTAGAAATAAAAGGGGGGCTTAAGGAGAGTTAATTAGTGAGAAGATGGTCAATCCATTTAGTAGCAGCTCTCTGGGGTTTGGAGTTTGGGGGGTTTTCTCTTTTTTTCAGTGTTCTTTCTTCAAAGAAAATGTTAAAAATCTGCACTTTTGTACTGAATTGCAGTTTTCAGGTGATTTAGCAGAGGCTATAATCAAGTATTATCACAATTATTAGTCATCAGAAGACTCTAAAAATGGAAGCTCAATTGTAGGTTTTTAATTACCTTTACTATCAGTTCTGACACATAATTTTAGTCTAATACCATTCTAGCTATAACTTCTATATTTTATGGGTTTTGTAGATAAGGTCAAGCCTATGACCTTAGCTGGTCATTTTCTTGTGTGTTAGTGAAGAAGCGTATGTGCAGACAAATGAAGTTTGAAGCTTTTGGGGATGATCAGTGGTCAAGAGCATAAGTAAGGAAGGTAGTGAAGCTGGAATATATTTTTTGGATTTTTTTTTTTAAATATTCTTAGAAGAAGATTTTTTTGAAAAATGAAGAAACTAGCAGGACTTTCTTTGATTCTGAAACTTGAAAGAGATGCTACAATCCTCGTTATTTTTCTTTACTGTCCCACTGAGTATTTTTAATATCCTTTTGCAACAAAATTAGATGCAGGGTTTTTTTGTATTAGTATTTTTGCATTTGTATTTCATATTGTGGGCTGAAAAACACAGTGAAAACTTGGCCTTGCTTTCACGATGGAGGATTGTCTTCAATTTATGGACTCATCCTGAGATGATATAGAGCTTGATCAACCTGATTTCAGCAAGACAATGCTTGTTCCGTGGATTTTTGTATACATTATTATGGCATGGCATAACTTATAGGCATGAAGGTTCTGAAAAATGCAGAGCATCTGTTCCCTCAGGAATGGATTGTCATACGCAGTATGGAACTATTTTTTTCATGAGAGGCTTCGCTACACGTAGAGAGTTAACATTTCTCACTTCTTTTATGTGGGCTTCTGGGTTTTACAGTGCCATATGTGAGATCACTGTTAAAGATTTCATTAAAAGATTGATACAGTGATGGCAGTCAAAGTCCATATTACAAGCACCCTATCACTCTGCATACTGTGAAAGAAATCAAAGACCTGCAATTAAAACATAGCACTGGTCTGATTTAATATAATATTTTTCACAATTTTTGAAGAGACTATGATAAATGAGTACTTTTTCTTTCTCCATACACATTAGGCAAAACCATCTGGTAAGTACTATGCATATAAAGGCCAAAAAGATTCTTTTGCAACACTGTATGCATACATATATGTGTAATGTCTTTTAAACGAGAAAAAGAACAAAATTACTTCAGCTAGTCTCTTATCAATATATGACCTGAAATGGCTGCTGACCTATGCAAATATAGCTTGTGAAATGCCACAGTATTTGCATAACTCTATGGAATTCACTTTTGTTAGAAAATACGTTCTTGTCAATGTATATTTTAAATTATGTCAATTTATAGGACTTCTGCAGAAGTTGAAGTGAAAGAAAGCAAGGGGATACAGATGTTTCTGTAATGTTTTGTACTACTCTATTAGTATGTAAAGAAATTCTTCTGGTGACATCAAAGTAATCAAATCTTGCCCTGCCAGCAAAACCAGATTCTTCGTGAATTTTTACAGAGTATGAGAGAATCTCTGCCAAGACAGAATAACAGAAAAAGCAAATAGCCATTGACATCAAAGGTGAATTGCAAGGCAGAAGGATATACCCAGAACCTTGGTTAGTTTTTATGCTAATCTTTGATCTAACAAATACATATCAAGATCCTCATGAATGAAAGAGGAGGGGCAGGCACTGAGCTGTTCACTTTCGTGACCAGTGCCAGGACCCAAGGGAATGGCCTGAAGCTGAGTCAGGGGAGGTTTAAGTTGGATATCAGGAAAAGACTTTTGACCCAAAGGATGGTTGAGCACTAGAACAGGCTCCCCAGGGAAGTGGTCCCAGCTCCAAGCCTGACAGAGTTGGAGAAGATTTTGGATGATACTCTCAGGCACATGGTGTGACTCTTGGAGATGGTCCTGTGCAGGGCTAGATGATCCTCATGGCTCCCTTCCAACTTAGAATATTCTATGACTCCAGGATATAGTCACATCCTTTGTTGTTGACCAATTAATTTGAAGATTCTTTCTATAATATTACGAACAGGGAAGATTTCTTATATAACAGAAACTATTTGTTAGAAACTGGATTCAGTGCATTTTGATCTACTTTTCACATGTCTTATTACTAAGTAGCCTAAAAGCATGAGTATTATAGATTGGATCTATTTACACATCATTGCTGTATTTTTGCTCTTAACATTATGTTCTTGAGAGGAAGAGGTCAGATTAAATTACTAATAATTTAACTTTGTGGTGACTCTAATTCACTGAGCATCTGTACAGCTCGACCAGCCTTTCTGCTGGTTGTCCACTAAGATCTTTAAAAACAAGGCATACTTTTTACTCTTACTTACATGGATAATTCAACAAGTTCTGAGAATGATGTATTCCTTACTTATTGCCCTGTTTGTGAACTTTTACTTTAGTCAGTTAAGGACCTTAATTTAAAAACAAGCACTTAAGTAATTTAAGCTTTACAAAGCTCCCTTTAACTATTTAGAAACAGGAATATTGTTCTTATATGATAAAACCTGATCTTGCAAAATTTGATGAAATTTTTTTTCTAATCAGACTTGCCTATGAAATTCGTTCGTATAGAAAATTTTTTTTTTTATCAGCTTTTTTGCTGCAAATGTCAGATCCCTATCCAGTACATTGCAGCTGGAGGGAAAAGAAAAGTCCATATTCTATGTGGTCAGCTCTAAACATCCAGCAGCATTTGTGTGTACCTATTGATTATAGCAATACTTTAGTACACCATGGGAGGGTAAATGAAGGTGGGAGTGAGGTTGGAATTCTTCTGTGGGGGAAGGCTATAGCAAAATGTTATAACCATCAATTCTCAAGAAAGATCTTGGACAGGTTTGGGAATTAGGAAACAAATACTTTCGACATAATATAGGATATAATATATAATATAATATAATATCAAGAATCGGAAGTGAGCTTCTATCTAGGGAAATGGAAGGAATTATATCAGGTTGCTTCAGCTATTGCCATCTGCAGAAAAACTAAAAATTAAATCTGTCTGGAAAACGGGAATTATGTTTAAAGAAATATTTTTAAATTCTGAAGGGTGTTCTATTTGGCAAATTAATGGAAACATTTAACTTAATCCTTGAGGCCTGAGACGTTCAAAGTAATCTATAATTTTTTGTGCTAGCTTCATTTACATAAAAGAATTAGAGTAAAAATGTATATAAACATTGCAGTTAATTCAGGAATCAATTTTTGCTAGAAACATATCTTTTAAAAAAGAGCAGACAATTCTATTAATAATATAAATTTCTATTATCCCCAGTGTGCTGAATCAGACAACTTTTATTAATAAAAATCTTCAGAAGATGCAAACTTTGTCTTATGTAATGAAACAATGACACTAGAACACATTCTTGCACTCATGCTGGTAAATAGGTAGAAAAAATTCCCTTTGGACAAAATAAGGCACACTGATGTAAGGTTGCTATAAAAGCAATTCTACTCAAATTTAATGTTCATATTTCCTTGTGGTTTTATATAGTTTCACAGGTAGTAGAAAGGAAAAAAGATTCTGTTTTCAGTAAATCATTAAAAGTCTTCTGTTCTATTTGTGGTAACATTTTGAGTTGTAACAGTTTCTCTGTTTCTTATAACATAGCCACATAATCAAGAGTTAATTATGAAAAAAAACCAAACTCCCAACCAAAACATGTAGAGAAGAGAACTTGCATGTGTGACAAAAAGAAAAAAAAAAATCTATCAAATAGTGAAAGTATTGAAAAGAAAAAAGTTCATCTAGTTCTTCTAATTTTTTTCCTCTCCAAAATACCATGTTTTCTGATTCATTCCTTATTTCAAAGTTGAATAAAAAAATTAGGTCATTATATGACTTTATATATGAAAGTGGGAGAAAGACAAACAGTGGCTGTGAAAAGTTGTTTAGGGCTTAAAGGGAGTAAATCTCCTGTCAAAGTAAGACTAAACAAAACTAGATAGTCTCAGTTTCCATGAATTCTTACATACCAGGGCAAATAAGTTCTCTGCTAATAGAAGATACCTCTGGCGGTCTACCCCCACGGTTTGGGGGTGCACCAGTAGTTCTGGATCTGATCCCATGATTGGAGCCATTTCTGACGGCTGAAGGGATGGGGAAGGGGGACTCCCT
>JAWWLV010000100.1:42623214-42646642 GCA_035041135.1 Platyrinchus mystaceus
GCAGGGACTTTTACAGACAATGCAAAAAGCCATTTTAACCACATGTTCACTTTAACATTAGAATCCCCACTGCTACAGATACCAGAATAAGTAGCAGAAGAACATTTAAATAAATATTGAATTTAAAGTGACTTCAGTTTCTGAACAGAATGTTTTCTCTTGAGAAAACTTATGGGTAGGAAGAAATGTGGTCACAGCACCAAGCATGACAGAGTTGAAGAAGCAGCATTTGAATGATACTGCCAGGTACATGGTGTGACTCTTGGGGATGGTCTGTGCAGGGCAAAGGGTTGGACTGGATGATCTTTGTGGGTCCCTTCCAACTCTGCATTTTTTGTGATTCTGTGATACTGTGAAATGTATATTTTGAAATATTATATAAATATTGATACAGGATTTTGTATGATACTTAGCTTTCTCAGATAAGCAAAGAGACTAACCTTTCAAAAAAATAAAAACCTAATAATTTTGATAACATTTCAAGGGGAAAGTGTTATCATGAGGTTGTCAGTAAAAAGTGTGTTTCTAAGATTACATAAGTATATAATGCTTTTAGCAATGATGTTATGGAAAGGTTTAGGATATATCTGCTTCATGCAGTGCAGAATTTTGTGAAGTTCTTGACCACCAAATACTGAAGTAGCTACTTCTGTCTTTATTCAAACTGGAAAGGTGGGCCTGATCATTCATCTTCCAGACCAAGTTAATAGGCTCTGCTTTTATTTAAGTCTTGTTAATTTAGTAGCAGATCCAGAAAGCAGTGTTCTCACTTTGTCCCATACACAGGACACATACACATTTGTGGCTATGGAGAGGCAAATTCTCCTTGATGGCTCATGTATTTCAGTGCCACTCCACTGCACTTTGTCTCTGTATCCCCAGTGAAACCAATTAGGTATCCTGTTGTGTGAAGTACCATAGAACCATTTCAAAATACACAGGAATATTAGACATAATAGATAAAGGGAGAAGGTATTACTGTTCAGTTTAAAAATGCACACATTTCAAACTCAGAAAGATTAAGGGCCTCATGTTAATTAGGCTGGGACTCTGTATTAGTGCTAGTCCTTAGCCTCTCTGGAAATCATCAGGTTGGGGACTGGTGTGGGACAACCCTCAAAACCTGTAAATGGCTCCCCAGACTCCAGCCTACATCTGAAGTCTGACAGTCTTTGACATCAGGAGACAGTTCAGTTCATCATTTGCTTTCATAAGATAGTGTGGCATTTGTAGCAGAGAAGGCAATTGAATCCATGTTGCCTCTAAACATCATTAGGTGCACCATACACAGCGCCACACTGAACCTGTAGGGCTTCCTCACAGGGCTGAATGTTGTCTATATTTGAAAAGCAAAGACACAAAAAGGGTAAGATTTTATTTGATAATTTACATTCAATCTTATTATCCTCTGTTTTTGAAGCTGTTGAAAATTTTGTACATTTAAAATCAGAGTCCAGATGGACTCTACAGCTCTTTAAGGGATTTTCAGATCAGGTAAGTTACATTTTTATAGGTAAATATTTTTGTTCTTGAGAAAGAGACATTTTTTGGTTTTTTAGGCTTTTTCCCCACATCCACAGAGTGCACTCAATGTGCTTCTTTAGTGCTAATTAAAAATATTACAATCTAAACATGATGACAATAATTTTATCCCCCCCCCCAAAGAAATAGAGTGAAAAATATGAGGAATTTGTGAAGGACACCTGTCATCTGTGGTAATAGACTTGGGGGCAGTATACAGTAGCAACTCTAAGAATCCACTACAATTACACACTGAATAGCTTTCAAGAATAGCTAGGAAAAACTAGTTCCCCCTTTTATCAGAGGTAATTTTTCAGTAATAGTCTAGAGTAACACCTGCCACTTTGACATCACTGGCATCTAAAATCTGTTTCTTTTAGCTAAGTTTTCAGTGTAACTAAGTAATTCAGGTATCTTTAATCTCACATCAGAGTGAAATGTCCAAACTTCAATGCATCTTTGGAAAAAAGGAGTCTCTTGGTTTCCAGAGAGAGATCTAAGGTCAAGGTTTCTTTTGTATTAATAGATCAATAATAAAGATAATCATACAGTGCCACTGACTTCTGTCATATCTAACCTTGAAGTAGTAGATTATTTCATCCCTTCATGATTGCTTCACTAATTTTTCACAGTCTACAGCCCTATCTTCTTCAAACATAAATATAAGCTGGAAGCAAAAAGGTAAATAAAAGTGACACAAATTATATAAACTCTGGACCATAATGGGTATCATTTACACTGCTAACTGAACCCATTACAGAAAAGTATAATTATTCTCTATTATTGTGTGAAAAATATTGAAAAATTTACCAAAATTAGTTTCCAACCCCTACAGAGGGTACTTGATTGATTTACCTTTTCTTTAATAAAACAGATTCTTTTTCTTGATATTGAAGAAAAAATTAAAATAATTCAAAGGATTTGAAAGTGAAAGAATTCCATCATGCTGAAATATTACACTGTAAGAAAACTGCAGTCACAGGGAGTAAAAAATTCAATCACTGAAGAAGGATGGGGGTGAATTTTGAAATGGTATGTATCTTATACTTTACATTAATTCCTTTCAATTCATATAGCTTCCAAAAAATCAGGTTGGAGATTTGGTTGTATATATGCATGACATTTATTTGAAGAAGACAGAGAGGAAGATTTGTTCATCTAAATTCTTCCAACTACTGATAATAGTGCATAGATAATTTGGCCACACCTGATGAAAACACATCAAAGAAGACAGTGAAAACTAGCCCAACCTTAAGGCATTTTGTTATTACTTTAATTTACTTTGTTCTTTTAAACAATAAGCAGAAAAAGGCACAAGATGTGATTACTATCACAAGCCAGGATGCCACTGGCCTTCTTGGCCACTTGGATACACTGCTGGCTCATGTTCAGCCAGCTCTTGACCAGCTTCCCCAGGTCCTTTTCCGCTGGACCACTTTCCAGCTACGCTGTCCCAAGCCTGTAGCACTTCATGGTTGTTATTGCTGAAGTGTAGGACCCATCATATGGCCTTGTTGAACCTCATCCCATTGTCCCTGGGACATCGATCCAGCCTGTCCAGATCCCTCTGCAGAATCTTCCCAGCCTCCAGAAGATCAACACTGCCATCCAACTTGGTGTCATCTGCAAAATTCCTGAGGGTGCCCTTGATCCCCTTGTCCAGATCCCCAATTAAGATACTACAAGGAACTGGCCCCAATACTGAGCCTTGATGAACCCCAAGACACACAGAATCAAGAATTGAGAATCATAGAATTGACTTACAGAATCAGAGAATTATAGAATGATTTGGATTGGAAGGTCATCTAGTCCAAGCCCCCTGCAGTAAGCAGGGACATCAACTAGATCAGGTTGCTCAGACCCTCAACCTCACCTTGAACATTTACAGGGATGATTCATCCGCCACCTCTCTGGGCAACCTGTTCCAGTGTTTCATCATCCTCATCAAAAAAAATTTCTTCCTTATATGTCTGAATCTACCTTCTTTCAGTTTCAAATGGTTATCCTTTGTTCTATTGCTACATGTTTTACTTAGAAGTCTCTCCCTTCTTTCTTTTAAGGCCATTTATATATTGGAAATCCCCTCCCTTCTCCAAGCTCCCGTGGCCTTTGATCATTTTTCTCTTTGATCATTTTTCTGGCCCTCTTTTGGAGCCATTCCAACAGTTTTTCCAATACTGAGGACTCCAAAGCTGGGTGCAGTAGTAGAGCTTAAGTAGAGGGGCAGAATCACCTCCCTTGACCTGCTGGTCACACCGCTTTTGATGCAGCCCAGGATACAAATGGGCTTTCTGAGCTGCAAGTGCACATTGCTGGATCAAGTCCGGCCTTTCATCAACCAGCACCCCCAAGTTCTTCTCAGCAGGACTGCTCTTGATCTGTTCATCCCCCCGCCTGTTTTGATACCGGAAGTATTTCCCATACAGGTGCAGGACCTTGCACTTGGCTGTTGAAATTCATAGTTTCCCATGATCCTACTTGTGAGCTTGTTCATGTAACTCTGCGGTATGCCATCCCTCAGGCATGTCAGTTGCACCTCTCAGCTTGTTGTCATCAAATGTTCTAGTTAACAACAGGCAAAAGACATTTTCCTTTTAAAGGTTTCAAGACACATTGGTTAGAGCCAAGATTTTGACCTTTATTCAGGATATGTCCAAGAGAGCTCTGGCTGGAGATAGAATAACAAAAAGCAAGAACTAAAAAAAGAAATAATAATATTTTTATAGCAAACTCAATAACTGATTTGTTAGAGATAAAAATTTTCAATATATCTTGCAGGAAAAATACACAAAATTATGTCATTAACATAAAAACACAGATGAAAATCACATTCCTGGGAAACTTTAAAACAATATGGAACAGATCTCAAGAGTACACTGATGAGGCAGAAAAGCTTGTGGAAAAATGTCATTGTGGGCCATGGGCATAACTCTAAAGCAGAGAAGAAAAACCTCTGCCCTTTTAAAAAAAGAACAAACCAAAGCCAGCAGTTAAATGGCATGCCTGACTTTTAGTAAATATAATTTACCACAAATAGACAAAAACAATCAATATCTTAACTAAAATAACAGAATGTTAAAGTAGTAGCAAAATTTGGAGCATATTGAAATTGAAATGGAATTAAAAGAAATAGAAAAAGTGTTTGCATGGCCATGAGAATTAGGAAACTTCAAAGTCTTGCCAATACGTCCAGTTAAATTTCATGCTAGCATCATTAAAAATAATAATTAAGGAATGTTAAAACTCCCTCTTGTCTTCATGCTTTGTAACTGAAAGAAATGCTATTAATTTCAGTGAAGTACTTTTTTTATACTTGTTTCCTTCAAGTGATGCCTTCTTTGTCAATCCCTCAACAGTGTCAAAATCCCCACACAGAGAATGCACCCCCACATCCCAAATACTTACTCTAAGCCAAGTTAGAGTGGCCCTGGAAGACTTTAGCACAAAAACTGTTCATGGAGAACAGAACTGTAATTTCTCCTGGTGACAAATCTGTTTGTGATTTTTCTTAAAATTAATTTTAAAATATTTATAAGTTCATGACTGTGTGATTCCTTAATCTTTTTTAACAGTAGTATCAATATTAAATACTTATTCTTAGTTATCTGCATCATCATTTTTGCAGCATTTGAGAGAAGTTATGCCAGATCTTTCTGTAAAACAACAAAGTAACTTAAAAAAAAGACATATCATGAGAAAAATCAAAATTCTTACAAAGCCTTTTAAATTAAAGATGGATTTGAAAATCTTTGCTAAATGTTGAAATAGAGGTTTGGGATTTGGACACTCACTTCTCTTTAACTAAATAGCTTCCTAAGTAACTATCTTTCTCCTGACTCTCCCTCAAAAAAATGAGAGAATATGGAGTCCTCGAAGTGGTTCTGACAAGCCCACTTATTAAAAGTAACATATGAAGAAAGAAATCTATCCAGTAACAGACTACCATTATGGAATAAAAGTCTTGATGGAGTGGTGAATTAGGAAACAGGACAGAAAAACACTGCATATGTAGATGAAGCATCTAAGAACTCACTTCTGTATTTTCCTGGAATTCTGTGTCTTAAATTTCCTTTGAAGGTACGTTATTTGAATGAAGAAAGAAATTCACTGATGTGGTCTCTTAACAAGAGTTCTTGCCACCTTCCTCTTTGCCTGAACTTAGAGAAAAAAATCATATTTTTCAAAGGGAAGAATTAAATTGGTTTTGTATGATTTTAACAGGTTGTTTCTTTGTTTGTTTGGTTTTTTTTAATAAAATAAAAAAAAAAAAAGACAAAGCAAACACACAGAGGAAAGAAAAAGCAAAACAAAAGTCAGCTGGATGGATGTCACCCCACAATGTCACTTTTTCATACGCTATTTTTATTAAATTTATGAATGTTTTCTAAAGTTTGACACAGAAAACGTGCAAGCAAATCTAAAATATCTTAACTGTTTCTTAAAACTTTCAAAAATTTAACCACTTATTTGAGATTTTTTTTTATTTTGTATTTGTTTGACCACTACACTACTACACCAACCTGTATCCTTGTAGAAAATTTGTCTTTCAAGATACATCTCTCATCTGTGAAAGCCTCTAAATAACAAACAAAAACATCACAAACTATGCATTTAAGTTCAGTTCTTGAGAAATATAACATTTTCATTAGTTGGCTTACTCTTGACCCTTACCTCTAGTAGAACAAAGAATCCACTGTTGGCACATATTCCTAGTATGGGCTACCTTGAAGTATAATATATTAGTTTCTCCATTTTCACTTCTTTCTTCCATCAAATCCATTTTCCTTTGCAGATGACCTACTTTAAATTTGTTCTAGCATCAGTGCAGGAAATAGTATCAGAATCTCAGCCACCATGTTGACCCCTGTAATATAGAATTTAAGCCATGTAAATTTGGTTATTCTTAAAGTCAGTGAGATTCTTAGCTTCCACTGGTTTATTCTGCTATTTGCAAATTATTATTCTAAAACTCACTCTGGATATCTGCTTTAACTCTGAGTCTTGATATTTAGGGTCTAGAGAATCCATAGATGCCCAACTTGGTAATGATTATGTGTAACATTGAAGCAATACTCAAAAACATTCACATGATCACCTGTGGTTCAACCCAACTCTGAAACCAGGTCTACACTTGGGAATCAATCACAGGAAAACTATAAATATAATTTTATTTTTACTCTACGATGTTACTAAATGTATACCATATAAGTGAAAAAATTGTTAATATGCAAGTTTTAATGTTACAGGCAGTGTCCAGCATAATTTAGCTGATGCAAGTAGTTTTGATGCTGATGTTTGAGCTTTGATTGCACTTAAATATAAAGAAAAAGACTGTTTTCATATTTTTTTTGCCAGAAAAAAGTTCTTAGACCAGTATAAATCCCATACTCATGAAACAAGAATGAAGGTATTGGTATATTAGTATTTCTTAAAATAAACTAGCATAATTAATTTAAATTAGTTATTTTTAAAATGAAACTAACTAGTTATTATAATTTTAGCCTGAGTGTAATTTCTTACACAACAGTATGGAAGGTATGCATAATAGGTCAGTAAAGCAGAGGTTGTAAAACAGGCAAAAAGAATTAAACCAGAGATCCACACTGAACTTTTTCTGGAAGAACTCACTCAGAATCAAGAGTTTCCTGGAAAATGCTGTTCTACTTAGCTCCTCTGATATGCTTCTATGAAGGTTGTTTGGAAGATTTTTCTAGCCCACTGGAACATGTTTTTTGATCCATGGTTGTGATGTATAAATTTCTTCTTTTTCTTAGGTCTATGCAGTTAATATTTTATTACTAATTTATGCTATTGTTTAGAAATTCATAGAAAATAATGAATTACATCTTTGGTGTGAAAAAGAACAATTGTTTGAACCATAGATCTATTTCTTGATATAGGCTTGATGTTCAGGTGAATATAACCATGGAGTATAGATAAAATTGAAGATATGATGCTTCCATGGGGAAGCACTGAATATTTTATTTCTACTCTTTCTATCCCCATTTATTTTATCTTTACAAAAAATGTATGGTACAGCCTGATGGATATGTATGGTCTTTTGTGATGCATAAGCCCATAAAAAAATAGGAAAAAACTAAAAATAACAGATTATTTACTTTTATGTGGTTTAGATAAAAATACATTTATTTCAGAAACGCTTTTGTCCTAAAATGCAAACTCTTAACAAATATTGCCTAAGCTCTTCAAACTATGCCAATGGACTTAAGAAGTTGTCTTCTCTTCATATGAATCAAGAGAATGAATTTTATCAACTCTCTTCCTTTTTTTTTTTTTTAATGTGAGAGTTGACACTTGTTTTTTAATTACATATTAGGCATTGATTTTAATTATTAGCAATAGTTCCATCATGCATTTCAAGGAATATTTCAGTAAATCCCCTGAATTCAAAAATGTTTAGCTGCAATGATACCTTTGTGGAAAAAAAAGGCCACCCTCTTCATGAAAAATGTAGACAACCTGTTCAGGTCACTAAAAAAATGATTGACTTGGCTGCCTGTTTTCATATCAACTCCATCCTGACCCTACCTGGATCCATGGACATGGCTTTCTCCCTGGTCTTAGACATACTTTACACTGGTAGTGTTACCAGGCTGTCACTGAATCAAGGCTCGCTCTGGCCACAAGCTCTGGATCTGATTCTGACCCTGACTTACTGCCTCAGTACCCTGGCTCCACATCAGGGAAGGGCATTACCCTGAAGTCTTGCATTCTCCCTCAGCCCCTGCCTCCCTCACCATGGGCATCAGCCAGACCTTGCTCCTCAATGAAAGCAGGTTTAGGAAGGAAAACTAGCACTGTAATGCCAAGCAGCCCGGTATATTATCACTGATGGCAATCAGGAAGCAGAATTTGAAAGAATGTGCTAAGGTTTCCATGATACAGGTTGTAGCAACAAACAATTAAGGACTTTCTATGCTTGTGTAACTCGATCGGATGAATATGAATGTGTTGTTAATTTTTTCAGTCAAAGCACTTGTAGCCTTCATGTGATTATTTGGCATGTATTTCTGTCATTTTTTTAAATATAAATTCATATATATATTCATATATTTTTTTTAATAAAAATTCATATGTGGGAAAGCAAAGCTTTTTGTTTGTTCTAAAGTTGTTCCTACACAGTGTCAATTAATGATTTGTGATCATGTTTTCCTAAAACAAAGTACAACACATTTATCATTCATTTTATCTAAGGAGATCTGTTTGCTTAAGAGGTTATTTTTACAATATTTGTCATGCTTAGTATGTATCACATATATATTTTATATATTTTTCCTTTCATATGAAGTCATTTAAAAGAAGCCATACCATACATGTTCAGCAGTCCCAAAAAAAGAATTAAGATACAGCAAAAAAAGCTCAATGAGAATAGGCAAAACAGGTCTCCCAGGTAATGCTAGTTGTTTAAATATATTTTTGGAGAATTTTTTCCATAGTTTCATTAGACTCTCATTACAAAACAGGGAGGAATGATGAGTACCTAAAATACAATTAGGGCTTGCTTGCAAGAGTTGCTAGCTAATGAAGAAGGGAAAAAGTTTCAAAAACCTTTGATTTGTGGGAATCTTTGAAAAACCTTTGATTTGAGATGAAGTTGGAAATTCCCTCTGAATTCTTACAAATATTTCTTTCTTATTTTTTAATATAAATTTTGGAAGAACCTGCTTAAAATGATAATATTTTTAAAAATTAAATAAAAACATATAAACCCCCCAGCCACTGCTTCTGCAAATAAACCACCACATATTTCTTTATTTACCACTAATCTATTTATTCTGATGGTGTCAGTAGACTGATCTTGTGATGTTTGAGAGTTGAGAGATACCTTTAGCAACACTTTACTTATTTTTTCAAAATGTGGAAATACATGGGTCAGAAAAAAGTAGACAGAGCCTTTTGTATTGTATTTCAAAGCCATTCAGTGGCTGAAATGAAATGACCTGGACACTATACATTTTCCACAGTT
Source organism: Platyrinchus mystaceus (assembly GCA_035041135.1). Lineage (NCBI taxonomy): Eukaryota > Metazoa > Chordata > Aves > Passeriformes > Tyrannidae > Platyrinchus > Platyrinchus mystaceus. The sequence goes on from JAWWLV010000100.1 coordinate 42,632,723, forward strand.
AGAAAATAAGCTTGGGAACCTATATATGTGTATAAGCCATATTATATATATATATGTGTGTAAAAGCCATATTATTAAGGAAGAGTAACACTAACCACATGAACTTATGCAACTGAAGCAGTAGAAACCAAACTTTTTTTAATCAAAAAATTCCCTACTGCTGCAAAATAAAGCAAAACAGTGCAAGCATACTTTTGACATATAATACACATCTTATATTTGATAGAGTGCTTTATCATACACAGTGCAATATCTTTCAATAGAAAAATATTACATGAGCCATAAATGAATGTGTTAGAAGTAACTAGTATTATGCCACCCCTTAAAGATGTGTTTGCCTGACCATGGTTGTCACTAAATTCAGTCTTGTCCATTTTATATACCAGAACATAAATAGATAAATAAATAGAGAATTCCACTGAAAAATCATTTTGTTACATTCTTTAAATACATATGAGTTCCAGATATTGTAGTTCATTTTAGTAGAATTTGATTAGATCAAAAATATACCTTAACTGCTATAAATTTCAGGAGAGAATTAGAAATATAAACATTGGTAAGACTGTCAATACCACCTGACAGTATCATAGTAGACTAGAGAAAGGGTTAAAATTTTAACTTCTTGTCTTCTGTTTCTCTTCTCCTATCACCACCCTGAATTTTCACTTCTGCTGAATGCGTGATTACAAGAGATGCAGTTTGTGGGACATTCATCTTATCCACAAAATAACTTGTTACTGAGCAAATACTTTTTTTACTATTCTCAGCTACCTCTTCAAGCTCAGTAGGAGTCTTCTGCTTTCAGCTTTTGAGATGAAGGTTCAATCTCAAGAACTCCTCTAACTCCTTAGAGGAGTTAGTAAATGATAGATTATGGACTTGGATTTGTTGCATTTGAGATGGTTACCACTGCTATACCAAGTCCTCACACTGAATGATAGTGATGTGTTCTACACACAAAAATATTTCTCTAAAGCATTAAGGAATCATTTGGCTTTTCAATCCTAGATACTCACGTTGAAGTCACCTCTTACCATTTCATCACAAACAGACATATTCTAGCTGTTATTTGCTAGTAGTTTAGACTTCTAATAAGTATAAAGAGTAGTTGGGAACTCAATGCAAGGGTTAAAACAACTTTAATTTTACCAGAAATCTAAATGTGTTTTTTCCAAGATCTGCTAACCTGCAGAATGACAACTTTATCTACCAGATCTGTAATGGAGGATTTGTATTCCAGCCACAACTGAAGTTAATTGGTGTCATTTCTATATCCACAAATATGTTAGGGGGGAGAATGAAAATGAGAATCAGTTAGTTACTAAACTATTCCACATATATAGCCATATTTGAAATTTTTAATAGAATCAGGACAGACCTTACGTAAAGCGGTACTAATGGGAGCTGTTGAGAAACTTCCCCTTATTAGGGAATTGGGCAATACAGCATGGAGGAGTACAGAGCTTTGTGTTTAGCGTTTATATTATTTTTTATGGAAGAACTTAACACATAAGTGAAATAGATTCATTAGCTACAGATTCAGTTGCAGCAGCAGTAACCTGACCTGAGCATCTCTGGTTTAACCTGATGGGCCTTTGAGTGGATGTTTTCTTTCTAGATTCTCTCCTGTGTATAAAGTTCAAAGCTATCTTTTATAAAGTTGAGGAAAGTAAAGATTATTTGTTTGTATGAAAAAGAATTTGAATCATAATAATTTTCTTTTCACCACTTTTTTCACAAATGGTGTATTTAGATTTTTCTTGATAATATTAGATTTAATAAGATCCTATTTTTTTCTGAGAAAACATTTTGTGATAAAGATAAACATTCTCTGATGCTTTATTAATTATTTTTAAAATAAAATACAGTATTATCCTTGCTTTGAAGTCTTACACAGTTGTTGAACAAAAGGTATTTGAATCTTTATAGACACGGGAGATTCCTAAACTGTTAGAGTTTAATGGTGTTGATAAAATGTTTTCCTTTTTCATGTCAGTTACAGTTCCACATCTTTTTCAAGTAGAACCAACAAGTCAGAATGGCATATTTTCGTCAAGTCACAACACTTACTAGAAACAAGCAACAAGACCCTTAAATTACATTTACACTGAAGTAGAAGACAATTACAATCTAACTGTCAAAGGAATGGTACACTCAAGAGCTACAAATACTGCAATTCGGTCCAGGTATACTTTGTATTGAATAGATTTAAACAGAACAGAGCTAAAATCAGAAACAGTAATTACCTACATCTTTAAATACACATAACATTAGATAAATTACTTTGAGCTGTAATGTCAATTTTGCTACCTTAGGGAAATACCTAAATTGTGCATACATGATTGCTTTTTTTCATATAGCTTGAAGTGTTTTATATTTGTTTAATAAAATGCATCTATATGTCATGTGCATGGGTAGCACATACAGTTAAAGAATAACTTCTGTATAATTTCTGTGTACATATTTCAGGATTTTAGCAGAGCCCTTTCTAGTGTTTACTTTTATGGAATCATGTTTCCTTTCTTTAGGTTTCTGACACTGAGAAAATACATGCAGAAATGTTTCAGGCACCTTAATTTTCAAATATTGAAATGTTTCTCTTTAATAACTTCATCTTTTCTTTCAGTCTATACAATGAAGTGTTTGATGCTTTTTATTTCCAGGAATGGGATCACAGAGAAGGCAGTTTAAAGGTAAGAAAATTCACTTAAGAAAAAATAAAATTAAGAAATGTGTGTTGAAATATGTTTAAATATGGAGATACTCTTTGCTATGATACAGCTGATGTTTTTATAAAGCAGATTTTCAGAAAGTACAGGAAAATAAAAGGCAAATTCTGTTGTTAATATTGAACTTGATGTAAAGTTTTTAAAACCATTCTCTGCAAGGTAAGTCCATTATTGGGAACAACAAGATATTATGGGTCAGTACAGCATTGATAATTTAAAAGAAAATCATAATCCACTGATTTTAATTAGTAACTCATAATAAGCAGAACAAATACAATTAAGTTAATGAGAGGTAAGTTCCTCATTTCTGAAGTAGACTGAGAGATTTGGCCCACTATACCTTTTCATACAATTAGATGGTTGACTTTTCTTACAGATTACATAATCAGGAAAGAATGAGCAAATCTTATACACACATAAGGGAAGAGGAACTGAAGAGGAGAAAAGTAAAAAGATGAGGATGGAGTATGTAATTTCCCAGTTTTGACTCCAAAATCAGGGTTAAGACAGGGTTGATTGCAGATTCTCCCATAAGGAGAGATGCAGATTAGAGTTGCTTGCGGATCCTTTTATAAGGAGAGATACTATGCTTCTTAGATCCCCTTTCCTGAAACATCTGGACAATTAGATAAAATTTTAAGTCCTATTTTCTCCCCACTAACTCTGCTACTTATATAGCACTGTCATCACTTTTTTTACTGTTTTTAAGTGCTTGCTCCCAGCACTCAGCAGAAACCGTACGGCCCCAAGGACAATGAAACAACTGCAAGTTGAGTCCATGCCATGAAATAAGGAGCAGTGATGTAGCCAGAAAAAACACCTACTTTCTGCTTAAGTAAGCACTCTGACAGGTAGCATTTAAAAACTCCACCAAAAAGAATGTTTTTTAAAGAAATTATTTGCATTATTGAGGGCCAGCATTTTTATAGGAGTAACACCATTTCCTAAATTTTAAATAAATTACTGTGAATGACTTAATTAGTAACATGCAGTAAAACATCCAGTAGAGAAGATAATTACTTGATTGTCAAATGGAATAACAACAGTTTTCCCTGTAGTGAAATCTCTACCACTGTAATTAGGTTATGTCATACTTTACCCTGAAGGGAATATTAAAAACACAAGACCTGCCAGTTTCATCAACTGTATTTTTTTCTATTTATAGTTTAGTGCTAAATTGCTGCCTTCATGATGCAGCAAAGACATCAATAACGAAATAACCACTCTTCTGTTGCTCAATTAAGTTTGCTATATGGATATTAATGTAAATATGGATCTTGTGAGGGAATTCTGTTGACTAATCATTTCTGGCATAATAATAAAAAATGAAGAGTTTTGAAAGAAAAATAACACAGTAGAAATATATGGAAGCAGGTAAAAAAAATAGCAATATAATATCTGCAAGGATCATACATATACAGACGCATTGAGGGAACTGTGACTTTCCCTTTTTCCTTTTTCTTTGGCACCTCTCCTTTCTCAGAACAAAACAAATCAAGAAACAAACAAGCAAAAAACCCCCTTAGAAAATTAAGAACATGACTGATGAATCTGCCACATGAAAAATTGCCTAGCACCTATGAGTCCATTTTGCAAAAAAAAGTTACAAAATTATTTTTTTTAGATCTTAGCACCTGTTTGTTTGTATTTATTTTTATAGATTAAAAAAAAAGTTATTCACAGGTTTGAATACTGTTTGGTTTTGCATGTATATTTGATAAGTACAAAAACTAATTGTTTTTATATCTAATGCTGTATTTCTTTTGCCTAAAAATCCAGAATCACTTAGTGGAGGAAAATGTACCAGAAGAAAATCACTTCTCAAAGTCTTCAGTGAGTTAGGTGAACCGTAACGTGCTTGATATTTGTAAAATTAGAAAGAACAACAGCTTCATTTTTTTCCCTGAAATAAAGGTAAGAGTCAGAGAAGCTTCTGGATAAAGATTGAGTTTTCTGTTAAGAAGGTGAGATAACTTTGTAAAAATAAGCACAAACACAAGGCATAGTCAGGAGAAGAAAATGTGAAAAGAGATTTTAGTAAGATTTCTGTTCTGTTTTGTTCTGTTTTCTTTTTTAATATTTTGTGAGCTTATGTAAGTGACACATGAACAAAACCCCTCCCTAGTCTCAGGTGGGTCCAATACCAAGCTGAGAATGGATCAATAGTTATCTAGACTTTTTCATGTGACTGGTAGTCCATGTATCGAGGCACTTTAACTTGACAGAGAGCTGCTTCTAAAACATATTATTGTTTAAGGTCACCATTGGAAATGGAACTTTGAAAAAACTGGAAAACTGATAATGTGACTAGCTTAGAAGCTGATTATTTAACAGTTGAGGTCTTTTAAGATGCAACAAATAATGCCAATGACATCTAGAAATGCAGTATAAGGTCTCTTTTGAAAATTAAAACAAAACAAAACAAAACAAAACAACAATTTTCTTTTCTATATATTTATATTGGATGACTGGAAAGGTCTAAGAGGGAAGACATTATCCCCATCCTGACTGCATTCTGAAACAGAGATTAACAGTTTGGTGCAATAGTGCAAAAATGGTGTTTCTGATTAAAGGACTGACATCAAGATATTCCCATGTGCTGAAAATGATAATCACACTATTATTACTACTTATATTTCTCTTTGCATTGCTGTGCTTCTCAGATCTCTATCTGTTGAAAAGTCAGTCCTTGCATGAGTCAAGTCCATCAAGTGAGGAGTTTTCTGTAGTATTATATTCCACTTTAATAAATATTTCTGTAAGTGTCACCTTTCTAAATACCTGGCCTTGAACACTTCCAGGGATAGGGCATTCACAGCTTCTTTGGGCAACCTGTTCCAGTGCCTCACCACTCTCACAATAAAGCATTTTTTCCTTATATCTAATCTAAACCTACTGTCTTTCAGTTTAAAGGTGTTCCCCCCTGTCCTATTACTATGTGCCTGTGTCAAAAGTCCCTCTTCAATTCTCTTGTAGGCCCCTTCAGGCACTGGCAGGCTACAATAAGGTCACCTCAGAGCCTTCTCATCTCCAGGTTGAGCAATACCAATTCTCTCAGTTTTTTCTTATAAGAGACATGGTCCATCCCTTCATGATCCTATTGGTATTATCTTTCTTATAATTACCTATAGAAGCAAGAATTTATTACCAGATATTTCTAGACTGAAACAAAGAACTGTTTAATTGCTTTAAGAGCAAAATACTATGCAATATGAAGTAGAAACTATTGTGTTGGAGAGTTCAGTCATAACCAGAAAAGTAGAGGGGAAATTCCCATTCTGTATTTGGTTGGATCAACATGATTGATGTCATCTTGTTTGGTGAAGAGCTCCAAGGAATTCTTTCTTGTCATGGATAAGCAAAAATTCAGTTTTATGTGTTGTTCAAAAAGACAGTCTCTCTGCTACCACAAGGCCCTATAAAATCTCAGCTCACTTGTGACTCGGAGGAATGTCAACAACAGTGCTCTTAGACTTTTGCTGGAAGCTTCATATTTGAAGTCCTAGCACAGTGTAAATCTACTAAGTGTATAAAATTCGTTGGGTTACTGACTTGAGGTGACAAAACTATATGCCACAATTTATTATGCAGCATGCAGGGTTAAACACTTCAGGCGACAGTGTATTGTAGAAGTTTGAAGGGAATAATTTTTGCAAATCTACAGTGAGAAGACACCAAAGGGAGACAATGTTCAATAATGCCTTGGTTCTCAACAGGCAAATCAGATAAAGCCATGAGATTATGAAGTAAGATGGACTGTGTTAACAAGAAGGTTACAGCCATTGCTTCCACCCTGAAGGTCTTGTAGACATGGAACAGCAATTCTAAGTCCAAGTGTTTCCCTGAGGCAGAAAGCCAGGGCTCAGACACCATCACTATCTTGAACACAATTAACAGTGCTATATCAAAGACATCTTGGCAGTTTATCAAATGCTGTTGCTACTGAAAATTATCAGTACATACATAGTTGTTTGCAATCCACAGGGACTAGTAAAAAAGATTCTTATGCATGTCAAAGGCTATTTAATATTAAATTCCAGCACCTCAAATTAGACAGTCATCATCTGGCATAGACGTAATTTTGACTTCCTTTGTACTGAAGTTCAGTTGCTTATTGATGGCTTCTGTGATGAAAAGTCCTAAAGTTTTCTCAAATCTATTTGCAGGTGCCATGGTCATAAACAGATTTAATAGCTAAGTGAATTAAAAATTTAGACATGAAAATACATTTGCAAATTAGCAATATTTTCCCTTTTTGCCCCTTAATAAAAGATCATTTGTGTTTTGCACTAACTACTGCTTTGGCAATGAGACAGAATAATCTCCCAGTTGGTAACCACAGGGATCCCTCACCAATGTGCACCAACCAGAATCCAGGGATACTTTTGAGATTGTTCCATTTCTATGTTCACTTAGACTTCTCTTTCAGTGCTGACACCACTAATAAGGATGACAGCTAAGATAAATTGTGAAGGTGGCTTTGCTTTAACACACATTTCTGTCTCCAAGAAATGGAACTGACAGTATCAGCTTTCTTCACATAAGTTACTGTAGAGCACCGTTATTAAAACATTTTCAGTCATTACCAGCCAAAACAAGGTCAGAGCAATTGCCCTGGTAGTAATGGAAGACTCTGTCTTGCATTATCCAATTTACCAAACACTGTTCACCCATAAGCAGATCTCAGCACACACAATTGAATCTGATCAACCCCTCAAAGAAATTCTTACAACAAAAATAATCCTTCTTCAGGTTTGCTATCCTGTGAATAACCCTCTGGTGACACTCACTGATCAGCTTATATGGACAAAAAGTATGATGAGTTTGATATTTTCTTTGCTTGATGAGCAGAATCTTCTTGCATATTTATATTTTGGAGGAAAATCTGGCTAGAGTCTATAAAATACTTATTTTTTCCATAATGATTTTTCTCAAGAACAGTGCTCTGACAAGCAATGGTATCAGCTAAATTACAGAACCTCTCTGGAAAGATCCTGTGGGTTTATGGATATAGAGAAGGATATGCTCGGCTCCTTTGCATATAAATATGATACTATAAGTGAATAATGCTAGTATGTTTCCACATAACTTCTGACCATGTTTTGTTGCAGTTCATATCTTTTTTTTTTAATTTTTGTCTAAACTTGCAAGCTGTTATTTATATTGACTGGAATTTCTAATGTGAATATTTTCTTTTAACAAGTTTTGCAGAAGCACTGCCTTTTTATTTTCCACACATCTACTGCAATAGGAATTTGTTTATTTTCTTTATTCTCCATAGTTCCTAATTAGAAAAATGTACATCTGTTCTTTCTTAAGCCTGACATCCATGTGTTGGGAGACTTTAGATTTAATTTAAATTTAATTTTTTGCATTTTTCTGTCACAACTCTTTTCACTTTATTGTTTGATCACTTGCAGACATGATCAAGCTGTAATTTTAAATACTTTCTGAAGAAATATTTGAAGTTATCAAGTTAACTGAGGATATTCCATATGTACGAATAAACCAAAACCAAATTAATGTGTGAACATACAAACACATTAGCAAGAGCTGAGGTTAATTTAGACACTAAAGTTAAATTTAAAGCTTTTGAACCTTTTTGGGGCAAATTTAAAGACAAGATCAGTGAGACAAAGAACAAAATGTTTTGCAGTATTCAGGAGCAAGAGAAATTAATGATGTTTCAAACCTCTGCCTCCATGGCAGCAGAAAACCACAGCTGAAATGGGTTCTTTCCTTTTTTTACTTCTTTCTCCTGACAAGAGGGGTCTGCTCTTAGCTGAGCTCCTCTGTGGATGCTCAGAAGCAGTTTTAAAGTCATCTCTAAGGGATTAATGTCATTTGACCAGTTTTCCTACTCTGCAGAAATCTTGTGTGGTACTAGGTATTATGTCAGCAACCTTCATATATGATCAGATTTTCCCTTTCTTGCTTCCATCTCCAAAACTGTAGCTTTTTATGTGATGGTGTGCTACCAATAGCAGTTTTCCAGCTTCACCATATACTGGGAGAAGTTTTGGATCTTCTACAGTTTCTGTCCGCTTACCCATATACCTGCTTGTGTGCGATGAAAGTGAAAGTGAAGAAAATAATTGTCAAGAACAATAAAAATGTTTTCATTCTCAGGAGAAATGAGCTAACACCACAGGCCAGCTGAGTATTTTATTGCACTGCCTGGTGTGCCATGCTATGCCATAAAAATCCCCTCAGCTTTTGTCTGTACTGTTTTGTATTGTTTCACCTGTGGACTTCAAAAAAGACACGTGCAAAAAAATCTGTACTCCCAAAAGGAGCCTCAATAGAGTCAGTAGGGGTTCAGGAAGGCAGAACAGTACATTTCACGCACTACATTGCTGGATCTGCAGATTGGAAATCTCCACAGGAAAGGGATTTATAAAGATATGCTTTCTGAGGAAATAAAAAAATATTTTATCTCAGCAGAACCTTCTTGCATAATAAATCTCTTTTACCAAAAATATTGTGCTTTAATGGTGGCTGTGCAATGAAAAATTTTAAGTGTCCAAAATTGCCATTCAGTGGGTTGCCACTGTGATACTCATTTGTGGAAATTTATATATATAGACTAGGGGATCTGACCTAAATATATGGAATAAAGGCATTTTTGTCTGTAAAAGTTAGAAAGACTAAACCATCATGTAGAGATTCTGAAAACAGCCCAAAAGGACTATTAGAGTAATTTAACATATAGCAAGATCACAAAAACCATCTGTTCAGACAATGATGAGAAGGTAAAAGGATCAATATAATAAGATTTTTGAGGAACAATAATATAATCTGTTACAATTGGTGCACATATATATAAGGTAGTTTTCTGAAAGGAGAAGGCACCTTCACCCTTACAAAAACAGTTTGAGCAGACTGTCCTATCACATGTAAAAGTTGGACTTTTTTAAGGTCTCACATCATTAAAATGTTAGGGCATTTTCTCATACAATTTTGATCTGCTCCTACCCTTTATTCCCTTAGTACACTGCTTAGTCTCTCATGGTTCATCTTTAAGTGTTCACTTTTGTGTACTGGCCAGTAAGTATTTCCCACCCATAGACTTTGGCCTTGAACTTCCTATCCTGCAAAGGGTTTTTTTTTTTCTCAGACGCAGAACTACCACATCTGGGCCTAAGTGTACTTGTATCAAAGCTACACAGACCACTAAGTACTATAACCTGTGCAACAGTAAGGGATTTTTCATTTACAAAACTTCAGCCTGCATTTCCTCTGCTGTGCCGTAACTTCTTACCAAAGCTGGTGTGACTGCTTTCCCAATCTCCTGTGAGATTCTTCTCCCATGTTGTTTTGTGCTGGTTTTTTTTCTGCCTGCAAACCCCCATTCTCTCACTTTTTGCTTCTTCTGCAGGTAAATGTCATAGATGTGAAACTCCCTTATTACTTTATTTTTCCTATATCCTGTTTTGTGGAGTTTGCTTAATACTAGAGAAACTCAAAACTTAATGAATAACAAGAATTTAGGTACACAGTAAAGAGTACCTAATAATATGTATGCAAGAGAGCTTAACAGTCAATCAGCACATAATGCTCATGACTGATGAAGCATACTGTAATCCACAATAATATTATCATAAGCAGTAACAATCTAGTTGAGTGGAACACACTGAAAATTGTACAGTAGTAGGGAAAATTGTGGTAAAAGTCAACATTCTCATCACTTTCAGCTTTACCACCTGCTACCCTGGAGGGAATGCACAGGAAAGAGGTTAATTACATCAGTGCTTTTCCTGACTTGTCAATGGGAATCTTATCCGTTACACTTTTCTCTTGGCTTGTTTTGTTTGTTATTTTTTTTTTATTTTTTTTATTTTCCCCCAGAAGCTACTTTCACACTTTACATGTGCCATCAACAATGATCCATCTGAAGAAAGCTCTGTGTGTGTATAAGCATCTTTTGTGTAAAACATATTCCATTGGCTTCATGCACCATCATGGATAACAGTTAATTAAAGATTCTGGATTTACTCATACCAGGGAAACCCCCTGACAGTCTGCACTTAATCAAGGCCTGTTTTGTAACTGGTGAGCACAGAAAAAGCTAAGAGGAGTAAAATGATGTGGTTTATTCTTGCTTTCTGTGTGCAGATTACAGCAAGTTATAAAATCAGATATCAAATCCTATGTAATGTACATTGCCAGAGCACTTCTCATGATTCGGCACTCTCAGCTCTTGCAGGCATCTGAGCAAACTCCAGCTGATGCTGCTGCCACTGAAACAGTTTGAGAGTCACACTACCATCCTACTCCCATCTGCTCCTGTAAACATTGCAGAGGATGCAGCAGGCAAACTGTATCTTAACAAAGAAATACCTTAACAATAGGCTTTAAGCCTGAGATAAAGGACCTCGATCCTTCAGTTACCCACAAATATATTTCAAAGATATGCTGCTAATTCAATAACTGAAGAAATCTGCCTCCAAAAAAATGATCCCTCAGAAAAGGTAGAAGATGCATGGATGCAGACTATGAAATGAGATCCTAATGATTTCATTAGTCCTAATGACCGATGAACAAAATATTACCTGGTTGACTTATAAGACATCAGCCTACACTGTAAAATCTGTGTTATGTGCCATGGATTTACAAATGCATTTGGTTTATGTGGCAAGGTGTTGGCAGCAGAGGAGGAGGCTGCAGTCTGTAAGGAGAGGCTGAGGGCTGCCTTGTGAGAGATACAGGTGGTTCCAGCCAGCTTCAATGGACCCACCACAGAGCACAGCTGTCCCCCTGAGCCCAGCTGGTGAAAACCTACTTAATAAAGGGCAAAAAAAGCTGTGCAACAAATCAGAGTGAGAAAAATGTGAGCGAAACAGCCCTGCAGACACCAAGGCAAGAGAAGAAGGGGGAGGAGGTGCTCCTCGTGCTGGAGCAGAGATTTCCCTGTAGGGCATGGAGAAGACTATGGTGAAGCCGGTTGTTCTCAAGCAGCCCATTGAGGACCTCACACCACAGAAAGTGGATATGGCAACAACCTGAAGGAAGCTACAGTCCACAGAGAGCCTATGAAGAAGCTGTGTGGGGAGGGGCAGAGGTAGGATAGTCAGGAGTGAAGTTAAGCCTGGAAAAAAGGTGGGGATTGAGGGAAAAACTTCCAGTTCCACTAAAAAACCCACTAGTTTTGTCTTTGTTTCTCACCATCCTACTCTATTTTTATTTGAAAATAAAAAAAATTAATCTTCCCCAATCTTGAGTCTGTTACCCTGGTTGATGGTATTTGCTCAGTCATCTGTCGACCAACAAGTTTTTCCACCTTGTTTTCTCTCTTACCTTGCTGGGGAGGTAGGAGAAGAGATTGTCTGGGTGGGAGTCTGGCAGACAGCCGAAATCAAATCCACTACAGCAATGCATCAGGAAAATGTATTTGGCCCTTAATGAAGAATGATTCCTTGTCACGACAGTATCACTGCTTGAGAACTCTGATGCAAGGAATCCCCTTAACTACCAGTCATGTACCAACCACCTGGCATACCATGAGCTGAGAATTTTATGCCTACTGGATATTTCTTAAGTCTTACACATGACAGTCACCATTCTAGTCCCAAATGCAATAGAAGTGGTAAGGTGACTGTCGGAGTTGCAATTTGCAAAAAATGAGGGCAGCCTTCTGCTTAATACTCGGTCATTGTCTCACATTGTTCATCTAACATGAGAAATATGAAATTAGCTGTGCACAGATCCTTCAGATAATTTCCTTTCCCATCATGATTTGATGGGAAAGCTCTCCATTCATTATGCTCTTCCTAAGGGGTGTGTCATAATCTTATGCTGACATATCTCATTCTTCTCATGAACTAAGAGATTGTAAAAACATGGGATGAGGCAGGTGGCAAGCCCATCCTGAGCTGTTTCATAGAATCATAAAATAGTCTAGGTTGGAATCATAGAATCATACAATTATAGAATGGTTTGGGTTGGAAGGGACCTGAAAGATTATCCAGTTCAAAACCTGCTGCCAAGTGACACTTTCCACTAGACCAGGTTGCTCAAAGCCCCATCCAAGCTGGCCTTGAACACTTCAAGCAATGGGACATCCATAGCTCCTTTGGGCAACCTGTTCCAGTGCCTCATCATCCTCACAGTAAAGAATTGCTTCCTAATAATTAATCTAACCCTATGCTCAGTTTAGGTGCATTCCCTCCTGTCCGATCGCTACATGCCCTTTTCAAAAGTTTCTCTTTAGCTCGCTTTAGGCACTGCCAGGCTCCTATAAGGTATCCTTAAGGGGAGCTTTCTCTTCTTTGGGCTGAACAGCCCCAACTCTCTCAGCCTTTCTTCATAAGAGAGATGCTCTAGCCCTCTTAGCATCTTTGTCAGCCTCATAGACACAGAACTTGCAGATACAGACACTTGCAAGTGTGCAAGAGTTCAGTAGAGGGGCAGAATCACCTTCCATGATCTGCTGGCCACACTGCTTTAATTGCAGCCCAGGACACAGTTGGCTTTCTGGGCTTCAAGTGCACAATGACAGCTCATGTTGAGCTTCTTGTCAACCAACATCCTCAAGTCTCAATACATTGTACCCCCAGCCTGTATTTGTGCTAGGGATTGCCTCAGCTCACACAGGACCTTTCACTTGACCTTCCATATATGCTGCCTACCCTGTCTGTTGCCTGTCAAAAAAAACCCCATTGACCAGTGTGGGTACAAGGACCTTTCATGAGGATGGATCACCTGGGATCATACAGAGATCCTTCCTGCTAGTGTGGTCACCCATGGGGACGACCACTAGTTCTTGCTGCCTAAGACCCAAAAGCAAAAGAGTTCCAGTGTGTAATAGGTGTTATTTCCCCTGGTAGAGAGCGCAGCTTTGCAGCAGGCTGTATGTCATACAACACCATCTTCTACTACAAAAAAAGTACTGTTATCTGACTAGGTAATTTATGCCTTGAAGTGGCATATCATGTATGATTTACTGGATCTGAACATGCAGAAGTCTATGGTTTCAGTAATACTAATCCTCAGATGCTGGTCTGGAAGAAATTCTGTACCCTTTTGCAAGAGATTGAATTACAGTTATGCTTTCTAATCTAAGAAAATTATGATGATTTCTAAATATATTGGTCATGATTGGTCAACAATGTTATGCACTATGAATCATAAGTTAGACAATCCATTATTCAGTTTATGTATGTTTTAGAAAGTTTTGGATTAATAAATATCA
>JAWWLV010000100.1:42665916-42680166 GCA_035041135.1 Platyrinchus mystaceus
TGGCCTTAGGGGCTGACGAGCTCCATCTACCCGGGGGATTGTCCCTGAAGCAGGACCGGGAATCGAACCTGCGACCTAGGCGCTGAGAGCACAGCATCTTAACCGCTAGACCACCAGGGGTCCCCCCCCAAAAAAAAAAAAAAAAATACAAAATAGATCTCTGAAAAAATCTGCATTATCTCTGTTGACATGTGAAGACTTTGTATGTTGGCAAAACACAAAAAATATTCTAAGAAATGTCCTTGATGACTTAAATTGTACAAGCAATTAAAACCTAGGCATGTAAAGTATTATATTTCATATGTTTCTTGGAAATAATATGGTAAATTCAATAATGTAAATAACACAGTAAATTGTGAGTCCATCATTAAGTAGGAAAAAATCAAAAGTATGTTTGCTATAAACCAGTAGTATGAGAACAATTTAAATAGTTTAATAGTAGTTAAACTTTTTATATCAAACCTGAAATTTTCTTACTATGCTATAAATAATGATGAAAATTAATAGACGATATTTCAATTTGATTTGTTTGATTTGCTTTGCTTTTATCTTCCTTTTTGTGATTAAAGAAAAGACAAGGTTATTTAGAAATTTTCATAGAAGATAAACTTTCTGAAACACCTGTTCAGACACTCAGAAGAATAACCAGGCATACAGCCAAAGGGCTGGGGTGAGAGAGACAAAAGATGCAAGATGATCAGGGTAATAATTAATACTAATTTTATTTATAAGGTTCCATTACCCTCTCTACCCAAGTCCCTGTAGGAGCATCCATGGAGCTTGACATCATAATTAGACAACTGGAGACAAAGCCAAAAGTATTTACAAGGAGAATGAAGGTTTCACAAACAATGGTTTTCCTGGGGCAACAGTTGTAGTGAAATACCAGGTCTGCATTGCTCATATCCACCAAAAAATTACTTACTCCTTGGAGTTTACGGGCCCTCTAAAGGCCCAGGAGGGTGACTTCCCACACTACATAAGGCAACAAGCAAACAAATAATACCTCAAAATGTGGCACAGTATTAGAAACAAGCTCAGAGTCCTAAAACCTTGAGGACAGAATTACAAAGTCTTGCAGACTAAAAGGAATGAAAAGTGTTATGAGTGGTGAATCGTTCTGAGGTAGGGAGATTTCAGCAGAGGCAGGCAGAGAGGTAGGCAGGCCCCCAAGAGACACGGAAACCTTCATCTTACAGGAGAGAAAATTGTGGTTCCTGTTGTAAAGAAGAGTTTCCATTTTTGTCATTAATTGAGTAGAACTGTTCTTTTTTTTTGTTGGGTTAAAAATAAAAGGGTATGTAGGAAGTTTGGGGGCAGAATAACTGTGGTACTTGTTTTGGCTGGCAGTAGCAGTAAAAGCCTGCAGGAAAATATTTTGTGTTCAAAAAATATGGAGCAGGCTAATATAGGTACGTACTCCAGGATTTCTGACAACATCATCAGCACAACATTTGACAGTTCTGTAGCAAAAGAAAAATTTCATGGGCATCAACAGGTACATAGAATCTGAAGTGTGGCCACACTTTTAAGGCAAACACCTTCCTCAATTTTTATGTTCATAGTATATGTTTAAGGAGTGTGATTAACTCCTTTCCTGTTGCTGAGACTTTTTTATTCATATTGCTGAAACTTTTCTATTCACGTGCTGGTAGCTTTCAGGGAGTCCAGCAACACTCCAGCTGGTCTGGGCTGTGATAAATAAGTGTATAAACAGAAAGTCACAGCCTTAGGCGTATATGGGTTTATGACAAAAACAAATACCCCTTTTTACTTCTAGCAGTATTACAGAGCAACAATACCTGAGAGGAAATGCTGGGTTTATGCATCACCAGCAGAGTCCATGATCAGAGGCTAAGTGTGATGTACACATGCACAGTCCTGCTGGTTTTCAGCAGCATTGAGAAAGCACCCTTGTCATCTCTTTCAATGAAGCCCTGATAGCATAAACTGGAGGGGATTGCCGCATTGTAGTGAGATTGCAATTTGGACTGCTGGGCTTTTATTGCTAGAGGGGATGTTTGAGAAGAGATGAGCTTATCTTTACTTTTAAGTGTAAATTGACATATAGGAATAGAGAGTTCTCCCCTCTCTCAAACCAATTTGAGATCAAGATTTTAAAGTCATTCCACACAGAAGAACTGAATGCTGACACACAAGAACTTTTACTGGTAGGTAGTTTGAGTGAAGATTCTTGTCTGAAGGAAGGTTCAAAGG
Source organism: Platyrinchus mystaceus (assembly GCA_035041135.1). Taxonomy (NCBI): domain Eukaryota; kingdom Metazoa; phylum Chordata; class Aves; order Passeriformes; family Tyrannidae; genus Platyrinchus; species Platyrinchus mystaceus. Next base: position 42,668,134 of record JAWWLV010000100.1, read on the forward strand.
CAATCAGATAATCCTTTTTTGAAATACCTCAAGAAATTTTTTTTACCTCATAGGTAGAGACTTTGAACAATGAAGATTAGGTTCTTGAGTTAATCTACAACTCGTTAAACAAATCACAGATTCTCCGGAGTTCTCAAATTCTACTATGGTTAGAGCACCCTTAGAAGTTTAAAACTGACGAAGATATGAGGTGTGGTCTTAAGGACCTGCTATTTCTGAGTAAAGCAACAGTGCATAAAATTTCTTTTAACAATAAGTATATAAGAGAATGTCCAAATCCTCTGATGAAATTGTGACTGCATAAGAAATCTTTTGCAGAACTAACATCCACATCTATTGTTTTTTCCCTCACATCAAGTGCAAATACAACTGTACTCTGATGCACTATGAATGAAACATTGGAATTTCTATGAAGAGAGTCTGAAAAAAAAATTATTTATGCTTTGTGTAACATAAAGTAAGTTTTCATCCTATGAAATATTTGTATGCATTCTTTTTTTATCTGAACATTTAAAAAATTCTTCATTTCAGCTAACAGTATAGGGTTGGGTTTCAAGATTTTTAGAGTTTTTCATCTGGTTTTGGAGGTGATCTCTGTCAAATATGAAAAATTCAAAAATTAAAAGTTAACAAAATGTACAAGATATTTTTTGGCATTTAATAGGTAGTTTATGCTAATCCTAAGAGATTTGATTAAAATAAAAACATAATTAGTTTTATATCAGAATTCATAGTCATCAATTTTTTCTTTGTTACTCCAGAACAAAATATTTCTGCAGCATATACATTTTCATATGTTTGTGTTTTGAACAATAGTGCTTTTCTACATAAATAAATGGTCTTCCAGTAATTTAAGATTTTTTAAAAGAGCTTATATATTTTAATAACGATATTAAAGCTAACACTAAACTCAATGAAGAAAAGGCATTTGAGAAAAATACAATAATTCTATTTGTTTATGTAAATTAAGAAATCATGCAGTACAGAGGAGATACTTTTTTTTTCTTCTAGTAAACAGTTAAGTATAATTCTATAGACCTATCTGAATTTGAGTTGCCTTCCCTGGCAAGTCCTATGCCAGTTCCCTGAATAAATTGAAATTTGCTCTAAAAGTAGATTTTATCCTACAGATCTTCCAGCAAGAACTGGACCTGAACGTCACTACTACATCTGAGTCAACCATTGATTGTCATGCATTCATCAGTTCTTCTGTATTAGTAAAGCTAGATGTGAGCAGACCCACTGTTGGTTGGACCATCTAGTACATGTATCATCCCCCAGAAATCTTCTTGATTGCTTGTGTTTCTAGTAGATGGTTAGACTTTTACTCTTCTAATGTGTAAATTTACTATCAGGTCAATGATCATCCAGAAAAGAAGACACAGTCAAGTACTCATTTGACTTTTCGTTATTTGTGATTTGTGAATATATTAAAAAAAACCAAACCAAACAAAACCAACAAACCCTTACTATAGAAAATACAAGAGGTTTATTCTAGCTTGTAAACATAATTTAATGCCTCTAATACGCAAAGCTTCAAGCAGCTAATTATGATACGTTTTAAGGACCAGATGGACTACTTTTAACCCCCACACTAAGGTTTCTGGAGTTTAAATGCTTCACAGAATGAAAGCTACTTCTTTAGACTTGATTTTGAAAATAAGGTCAATGAATATGAGTTAGTGCTCCCATGAGATCTTCCTTGTGTCCACCTGTATGCTCTCCACTGTGAGAGAGGAGATCATGGGACTGAAACAAAAGCTGACAGCAAGGACAAATGTTCTTAATAAAGGTCAGACAGTTTTCAAGAGGCAGTTTCAAGCATAAATAAGAAAATTGAAGTTGTATGTAATGGGGTTTCCCAAACTGATTTGAGAGCCAAAAACTTGCAAAATGTATTATCAAGCTCAGGATGCCATGGGGACTATATTGATATACAACACTAAATCCTTTCAAGGCCAAATGAACAGAAAGGTGAATATGATGAAGGTGAATTAAGCTATTGGCATTTCAGAAGCCCTGGAATCCAATGATATAAAACTTCCTGACATTGTTAGAGAAACCACTCTTGGAAAATATTTTGCTTTGAATGTTCCATATTGTTAAGTCAGTGACCAACTCACCTAATAACCTAAAGAGGAGACAGTGTAGGAATATACTGGCTCTCATTGCTTCCCTCTACAAGAACTCAGAGAACAACAGGTAAGAAATGTGAGCAAGCAAAATATGGGACATCCTGAAAGAACAGAACACATGAATTCCACACAAATGGACTTGATTCTTGAATTAGGCTGGCTTAATTCTGTAAAAATACAGGAAGTGCCCAGACTTTTGTGTTATCTACAACCTGTAGATATTAGGTTGTTATGTAGATGTAGGTTGTTATCTACAACCTGTATAGCCCTGGTAATTATTTACTTCCCTTCACCATTATTCTGGGGGACAAATTGTTTCTCTATGAGCTGAAGCTCAAAATTAACCTTCTCTGAATGGTAAATCTACTGATTTTCTGTATGCTGTTGAAAACTGCAAAGAACTTCTGTTTTGTAATGATCATCATTTCCTTGCTTTGAGTTGATGTAATAAATTATTATGTTTACATACTCTGCAACTGCATGTGGGCAATATCAGAGGTTATATTTTTTTTTCCCTTTAGCTGAGCTGAAATACACAGATGCCATGGGCCTAGCAGTCCCAATGCCAGCCTGAGAAGGTCAAAGAGTCTTGTCCTGGCCATATCAGATGGGGATAACTTCTCTGGGGCTGTGCCAAGGGTTCTGTAGCTTAACTCAGGCAGTAAGAGCCTGAGCTAAAGTTTTTAGTGGGGGGCTAAATAATGAGTCATAACCGAATAAGGTATTAATTACATATTACATAAGCTACGAAAATAAAAAACTCCTTAGTGATCACATCTTTAGCATTATGTTCAGAGCGTTTAAGACTCAGCTCCCAGAAGTCTAAAACATTAGATTAAACTTCTTTCACACTGTAAACTTTCAAAACTTGATTTATTTTAATAACTTCAGTTAGCGGGAATTGGAAGGGTTTTATTTGTTATTGATTCTTTGTAATTGAGAAAGCAGGTCATTAAGTACTTTGGAGATTCTGACTTCTTTTAGGCAGGCATTACTCTACTTCACTCTCATGATGCAGTTTAAAGAAAAGGTTTCTTCTGTTAGTACTTGTGCTGCTAAGGTCAGACTATATTGGAGGAACTCATCTGAAAATACTCATGGGCCTGATTCTGCGTTTATAGAATCTGTACATCCGGTCTAACACCAATAAAACTAGTGTAGAGGAGACCATAATTAGGGTCTTGAAAGACAAAAACAATCTCTGTTTTTATTATACATTGAAGTTTAAGACTTAAAAATAATGGTTTAGAATCTGGTGGTTTACTTGCAGTCTAGCAGTGTCTTTGTGTTGTGTGAATTTTGCTGCATAACCCTATGGAGTCTATTAAACTTTATCATAGCTAGAGTGGTATTAGAACATACATTGACTCATTCTTTTTCTCAAGCAATTTATTAAGATAAATTTAAGTGCTGCAACGGGTCAGAACATGGAAAGCATTGTATATCTCTGCTATTTATGGGTCTAATCACAATTGCTAGGTTAAGGGTTGTTTGCCTTCTTGCACTGTCTTGTTATAGTATTGTGTTGGGCACTGCACAAGCATTTGTAGGAGACATTCTAAATAGGTAAGAAAGTCCAAGAGAGTGTGTACGGGAAAGATTTTTCTTGTAACAGATGAAAGAAGAACTTTAGTGAAAGTGAGAACAAAAATGCTTAAATTTCCCATTAAGTCTCTCACTCTCTTTTCAGCTTGCTTTGCTTTTTATACTCAGCATTTTTTTTTACAGAGCAATCAAATTTATCCATGACTCATTTGGAATCTGACAAAGAACTCTAGAATTTCTGGATAGTATGCTATTCTAAGTCCAACAATGGAGGGACAATAGCACAATACTACCTCTTGTTTTATCAAAATTGCTGGCAATATGCAAGCAATCTTAAACAATGATGATAGATTTATTTATTATGTCATTATATATCTGGCAGAAAATAGACTCTATCTGATATTCTGTGAATGATTTAGGATGATATGAACAAGAATTGTTATGCTGTTTCACTAATATGTAAGAATAATAAAATCTGTGAAACCCTGACATGGTCTATGCATCAGTTTCCTTGTGGTGTAGTCAGTGCTTCACACTGAAAACAGGAAGAGTTCCCTGTTTACAGTAGTTTAAATTATGACCTTTTCTATTTTAGCAGTTAGGATCTATGAATTCTAGTTTCAAAAATATTTCTCCCTAAGCAATCAAGAAAAAAATTGCGATGGGTGGGTGCGCTATTTCATGAGCGTGAGTTTTACCTCTTGGAAGACTATCAGTGTTTGAGAATACAGTTACAGAGAGAAGTGTTATTAGGAAATTTTAGTGTGGAACTTTACCCAGAAAAATAGGCATTTTCATCTGCTGAAATGCTTAATGAATTTTAACTTTAAAATGTTTAAAATATTTTTTCTTTGGCACATCATTATAGTATTTTTCCTATAAAACTAGGAAGCCACTCTATTGAGTATGCAAAGTCTGCATCACATCTTAAAATATTGCTTTCTCTGGCAATATTTTCCCAACAGCAGTGACACTTCAGATTTAATTTTCTTCATCCATAGGCTTTAATGTTGCTTCACCATCATTATGCTTGCCAACACCAGCACTGGCACTATATAGCTGTGGGAAACTGTATCACTTACCTAACGTCATAACAAATTGCTGAAAATACTGATCATTCAGACCCAGGTTGTACAGTGTCTCTCATCTATCCTCTCTACAAGAAAGTTTCACTTTGATCCGAATTTTCCTTCGCTGCTCACAGATCTCATATTGCAAATCATAGACTTCTAGTCTGCTGAATCATGAAAACAGGTTTGTAAGAAGGAGATTTCCATAAAAAAGAAATGGCTTTTAGATTAAACTGTGGGGGTACATCCACTATTTCCCCCCCTCCCCCCCATTCTCCTTTCCTTTTTTTTCTTTTTCTTTCTTCATCTGATCATTTCCTGTCTTTTACATCTCACAGTTCTTGGTCATGTTCAAAAATACATATTATATGTGTCAATTTTTTGCTAATAACTTTATTGATTATCTACATTTAGAGAAATAGTGAGATAATTCCTGACATAGTTAGTTTCCTACAGATCTGTGCAATAATAATAGAGGATTTTTTCAGTTTTTATGCATAAGCTTATGGAATCTTTTTAAGTTTCTTTTGATCTTTCAGTTATGTTAGGGAAGTAGAGGCATTGTAGCTGACCAAACCCTTCTTGGCACCTCAGCACATTTACTTCTCCACAGTTGGAGGGATGATTCCAGGAACATTGTAACTTTTGCGTTAGTTTTCATATTACATACACACATACACACCATTTTCCATTAATAATTTATGGAATCAAATGGAAAAGTTGCTGAGAATGTTGTGAGCTATGAGTCTTGGGTTTCAGTAGAAACTGAGAGCTCTTAAGTACTATGTACAGCTAGTACCTGAAGCATAAGAATGGTTTCCTATCTGCAGATGTACACTTATTTCTGCAATGAAAGCAGAAAAGGTATAACTGGTGCTAGAGCATAATAAACAGTCATGCCTTCAATTATAGTTTCAAGAGGTAATACCAAAAAACACCCAAAGTGAGGATAAATCTTAATTTAAATAGGCTATCAAAACCTAATTGGACCCCAGTAAAAAAAAAAAAAAAAAGGAATAAAGGAATAAGTTAACTTTTCACCAAAAATGGAATTAGACAGAACAAGCATTCTTCTTTACTGGACACTATGAAATGTTGCTGACAAAAAGACCTGTCATTCTTTAAAATAATTATTTTCACTAAAAGTTCCATTCTTCACCTAATTTCTATTAAAAAGTGTTTTAAAAGCCATATACATAACATTTTATGTTGCATAGATCTGGTCTATTGATTCCAAGGCTATAAAACTTTTGGGTTTAAGTCATGGAGAAATTATAGAGATACCCATCAAACCCTAAAATTAAAAGGTAAAGTAATCAGAAGGGTAAGCCAAGAAAGAAAAATGTATTTTATGGTTCATGAAGACATGATTTGATGTATAAAAAATCAGCATGTATTACATTAGTCCACAAATTAAAAATGATATGCTTATCTGACACACACTTCACTAGGACATAACCAAAGGCTTTTCTTTCTTTAAACTATCAGTATAATAGAGAGGAAGGTCATTATTAAAAGACCACAAATGGAATTATGATATTTTTTATCATGAGCTATATCACTACCTGCCTTAAGGAGTTCTGCGATCATTTATCTTTTTTTTTCCCCAAAAAAGTATCACTTTATTCTCTCATTTTCATAGTTTATTTTTAACACTTCATTTCTTTTTATTCAAGGATATAAAACATATGCTCAAGATATCTTGTAGGAATTAGTGAAAAAAATAGGCTTCAAGGTGAGAACAACATTGTTTTTTTCCTTTAATTTCAGAAATCTAAAGTTATCTTCAATCTGTACTCCAACTGTATAAGAAACCCAGGCAAAATATCAGTAGGTGGATTAATGAAACACTTGTCAAGCTCTTCCCAGGTTCTCTGCTTAAGAACAGAGATGAGGTTACTCATTTGGAGACCAATCCTGTCCTCACTAAGTTAAATGGGAAAATCTTTCTTTATCTTCAGTACTGCAGAGCAGAATCTAAATCCATAACAGACTAAAATCTGATTATACTTCAATGCATGTTTTAATGCAGACTGAAATCCCTGGAATATTTCAAGGCTCATGTGAACATTAGTATTGATACACTGCTCAGACATATGGTCTGGTCAGATGGGCTTTCAAATCTAATATCAGCTGGAAGGGAATTATAATAACACAAACATATATTGATACAGTTCTTTGTATTTATTCTGAGGTTGATCTTTAACACTTAGAAATCTATTATGATACAAAGACATTAAGCTGGTTTTCCCTTTTTTGGTTTTCTCCTTAAGCAGGTTGCCTAGCCAGAGGTGTGTTCTGTAGAATCGCACTGAAGAGTTGTTCCTTAGTGAATGATTGTTATTCCAGTGAAATAAAAATGGACAGCAGTTCCACGAGTTCAAACATAGATGCCTAAACAGCGTTTTAGGAAGAGAAGGCACAATAGCTTAAGACTGCCATATCCAAACACTCCAACACAGGCTCTACAGTTTAAATGTTCAAGATTACTACCTGATGTTATTAAAAATAGATGCAATTCTTTTGTGCAGTGTGAAACTGTTAAGCCATAAGAGGTTAGAAATAATAAAGAAAAAATATGGCATTCAGTCATGAAGGAAAAATACTTTCTATATAATGGGGATACATAGACCCATTTTGTCCCTTGAACAAAAGAAAAAAGACAATTAAGAAGATATCACATGACATTTAGTTTGAATATCTTATTTTTCTTTTTAAACATTTTTAATGAAAATACTACCAGATACAAGTATAATTACCAAATTTTTTAAAGTAAATATGTTTGGAAATATGGTTGTTCTATAAATGAACATAGTTAAAATACAAATATCACTGTCATGAAATAAACTTTTATTTTTCCTCATTAATGTCTTCTTCCATGCTTCCTGAGCTACAGCCCTTCCCCAGGAAAAATTTCCATTATGACCTATGACGTGTTTGGCTCATGGGTGCATACCTACCCCTTGCATGCAAAGAAACTTAATTTCAGCAACTTAAAAATGAAAGATTATGTCAGCAAGTATATTTTTAGGAACCTGCAATCCAAAGGTAGGAAACACCTGCTCAAAGATGAATTCCTCTCATTTTGTAAGAAAGTTAATTCATGTATATGAATGCATTTCTTTCTTAATTTCTCTCATCATATGCACATTTGGAGTATGTGTAGCTTACAGATGCAGACTTTGGACAATGAGCAATTATGTTTTACACACAGTGAGAAAAAATACATATCGCTTCTCTGTCCCTCTTAAAACATGATTATTGTGAAAGTATATTAACACTAGCACTGTATAACTTCTTATTTGTATGTTTTTTATTTTTTCCTCAGAATAAACTATTTATCTCTGACCAGTGCGAATAAGGAAGGAGCTTGTATTGACAAACCTGTGTCGGACAAATTAATCATGTGATAACCAGGGCTTCAGAGATGCTCACAGGCACCTGATCTTTGCAGAAATGGCCTTTTTGGCCTTCCAGGTGGTTACAAATAGCTGAGTCATCTTCTCAGTTTTCTGCAGGAGATGTTAGACTCTGTCCCAGAATAAAATGATCAAGAGCAGCTTCACAAAGCATTTCTTGCTATGTATTTTCCTGTGTATTTCCTGTTCCTCTTATCTCATAACTTGTATTTTGGGATGGGATGATTAAAATTTTTTCTGTTCATTGTGGTCATAAATATGCTACATACAAAAATGTCTACAGCTTTTCTTTGCAGATGTTAGTCCATGAAAAGCAGAGGTCTGAGGACTGAAGCTCGTTGAAAAAAAGAAGCATGTAAGCCCACAGAGACCTAAAGGTGGAAGAAAAATGTGGTGATATTTTGCATCTTAAAACTGTCAGGTTTGCAATTTTTCTGGGCTTGCATTTTCTTTTCCTCCAGCTTCATTATCATTAATTTTTTTTTTTAAATGTCCAACCTCAACCATACTTTTCATGCATGGCTTGCAAAAAACAAATCGAGTATGCCCAAAAAGAAGTTCTGGTGATGTATATAACAGCATATTTACTATTACAACGAAATTCTAAAAAAAAAAAAAAATGCAAATCTTTTTTCCTACTGTATTAGTTGGGTATAGCTACAGCACTGGCTCTATGTTAAACTTCAATTATTTCAGATGGTAGAGGTCAAAAGATTTGGCAAACACTGTGGCTTGGAGATTTGCTTAACTGATGTATATTAACTTCTAAATTAATATTTGGAACAGTTTACTTCTATGTGTTTTTGCATGCACATGAATTTTCTTCCAGTTGCTCTCATGTGGCCAACTTCGCAACAATTTCTAATGTTAAAATCACCTCAGCCTTCACAAACTTTAAAAAGCGTATTGTAATGCTCAGGAATGAGAACATGTGGTTCATTTGGGTTTCACAGCTCATTCTCGTGAAGATATAATACTGCACAAGATTTTGGTACTCATGAAATATAATACTCCTGGAAGAATTTTGCAGTGAAATGCAGGAATAAGACATAGTAAGTCAAAGGAAAAAATAAGGGAAAGGACTGAAGATGGAAAGGAACATAGCAATGAAAGATATATAATTCCAATTTGATAAGGGGTGTTAAGATGTTACACACATTGTCTACTGATTTTCTACTGCATTTAGCAGTGTTTTAGTGTACAGATGAAATCAGTTTTAAAAACACTAGTGATGTCATATTTAATTGTAATTTAAAGCAATACTCAGCAGTGATCTACCAAAGGGTAAAGCACCACTGGGAGGAAAAACTGGGAGGGAAATATTTTTATATTCTTCTTCTATTGTCCTTCCCACCCCTCCCCCCAAACTCTGAACCTTCGTGCTTCAAACTAGGTCAAATTGAGTGGAAGTGAACCTTAAAGAAAAGCCAGCAATGCTCAGTACCAGGTGTACCAGGAGCTCTTCACCGCCTGTACTCTTTTAAGGGTAGTGCTCTAGTTTGCGCAGGTTGAACTTCGAAGATGAAATCGTACCCGCAGGCGGACGGCGCGCTCTCTGCCACCTCTAAGACGAGGAATATCCCCCTCTGCCCGGTTTTCGCGTTGCGGGTTGACTGCGTCCCCTGACCTGCTGCCATGCGGTGCCCACGGGCCGAGCCCCTCCCGCCCCCCACCTGCTCCTCGCCATCCCCGCGGCCCCGGCTGGGATGTTTCACCCCGCGGCCTTCCCCGGGGACAGCTCTGTCTGCGCTGAGCTTTTGGAGAGGCTTAGGCCCGCGCAGTGCCTCTCCTCAGGTTTAATCTGGTGCCAGAGCACGAGGAGGTGGTTATGCCTCAGCTACCGTGGAGTAGCAGGCAACCAGCAAGCTAGAACTGCACAGCTACGGGTTGGGAAACGCGTATCATGGAAAGAAATCACCTTCATTTAAAACATCCCCTGGTCGGGGGAAGCATCTCTTAAACCCCAGAAATCAATAAGGAGGTACCTGGCATACTGAACAAAGTTTTATTTTAATGCAGATGAAATAAAAATTAAAACAAACATACAAAACCAAAAAAAAACCAAAAACCCCTAAACCAAAAAAAAACCAATCAAACTTCACAAAACACAAAGATACTCCAACAACAAAATCCCTTCTTTTAGTCTTGCATAAACGGTTCAACGTCTGTTAAAAGCATTTGTGCATTGTTGTGGGGAGGCAAATGATTGCAAATGTTCCTCTTGGAAGACAGTATTGACCTGCGTTAGAAATACCTTCGTAAATTAAATCTCGATGGGATCTATTTCTGGAAAAATCTTAATTAAAAATAGCGCAAACACAAAATTGTATTCTAACCAGAATGAAAATCCCCCCCACCCCCCATCCCGTCTGCTCTCAGACAGTGTAGTGTTATCAGTGGAACTGGAAACCTTACAGCAATCACCCCAGCATTTTTCTGTAAAGAAGAGGGGAGGGGGGAGAGGAGGGGGCTCCAACGGGTCTAGTTTCTGGGAGATACTTTGAGGGCAAAGTAAAAGTGCCCCCCGGGAGCAGAGCTCTGCGGCTGCCGCAGCCGCCGCCGTCTCTGAGATGCTACAGTATCAGGCGGAGAAGAAAAGAAGGGAGTTTGGAGTTGATGTACACGTCGGAGCAGCAGTAAAAAGATATAAGATATCGACACGCTCAGCTGCATCTTGTTAAAAGCTTCCTGCGGGTTGGCAGAATGAAATCTTTATTTAAAATACACAAACTATCGTCAGGGGAGGAACGGAAGGGAAAACACTAAAAGGGCCAAACGCAATGCTTAACCCACCGGTATAAGCAGAAGAGGGAAAGCAATGAGATTTGTTGGGGCGAACGGAAGAGGGCAAGGGTGCCCTCCTTGCAGCCCAGCCACAACAGCCACCTGGGGACTCGGAGTCTCCACTCAGCTTTGGAGACTTTCTCTTTGATGATGACAATGATAGTTGCTCACGTACAGGAGAGGGACTTATGAATACCAGACCCAGAATGTGTGCTCACATTTGGGTGTGAAAAGAAAATGTGCCTCGCCACCACATCCACATCAGCGCTCTCTTAAGTAGTGGTAATATTATTATTTTATTATCGCCAGCCGGCGGCTTTAAAGGTGCATTATTTTAATGCATTATTAATTGTTTTCTCGGGGAGAGAGGAAGACGGGGATTGGGCTTATTAACAGCAAGGAGCTCAGTCCTGTGGCACACGACGGGGAGCGCGGTGGGAGGAGGCAGCGCCGGGGGGGGGCGGGTGGTGGAGCGCGCCCCGGGATCGCTGCGCGGCTGCAGCGCGCACACGCGGGGCTCGGCGTAGCCCCCGCCGCGCCCTCCCGGACCCCCCGGCCCCTCAACCTGCCTCCGGGCGCAAAGTTCCGCGGGCAGCTACGGGCGCGGCACATCGCGGCCGGCACCTCCCCATCCCCATCTCCGCGGGGGCGGCGCGGCTCCGCGGCCGCCAAAGTTGCGGCGGGGCCGGGGGGCCGTCGCCGGCCATCAAGTGGCTCGTTAAGGAAATGCAGGTGAGCGGGCTGAGCGGCGCAGGGGGCTGCGCGGGGCCCGGGGGGAGCGCGCCCCCCGCCCCGGCGCCCGCCCGCCCGCCCGAAGCTGGCAGTGCTCGGCACCGAGAGCCGCGGCCGCCGCACCCGCGGAGAGAGCCGCTCCAGCGCCTCCGCCCCGCACACACAGGCACACACACACACACACACACACAGAGACACACACACAGAGACACACGCACACCCCCCACCCCTCCTCCCCACCCCTCTCTCGCTCCCTCTCTCCTCCCTCTCGTCGCTCTTTTCCTCCCTCCCTCTCTCTCTCTCTCTCTCTCTGCCGGCCTTATCGGAGAGAGTTGCAGGTACCTTACC
>JAWWLV010000100.1:42680186-42713148 GCA_035041135.1 Platyrinchus mystaceus
TTTTTTTTTTTTTCCCCTTTATTTTAATTCGTGATTTTTTTGGTTTGGGGGGTTTTTTTGTTTGTTTGTTTTGTTTTGTTTTGTTTTGTTTTAAATTACTGTGACCGAAAAAAAAATTTTTTGGAAGAATGACTCTTGTCGGAGTCTGCTCTGAAAGCAGGGATACCCCTAGGAGCTAGCGGCAACGGCGCTGGATCCCATCAAAACAGAACTGCCTGATGTGGCATGTGCTTCTCTTTCTTTGCAGTTTCTTCTGGGCCTGTGTGGACTAGGGGCACAACGCGGCGCCTGACTGGCAGGAGGGGAAAGCGGAGACTCCTTCAGGTTTCCAAAGAGGTCCGAGCGGACAGCATTAGTAAGTAAATGTGCTTGATTTCTCTCCCTATGTTTGTGGGCTCCTCCACGCCTTTTCCTAGCCTTCACACATGTATGCACAGACACACATCTTTATATTCATACATATATATATATATGCATGCAGTTATTTCTGTTTTCAGGTTACTGTGATGGTCAAAGAGAAACTTGGCTATGGTAGCTTGAAGTGTTTTCAGTAGGAAAGTGCATTAAGTGTTTTGCTGGTCTCTTATAAGAAAAGAAAATTGTAGGTGAATACTTGTCTAAAGAAACTGAGTGTGGAAAGTATTGTGTGATGTCCACCTTAGTTCGAGTGTAGGTATTTGGTAGATTACAGACAATATCTAAACAAAAAGATCTTCCCTCAGGAGGGTTCTACAGCATGATCTGACCTGCAAAGTGATGCCAGGTGACAGGGCATTCAGTTTAATATGAAATTTTCCGGAGTTACAGATACTGAGAGTATTTTTATCTGCATTCAGTTGTAAGTATTTTTAGTCCACATTTCCAAAGTTCCTAAATTTTTCATCGAGTTTTATATATATGGAAGTATGTATATTTTTTTCTTCAAATGAGGATGACAGTTTTAGACAACAGTTTTGTTTTCTAAGTGCTTTTATGGGACATATTCAAAAGTACTGATGACACTGTTTTCAATAGGTGAGAAAGATCTAGGGGGAACAAAAAGATAAACTCATTTAAAAGGGTTTCATGAGCAGTGGGACTGTTTTGCTGGCTGAGCTGTAGAGTTGACAGAAGGTAAAACGATAAAATAAAGGTATGTCGTGAGGAGTCTGCTGTTGGGTGTTGTTCAGCACTAAATATATCTGCATCTGGGAAGGAGAACTTTTGGAGACATTATTTCTCTTGGGACAGTGGACCTGTTATTGACATTTGCTGCATCTCTGGTAGAGGAAACAGCTAGTACTAGTAGTTGAGGGTTAACTGTTTCCTAGGTAGAGAAGAGAAATAAGAATGACAGGTATGTCAATGAAATATTTGCTTATGTTTGCTAATACCTAAATAAAACCTTAGTGTTATGTCAGTAGAAATACAGTTGAGTCAGGTGTTTTGAATGTCCTGGAAGGAATCAATAGCATTTCAGCATTTTTTTTCCATTCTGGCCAAATGGACTTGGATTTAAATTTTTCATGTGTTATAGTTATTGTAGGGACAATATGGATTTGAATTTGAATAAAATGAACCTATGTCTTTACAAATTCTTACCAAATTTGGGTTATTTTACTGTAAAAATTCAGAATACTGAGTACTCTAAATAAACTATACAAATCAATTCTCTTATGTATTATGTCTTTACTTTTCACCCAATCAGAATAAACTTGTGTCATTAGAAGGCATTAAACATGCATTTACAAATACGTTTTAATAAACTTCTCAATGTGAAATTCATGTTGCATTTTCAGATGTAATTCAAAATAAATCACAACTAATAAATGTCACCAGGACTGAAAGTTTATCAGGATCAAATGAAATGCATTCCTTTGTGAAGTAAGGAAATTAGTTTATGTCACAACAGTAAAGATAACTAAACAAAATTTATTTAGGAAATTAATGTGATACAGTCAAGAAAGACTAAATCTGCTGTAGCAGATGGATGACATTCAGAGTTGCTTTCAGGTATTCATAATCTTAGAGCAAGGAAGAATTACAAAACATAGGGTACAAGTTCTGAGACAGTGAATCTGGGTGACTTTCATATTGCATTACAGTAGTCTGGGTAATTGACAGTAACATTTATGACAGAAAAACACCCGATGAACTTGTGAACTTGAAATTAAAGGATAACACATTTGCTGGATTAGTAAGGAATCCTACTGTTACTGCTTTATTACTATGAATTTACATTTCAGTTAAGAACAAAGCTTTTTTTTTCTCTTTTTTTTTTTCTCTTTTTTTTTTTTTTCTGACTAGGCAACATTTGACATGGCTCATTTCTGTGTTGTATTCCCTGTGGAAAAAGCATTAAAATAATATATACAGCTAATTTACATGAGCTGTTTTGAGATTGCATGCAGAGAAGTTTATTAGGTTAAGCTTTCAGTTCTGCTAGGTGGTCCCAAATGCATGCAGCATTGCAATGTTTAAAGCCTAAAAAAGTGTCTATGTAAAAAAAAAAACAACTACTTTCAGGAACTACATTGTTTAGTTTGGCTTGAATCACAACATAGTCAATGGCTTTATTAGTTTGGAGCATACTCTTCATTATTTGACTTTTGATATGTCTTGGCAGTGCTTTAGTATCTATGTGAAAAATGACTCAACACATACTCCACTTTTGCTGTAATTACTGCTGTGGGAAATGACCTATGTCAAGTCATGACTTACGTTTGATACGTATTGTATTTGATTATATATGTATGTAAAATCTTGAATTGTTGATATAAGAAAATATCAAATTGGTTCAATCTAATTAAGAAGAAACAACAGAGGACTTAAAAAGACCTATTGCTGTGAAGATATAAAATTTATATAATAAAGTTGCATGTGTCAGCAGTAATGTTTTTTATTACGCAATTGTTCTTGTTATTCAGATCAGATAATGGTACAATGAAATGTACAGCATGACAGGGAATGAAGAATTAATTCCTCTAATGTGCTTATTTAAGATTTCTTACTAATAAAATCATACGTACCTGCATTAGTTTTCAGTAGATAAAGTCAAATAGCATTGTCATTATTAAACACTTAGTATACCCAGCTCCTACCAAACTTTGTGGTGATAAACTGGGATGGAAAAATTACGAAGTGTATTCCTTCTTTGTTCTTTGTTATATGTGGCATGGCTGAAGAAATTCACAGTACACAAACAAACATGCTGCTTGATAGTTCAAGCTATTTTGAAATGGATGTGATAAACAATAAATAATACATGGGTGCTTTAATCAGCTTGACTTTTGTGTCCTCTTTTAACAACTTATAAAGCATTAATAACTTTCACATGTATCAGTGCTAAATATATAGGTTTGAAGTACTGTAACTAGTTGGAGAAACTAAGATATCATTGGCTAAATTGGGAAACAGGTGAGTTAAGCATTTTGGCAAAGGTCACTTATACTTTTCATCAGTCCAAAGCTTGTTTAATGTGAAAACAGATTGGTACCTAATCCCACATAATTAGAGTAAACTCTATTGATTTTCTATCACTTTAAAGACCTTGTAACCAGCAAATATAAATTTAATGGTGACATTTATGCGGATGATCTGCAATTTAGAGCTGAATTTTTTTATCTGTACTCAAGGAAAGTAGTTTTTTTACTTCAGTAGTAGCCATAAGGATTCTAGGGAAACTATCTAGGGAGGAGGAAATGATCACGGCATTTTTAAAAAAAAGGGAAAGAAAAAGCAAAAAAGCCATAGGAAGATCTCAGATTCAAAAGCATTTGGGCTGGAGAATGCCTGTATATATGGTGCTTTGGGATTTTTTTTTTGCCATACATATGTCATGAGGTCATAAGTACTAGAAGTTTCTTAAAGAGCTTTAATGTTATCACTTTGTCATTTAGACTTTTCACCTTACAGGTTTGCAGCTATAATCCTAACAAACTCTGACAAAGTTAATAGGGATTTTATGTCACAGTGATGGAAGTAGGGTCACAAAGTATTGACAGGGAGTGCATTTGGCCTATATTTTTTTGGACATATATGATTGTGATGAAAAATGTTTAGTAGCAAACAGATGGATTTAAAATTCCAGTGAGCAGTAGGCAGGAATTAATTAATTCTCAAACAAGAATTAAATGTATTTAATAATAAAATTAAGAGAAGGAAAGAGACATAAGACTAAGCAGAAGGAGTGCATAATGGGAAAATTTTTAAGCATTATTAATGCTGTTAGATGCTGTTTGATTTTCAGTTTATCCATTCTAGTAACGTCTTTAGTAAGATTCAGAGTAAGAAAACAATAACAGAAAACCTAGCAGTAAACAGAAAATTGCAGAGAATTTATTGCTATTTTTATGGTCAATATTAGGCTGAATTACTCATCTATTTTCATTTGTTTTCAATAGTTGCAGAAACAGTCCTATTTATCTTGCATTTCTATTCTATTAAATATGCTATATTAAGTGAAGACTATTGTGCAAGAAAATGCAATCCTTATGTTCTGCATTTCTGTATAGGCAACTTTGTAACCACTTCTAAAAAGTGTATTTTTTTGTCAATGCAGAAACTTAAGATATAGTTGAAAAAGATTTTCACTGAATATAGACTACAGGAATGCTGTGAAATTTTTCAAACCACTAATACGTTTTAAATATTTGCTGAATACAGGCATTCTTTAAATGCCTTTAAAGTTCTTCAAAATACTATTATACTTTCCAGATTATGTACTTACATTGTGTTGAAATGTAAAATTAGGATTTTAGAGATGTATTTGGAGAAAGAAACTTCTTGATGTGTATGTTTGCATTATGAGGAAGGCTCCAAAAATGTCCAGTGATTCTCCTGAGAATGCTGTGGGGGATTTGTTCGAGCTGTAAGCAACATGAGCTCATATACTTACCAATTAACAAATAAATACATATTACAGGCCTGGTCCTCTGCTTTGTCTAAACACTGGGTCTAGAGAAATGTTTTCTGCATCAGTCAGACCCAACTTTATTGGGATCTTACAGCTGTTGTGAAAAGCTTTAAGGGTCCTTAAGCTGAATTCTTCAGTGTGTTTCAGGATGGCTTCTCAAAAGGTAAGGTGGATCTTTTGGTGTATATGGTGCATTCTGCTTTTCTCCTCAGTCTAAAAAATAGGAGCTGTACACAATGATATTCAAGAAATCACTCTTTCTTCAAGCTGCTGCTTTTTATTTGGTTTTAGATTTACCTAGCTCATTTTCAGAGTGTGTGTAACACTGCTCAGCAGTGAAATGTTAAACGCATATGCTTTTTGTTCTCAGTGGAAAGGTGGCTGGAGAAGAAAATGCTTTTAGCAGGGGTGATTGTCTGTAAACATGAAGAAAGGCTCATGGTTTAATGGGAAGTGGAATTACTTAGCTATTCTAGTTGTTGCAAAAACTGGGGGGGTAAGGTAAACTCATATTTCCAGAGTGCTCAAGAGACTTCCCAGATTGTGAGCTTCTCATAGGTGACAGAAAAATTGCATTGTGATGATGACTGATTTAAGGTGACCAACCTAAAAAAAAGTCCTCTGGTGGCAGCAGGTTGGAAGTGTACACCAATCACTATTCTGGTAACAGTAATTCCTAAGGTTACTGCAGGAGAAGTAACTGCATAAGAACAATTGCATCTACTCTAGTCTAAAAGTCAAGTGATTTTTAGACTCTCATATAGCAGTTTAACAGTCAGTGTGGGAGTATGTCAGGCAAAGTAGGTTTGCTCTAGCTTTGACACATTCTCTCTCTCTTTGTCTCACCCCTACACTCTTAAAAAATGTATCCTTCCTTGTGGTGCAAGGCATACACCCTCAGCAGACCCTGTGCTGTAACATAAGACAGCTTCTAAAGTAGTTCACCTCTGTATTCTCATTCTCAGTCTTTTAGCCAGACACATTTTTCTTAGTCTTTAGTAAAATATTAATTCTCCACACTGTAACTATATCCATAGCATATTATTTTAAAGTATATGGGGTTTTAATTTTTTTTTTGCCAAACAGGAGTTAAACAAGAACACTTAAAGTATAATTTTTTAATCTAAACTGAAGGATTTAATTTTAACCTTATAGGACAGTTCTCATGAAGCACAACAGACTTTCATTATCTGCCCATAAGTATAAGGGAGAGCAATGATGTAACTCTTACTTGAATAGCTACAGAATTACTGGCAGTAACAAAAAGATAAACCAAAATAATGTCTTAACTGCCAGCCATTTGGGTAAAAAGACATAAAGATATCCATCCCATCAACTTAACTATCAGAAAAAATCCTACAGAATGGTGCATTGTCTTGAATGATTTTCTTTTACACTGCAAGGAATGTGCTATGATGTTGTGTAGGCAAAGTTCAAAGCAACATCAGTTCTCAATGGAAAGAATTCAAAGAGAATCCATATAAGCTGTCCATGTCTGCATGAGTTGCTTTCCTTTTCTTTTGCAACTATGTTTTGCCAGATGGCATTCTCAGACTTCTTCAGAGAGACAGAAAACCATAAGGAGTTTTGTCTTTATCAGAAATCATAACAGTATCATGAAATTACAGATGATACTTTTCTTCATCTAGGTTTTCCTGAAGGAAGTGTGTGGGTTTTTTGGCTGTTAATTATTGTTAATTTTGACCATGATATAACAATGTTACCATACTCATGCAATAATAGTAAGAACCAACACCCAAAATGTCAGTATAGCTAAGATATTAGAGTTCATAAAATAAAAATTGAGGCCTGAAACCTGTTTTGATGAAACCTGCAACCCTGAAAAATTCCTGTATTGAGAAAGGCTTGATCAACATTAAATCATTATTAGAGAAATATCCCACATGTTAGTAGAAGTGTTTGGGAATATACGAAAATTTCTCTTTGAAAGGACATTTTGTTAACTTTTTTATATGTCTGTAATTTTCTGAAAATTGTAGGTAGAGATAAATCACAAAAGTGAATTTCAAATAATTCATTGTGTATAACCTGTAATATGATTTATGTGGCTACCATTCATAGAAATATTCCTAGTGAAAAGTTGTATTAATAATTGGTTCCTTCACAAACAGAAGTCTGCCCAGCAAAGCTCATAATTTCAAATTTGACATTAGTAGATTTGGACTGGCAAAATTAGCATACCAACTGGAGCACTTAACAAAAAATAAGAAAAAAAGTAGAACTATATTAATATAGTGATAACCTGTGTTCCCCTTTGAATAATTTAGCCATTTCTTCAGTTTTAAACACAGTTATTCTGTGAAATTGTCCTTTCTTCATATGAATAAAAGATACACTAATGGCTTTTTCACACAATTTATCCTAATCTTCCTTTTTTTTTTTTTTTTTTTTTTTTTTTTTTTTTTTCCCCCCAAGATTGCTGGGCAGCTAGACTTAAAAAGCTGCACAAATGCATTTGCCAGTTTTTGCAGAGCATAGGCTTTGGAATGGCTTGATTTGACTTCACTTTTTCCATGTAAATAAACTTCATTGAAATGACAATCAGTTATTGAAGTTGGAGACTCTTTCCTAGTCGCTTCCTAGTGATGCCTCAGCTAGGAAGTGTATAACAGCACAGCTTCAAGAGCAGCCAAAAGGTATGTAGGTCACCACACCTGGGTTACCAAATACTGGTAGACATGCTACCTATATCCATGATAGTCTAACTTAGTGATAGTTGGATCAGCAGCATATAATCAGTCCTATTGGGAAGAACGGAGAAATAATTCAAAAGCAGGGTCAAATTAATTTTGTCTACATTTGTAGAACACAGTGCAATGTGCAGTTTGTTTTAAATTTTTCATTTTAAGGAAGTATGAAAAAAGAGGACACATAGTGCAAAAATAATGTTATCTAGTAGAGGCCATTGGGTAGAATAAAGTGGCCAGGAAGTGTGGTTTGTGTTGGGGTTTTTTTTGTGGGGTTTTTTTGTGGGTTTGTTCTGTGCTGTGTTTTTTGTTTTGGTTTGGTTTTGTTTCGGTTTGATTTTTTGTTTGGTTTAATTTGGTTGTTGTTTTTTTTTTGTGTGTGTTTTGATTTGAGTTTTGGTTTTTTGTTTTTTTCTTCTGTACAATCTGTAATAAAAAAAATTCTAGAATTGCATAATTTCCTGAGAAACTTCTAAACAGGTTGTTGTGCTCTCTTAACGTAGAATGCACAATTTCTCCTGTTTTAAAACCTTTCATTTGAAAACTCCCTATAGTGGGTTTTATTCTAGGTTTATAAAGAAAAGTGATCTTTGTCACAACAGTAATAATTGTATTGCAGCACCTGTTTTTCCTCACCAACTGTAGGTTTCCAGAGGTTTCTATAGGTGTGGAAATGAAGTCCCTGGATGTTTTCATTATCATATTCTATATAATCATAGATTGGAAAGTATCCAAATGTATTTTTTGCTCAGAATGATATTTTGCTTCTCAGCATGGAGGCCAGCCTTTCCTACTCTTCTGCATCTTCCATTTTTTCCTACCCTTCCTTTGCAGAAGGCTGGAACATGGTTAAAATGTCTGATTATTTTTAAATCGGCTCATAATCTGGATTTCTGTTCTGTCTCACTGATCCTAGGGATAGTGACCCTTTCTCCTGGGGAAAGAATTTGTTTTTAAGTAGGGTGATGTTCTTAACCTACTTTCTTTTTTCTAGAACTGACAAAAATGGGAAAAAGAGCACAACAGCTTATGTAAATATCAGATGTTTCCTAATCTAGGTGAGAGATGAAGAATTAACCAGTAGAATTCTGCTAGAGTTACAAAATTAATAAAGTGGATATGTTAGTGTCTTCGGGCAAGACTGAAGTGCAGTTAAAAGAGTGCATCTTTTTTACCCCTCCACTGTACTGATAGGTCTTGGTTGTCTTGAGAACTGAATAAAGAGGGGGAAAAAAGCCCATGAATATTTGTGTTCGGTTAATTTTATTAATCATCAGTGTAAAGAAGGCATGAATCATGACATTTATTTAACTGAGCATTTCTTGGTTACTTAAATAAAGGTTTGTAAAAAATGCAATTTGTATTTCATTGTATATTTTAAAAAAAGAATTTTTAGAAATACACAAAGAGTAAGGAAAGGAAAGTGAGAGTAGAAAGTGGTTAAGTAACAGGAATGGAAGAAATCCTCAGCAGTAGTCCTGCTATTCAGGTCTCTGGTGCAATGTCAAGTCAGATGATGCTTTCTTTAACCACTGGGGATGAGATTTAGTTGCCTAAACATAGGTGGCTTATGCCTTTTAGATGCCCTAGGGTATCTGCTCAGCCTTAGACTATGTTCTCTTGTACCATATCCAGCCAGTCCCATACAGGTATTTCAGAAAAAAAGAATATATACAACTGTGTGTTCATCTGCATTCAGGATTATGAATTGTGCATGTCTATATTCTGATGTTGTATCTAGAACTTTGCCTTTCCCCCTTGTCTTTCCCAAAGGCAAGGATTTTTTCATGTTATGCTAATTATATCTGATGCAAAGAGAGAGAGCTCTGTTAATCAACACTTGTGCTTAGCTATCAGCATAATTAGATTAATTATATTTTGGAGACATCCTAGAAACCCTATCATGCATGTATGAATCTGTGTGTGTTGGAAGTGACATCATTCTTGTCTTCATATTCTGAAACAAGCTTATATGTTGTTTTTTTGATGGCTTGTTTTGTTATATTTTTCCCCTTTTTGTCAAAGATATACATACTGATGGAGTCCTGAAGTTTATGCTACTAATTATAGTCCATTCACAGACTCAAATTCTGTGCTTTCCTGCTGTGACACTATGCTGGTGCCTCTGAGACAAATATGATGAACTGTGTAATGTCACACTGCTTTTTTTTTTATTATTTGCTACTTTGGTAGGTCACCTTTTTCTGTTTCTTGGAAAGGAAAGATGGACCTAGGGATCGGTGTAATATAAATGTACCAAGGTGAGGTTTGTTTTCTGTTTTTGTATTACTGACATTTTGACCATTATGCAACCAGTAAAGATTACTGGCAATAGTAATTTCTTCTGAGGTCAGAGCTATTGATTTTGGAGTATAAGCAGAGTTGATAAGTCTTATGGTGATAATATTGTTTGTATCTAACTTTTGACATCATTTGCTTTGGACAAAAGCAAAAGATACATCAATCTGCATTTACTGATATCACTTGGATATTATGTTCATTAAATGATTGTTGAAAAAGAAATTGTAAATGTTCTGCTTGGTAAGGGATATTGCAACTAGCATGTATGAGAGACTGCTCTTAGAGGTGGAGTTCTCTGCTTGTAACATATCTTTCAAGGCTTTAGAAAGGCAAGAGTATAGATCTTGTCTGTGAGCCAGCAACATTTTCCATAAATGGTAGATGAAGCGATTTTGAAAATTTATCCTGATAATCACAAAGAATAGAGCAGCTTTTTGAGCAGAAAAAAGGACCCAAGGAAAACTTGGTCTATATTGTTTCATATGATTTTGTTAATATATATGGCCTGTAGTATGGTATCTTAATTTATGCAAACTGTAACATCTGTTTAAGGTGTTTCACTTGTTGCTTACATTTCAGTAACTTGGGGAAACAAAACAAAAATAAAATATATTATGCCAAGTTAAGATTTTCATAAATTAACCAACTCTATGTTTCTAAAAATAATACAGTATCTTTTGTTGTCATTTATGTTTGAATCATATAGAAGCTGTAAGCCAGGTGGAATTTGGGGGATAATAAAGAGGATGCCTAATAATTATGTTAATAATAATTACTATTATGCCTTATGATTGAAAGCAATACCACATTTTAAATTTCAGAGGAAGTAGGTTTTATTTTCTTGCTCAATACACAAGGAGAAAACATAGGAACAGAGTAAACAATCCTGCTTTTTGTTTGCTATTAAGTTGTATTTTTAGCAGTGTTAGGAGGGAACTAAGACGGGGAGGCTACCTTACAGAAGAATGTTTGCAGGAACCTTTCTATGGTAGTAAGTTTCCTCCTAATTTTTACAGCCAGGTCTCACTAATAACTAAAAATATATTTTTTAAAATCATTCTCACACAGCAGATACGGTAATTTCCAAAGGTTTGTTATGTCATAATGGCTAAAAATAATGTTGACGATGTGAGAATCTGTACTTATTTCACCAAGTTTCTTTGAGCAGGTAATATTGCGTTACTTGTTGCACCTTGATTTCCGTTTCTTAATTTTTAATGCAATGCAGTTTCTTATTGGTTTGTTGGGGTTTTTTCAGTGAAAGGGAGAAATTAGAGAGAGAGTCTGTGTTGGTGAACATATAAGAACATTTAGTGATTGATTGTGCTGTTGTATTAATGTTGAATTGTGGAATTAACCTTTAAGGATACAACAATGTTATCTTTATCTCCTCATCCAATATTTTCTTAGGTAAAAAATGAATCTTTGCTTTGTAAATTTTGAAATATGATGATTATTTGACTATTTATAACTAGTCAGGTAAAAAGAAGAACATCTTGGTAAGAATTTGTGACGGTTATTATGTTCAGCTTGTTTATCTTGCCTTCAATCAAAGTTGGTAATGACTTGGGAGCTCAGTTTTCTTCTCTTGAACATAAAGAAGAATGAACTACTTAAATAATTAGGAGTGTGTGTGTTGTTTTATGTCATAGTCCATATTAACATTGAGAGTAACTTTTCCTCTCAATATCCTTAAGCAGAAATGCCTAGGGTTTTTTTAGTTTTTTGTTTGTTTGTTTGTTCAGTTGGGGGTTTTGTTTTGATTTTTGTTTGTTTGTTTTTACTTGAAAAATATATTCCTGTTGTAATACCTAAGAAGAAAAAGATGACATATAAGTGTAATCTGAGTTTTATCCAGTGTAGCCCTGTAGGAGTGAGAACTGGTAAAATCTCTAAACAAGGTGTTTAAACTGCAATGAAAAAGGGAATTATTGTAATACACGCTGTGTGTAAATTCATGGTGAAAGAAAATTGCCCCAGAATACCAAATTAAAATGTTAATTCAACTTTAGAGCAACTCTTGTAAAGTGAGATATAATTTACTTTCATGATTGTATTTGAAAGCAAGCATCACTAGTGTTAGAACTAGTGAAAATACAAAGGAAATCTCCATAATTCCAGTGATGCATATTTCAAACTGAAACTATTCAAGTCTTTCCAGTAAATTTATATTAAATACTAATTGCTCATTTTCTAATATATTTTCAGGAGTTATTTTTTGTTTGGAAAAGGCTATACCATGGCTTTTATATATGCTTCTGAGGAAAGACTGACACATAGTGTGGTCCTCTTCCTCCTGACATTATGTAATGATTGGAAAGATTTCAAAAAGTGGTAATTAAAGCATTTGTGCAGTAGAAATGCACAGATCATTATTAAATATCGCAGTGTGTTGCATTGCATTATTTTAGTTAAATAGTTGCAGTGGCAAGGTCAGATGAATCTATATTGGCCTAAAATGCTGTGGAATGGAGAGTATCCTGCATTTACAATCTTTAAGGTTAGAAAATACCTTGAAGATCACTGAGTCCAAATATCAACCTATCATTGCCACTTTGCTCACAACTAAATCATGTCCTCAATTGCCCTGTCCACACATTTTTTTTAATGTTTCCAGGGATGCTGATTCCACCATTGGATATACTATCGCATCTGCTTAAATTTTGGAGTGGTCATAGAAAGAGTATAGCCTTAATTACGAAAATTGCTACTAAAAACCTCTAATGATGTTTGAATAGGATAACAGTTCCTCCTACAAACTTAATTTCAGTGATAATTCGCTGACTTAATAAGGATTTCTCTCTAACTTGCAGAGAAAAATGAAAATTTTTTCTGGTAGCTTGATAGGCAGGGACAATTCAGTTTTTCCAGTTCCTGGATCTACCTCATAAAACACAGTGGCTGCTTGTCGAATATAAAGACTATAAAATCAACATGATCTAAGGAGCCCTTGGGCTTTGTACTCAGCAGAAATGAGTACCAAGCCCCAGGTCCTGCTGATGAAAAACCTTCAATGATTCTGCATTATAATTAGATTCTTGGAAATGTGCTGGAATGATGATTAGGGAGACTAAGAAATAACATTGATTTTTTTTTTTCTCTTCCCCCTCCCCCCGTTAAAATAGATAGGATGTTAAATACCACCTATTTTAATGGAAATATTTGCTGTTTATTTATGAGTGAATTGTTACGTGGGCATGAGCCAGTGTCATGAAAACCAACCACAATTCAGTTGGTTTGCAATTCAGCTTAGAATGCAGATTCTCTTAATAGGTTGCTAGTCATTCCCAAGGAACACCAAAGCATATTGTAAACACATAGAAGTGAGGCTGACTACTCTAGAAACATCTTACTTTTATAGTAAGACTCTAAAAAGAACTCTTTGTGCATTTGTGTCCCAGATTGTTATAACCTTGGAACCTGCGAGTTGCTTGACATCTTTCTAATAAAACACCAAGGTTCTGGTTCCAAGCTAATTCTAGAGCAAAAATTCCAGTTCACTTGAATGACATAACATATAACTCAGAACATTATCTTAAAAGACAAAGACTGTACTTGTACTTTTTCTGAATAAAGTGATGATGACCTTTCTTTTTGTTATTGTTTTCCTCAATTATATCTCTCTCTTTGGAGTTTTTGTTTTTTTTTTTCAATTTGCATAGATATTACCTATTTTTAGCTTGTGCTGTCAAAATGTGTGGTGAACTTTAAAAAATCACTCACCTGTTAGAAGTACTAAAGTCTTATGAATTAATTTATAGTTAGTAGTTACTTTGGCCTGTAGTTTAGAGTTCAGTTAATTTATATAAAGGAATTCAGGTGTTAATGAAGACATCAGTTTAAACAGAAGGTCCAATGCTGTTTTGCAAAGATAACTTTTGAAAAAATATAAGAACTGAAAAACATTATTAAAATGGAATTTTTCTTCCTATTGAGGTTGACATATGGTTTGAATTATAAATTATGAAAACTAGTATTATTTAAGTAATTTAGCCAAGCTGTGTTGAGACACTGAAAGAGGAAGCAACACAGTGTTTTTCTTTTCCCTGACAACACAGAAGTAAAATCTTTGTGTATTTACATCTTTGAAGTGCAAATGATAAACTAAGGAAAGAGCTTATTTCTTTTGATTTGGTGACATGGAAATTTTCTTCAAAATAAACGTTATCTTTCAGTATTGAGACATTACACTCTTGTATCCCTGGCATATTGTTATGTTCCAAGACTTTTGACTTGGTGGAGCATTTCTGATATCTCGTTATATAAGTAACTGGCAATGATGTGACCTTGTGGTACTATGATGTCTTCCATTCAGTGATTTTTCAGTTAAATAAGTCAAGATCAGAAAAGTGTAAGGCATTTATTCAATTTTTGCTAGTAGTCACTGAACTTAAATCAGATATCAAATGGCTTAAGCAAAACAGCCATTTGTAATAAACATTTGTCAATTTAAAAGCTTTCTCAAATTGGAATGAATTTTCCTGTCTCAAATAACTAATACTATGTTATGTCATCCTCCAATAAATAGTTTTCAGTGGCAAGCATATCTCTTAAATAATGACTGCAGTGGCAGAATTCTGTATGCAAGTCTCTTTTATAGCTTACTTGTATTCAAAGATGCTTATACGGTCAAACAGAAAAGGCGAAGATGAAATAATAGAATGTGCAGTATTACTGATACAAATCACCTGTTTGTAAAAGAATAAAGTGATTGTAGGCTTTGGTTTGTGGGTTTTTGTTGAGGTTTGTTTGTTTGTTTTGATTGTGGAAAGGAAGTAACACAAATTCAATTGAAAAAAGTTTGTTTTGCTCATTTTTCTTTTTTCCATTGTTTTGGTCTGTTTTAAGAATGATTGGTATTCAGGAGTGGAGATTAACTGCTAAAATAGGAGCCAAAAGATAATGATCTTAAATGCACTTATGTTCAGCTGAAAATGACATCTGAGATCACTTTTGACTTAATGACCCTGAACTGCAGTATAGATTCCTGGTCAAAGTGCTGAGAATAAAAGAGTTGCCATTTTAGAGTTCCCGATATGTTACTCCTTTCATTCAAGATAATCCCATCATATGTAATAAACTGAATGCTTTGTTACCTTCACTTAGAGTGTTAGTTTTCTAAAACAAAGAAATAAAAGTAAACTTGTTAGATATGATGGTCATGGCTTTTTTTTCAGAGTGTGTATGAATTATTTTTTTCTTCGTTCATGTGTATGGAGACATTTAGAAAAAATATCAGGAACATGTTTGCTAGCAGAATGGAAATGGGTAAAATAAGTTTAAAAAGAGGGAAAAAAGCGCAAGCAAACATACACTGTGAAGCAACAGTTTTCTTCTGTCTTGCTAGTGAAACTGTTCACTGTAGATTTTCAGCAACTTTTTGTGTTGGAGGTAAACATTTCTTATGAAGCTATTACAATGCAAATGTGAGTGGAACCAGAATAGAATGGAAGACTGATGAGGATTAGAGCCAGAGGTCTCAAGTGTCAGTGGTTTACTGTTAGCAGGACATGTTTCATAATAATTAATTCTTTTCGTTTATCTTGATTCTAAAATACCACAAATTTAATGGGAAAAAGAAAGTTGAGATGAAGTGCCTGTTGACAGTTTGTTCCAAAGAACCACGGTTCAACAGAATAAGATATGTGAAGAGAGGTTAGTTTAACACAGGAACATTCTTGAAATTGTGCGTGTGTCTGTGTGTGTGCAGAAGAGCAGTTGTGCACATATATGTAAGTGGGGTACCACTGACCCCATCTGTATGTAGTGATAAACACCTTCAGATACATAATCATGCAATCACGTTGGTTTCTTGCTGTTGTCTTATGAACTAAAAAACAGAAATACATTTTTTATTATGTAAATATTTTTGTAATCTGCTTTGTTATGTATGTGGGTTTTTTCCCCCGGTACAGAAGAATGGGGTTCCTGCCACAGCCAGAGCATTCTATAATATGTGTGACAACAGAATTGCTAAAAATCTTCAAGAGTAGGGGAGCAAAAGAGGAAAGACCTAAAAATGTTGTATGTCTAGAACGTGTGAAATGTCTTGTTGTCTGTGATTATTAGTTTAAATACCAAAATAGATGTTTCAAAAAGAAATAGACTGCTAGGTTAAGCAAACTATCTAAATCAGGGATATGCGATTTGGTAAGCAAACCCAGATGCATCTGCTGAAGGTGCAGTCCAGTGCCTGAAATTCTAGAGGTTTCTAATAGGCAGCAGAAAGATACTTCTTGATGATGATGACTGTTATTAATATCCAATATCACCATTTGTTCCAGTTTTTATCTGCTCCTGCCTAACGTGAATGAGAAAGAACATACTGAAAACAAAGCAATAGATCAGGTAATCTCCATACAAGGTTTATTCTTTGATAAAAAAGGTAACAAGCAAGAGGTTAGTCTATATATGAGATTTTCCCAGCCCCTCTCTTGGCAAAAGGAAGAGAAGAATAGGCCAGAAATATGATTTTTGTTTTCCAGTCCTTCAAAGGTTATGCTCATTATTTAAAGGTGCACCTTTCCTATGAAAACAGGCTGAGAGTTGGGTTGTTCACGCTGGAGAAGAGAAAGCTCGAGGGACACCTTACAGCAGCCGTCCAGTACCTAAAGGGGGCTTACAAGAAAGCTGGAGAGGCACTTTGCGCCAGATAGCAGTCATGATAGTACAAGTGGCAATGGCTTCAAACTGAAAGATGTCAGGTTTAGATTAGATATTAGGAAGAAATTCTTCACTATGATGGTGGTGAGGCACTGCAACAGATTAACCAGAGAAACCGTGGATGCCCCATCCCTGGAAGCATTCAAGACCTCATTCGATGGGGCTCTGAGAAACCTGATTTAGTGCAACATGTCCCTGTCCATGGCAGGGAGGTTGGAACTTTAAGGTCATTTCCAACCCAAACCATTCAGTACTTCCATGATTAAAGTCTTATTCAGAGTACTTTCCTCTGCTCCCCAATAATATTTCTGAAGTTAGTCTGTTTGATTAATCAGTATAATGTGCTAAATCACTTCCTTAACCTTTTAAAAAACTTTAGGGATTTTAATATGTTTATTTTTCAGATTTATTTCAAACTCTCACCTATAAAATTAGACTAGTTTTACTTTTTTCTGTAATGATTAAGTGTGAAAATGTATTATTTTTAATGTTATGATGAAAAGTTCACAGAATATTACAAGAGCTTGCCAGATGAATGTGCAACATGACATATTTGCAACCTGCAATTCCAAAGGATTTTAAATTGCTTCCTTATCTTGCTTTGATATATGAAAAGGCATACTCATTCACCATTTTTTTTTCTTTAAGGGAGAGGTCAACTTTCTTGTTTTGGTACAAATCTATTCATAAAATGTTCATGTTTATTAGTTTTATATTCAGCTTTTATTGCTTTACATTTGTCAACATTAAATTTCAGTTTCTGCTTGTCAACTAAGATACAGAGAAAATCAGAATGCATTTAAACTTGACTTACCACTTGCTAAGGATGCGGTTTTCTTCCGAATATTATATTTTCAGCAAATTTAACAGCCTACGTCGTTTGTAAAAATTAAAACCCAACAAAAGTCTTAGCAGCAATGACCCTAGTAAAACCCCACTAGATATTTCTGTGTTCAGCATTTCCATACATCAATAAAGGAATTTTTTGTGATCTAAAACACATTGTGGAACACCTTAAGAAACTGGACTTGACTTTTCTGTATAAAGAAAGCAGAATTCTGATTCTGGTTTTTCAATGATTGATGCACCCTATACAATCTTGAGTTCTTCATCAGATATTAATTTTATCAAACCTGAAATTAGTTACCTTAAAGGTGTCCTTTTAATTTTTTAATAGAGTTTGACATCAATTTTTATAAAAAAATGTATTTTAATTTTCCAGTGTTTTACACATGTACTAAATTGCTGACTTACAGTTTATTCACCAGTTTCCGTCTGAAAATTTTTGTGAACTTGAATAACTAGAATTGGATATTTGACCAAGTCAAAAAGAAGTGGTATGGTATGCATAAAAGCTAGATGACTTTAGGTTGAAGCCCTATAAATTCTTTTCCTTTTAAATGAATATTCCCACACATGCTGGTAGCATTCAGATGTATGGTTTATCTGAATTATTAGCTTCATTTTGAGTGACTGCTTTTGTTAGTTTGTTTTTTTTTTTTCTCTATTTTTCTATATTATCTCAGAATCACAGAACACGCTGAGCTGGAAATTACCCATAAGGATCATTGAGTCCAACTCCTGCATGGTCCTGCACAGGACCATCCCCAAGAGTCACATCATGTGCCTGAGAGTATCATCCAAATGCTTTTTGAACTCTGGCAGGCTTGGTGCTATGACCCTGGGGAGCCTCTTCCAGTGCCCAACAACCCTCTGGGGAAGAACCTCATTCTAATATCCAACCTAAACATCCCCAGACACAACTTCAGGCCATTTGCTCCGGTCCTGTCACTGATCACCACAGAGAAGAGATCAGTGTCTGCCCCTCCTCTTCCCCTCACAAGGAGGTTGTAGACTGCAATGAGGTCTCCCCTCAGTCTCCTCTTCTCCAGGCTGAACACACCAAGTGACTTCAGCTGCTCCTTATACGGCTTTTCCTCAAGACCCTTCACCATCTTCGTTGCCCTCCTTTGGACACTCTCTAAGAGCTTAATACCTTCCTTATATTGCAGTGCCCAAAACTGCACACAGTGTTCAAGGTGAGGATGCACCAGTGCAGAGTAGAGCAGGAAAATTATAACTACTATAAAACTGTAATACATAAAGTGTTATTATTCATTAATTGTTATACTTTAATATATATGTTATACTATGATACTAATATTATGTAACATTATTATCTGTCCCTCCGTGTTTTGACCTCAGATTATACTGATCTTGTCTTCATATTTGCGATTCTCTAGCATTAAACTAGGTATTCACAAGCAAAGATTTCTGTGATGCTTTTCAAACTATTGATTCCTCAGCTGCATCAAATCATTATATAAAAACCAAATACATGGTATAATCTTATCACAAACTCTGTTTATAGGCACATTTTGCTATGTAAGACAGATTTGTGTTGCACATTCAGCTCTTAAGAGTTGTTAATTCTTTTTTTAGTATGTTTATTATATATAAGTGTAGGCTCTCAGGAACTTCTTATTCAGTTCTGTAGTTGATAGCCTTTGCTCCTCCCTCCCTTTCTCTTCCACCCCTACCCCCCCCCCGCCTATCAGCCTCCCCCTCCCCTCCCCCCCCGTGCATCCTTCTCTTCCTCCCTTGCTTCTTATTTTGGAAAGAAGAGTAGGGTGTTGCCACCTTGTGCACCCCAGAACCCCAGAAATATTACGTACTTGCAAGGAAAGTTTTCTTCATTAATCAGATGCACTGGGCCTATCCTTAACTGTGCTGTGTTGACAAGAGTTGATGTCACTTCCCGAGTTTAAGGATCATAACCTGCCATGTAATATCCAGTGAGATGTCTATTTTTAAGCAGCCTCAACTCTCAGACAGTTTCTCTTTGCCAGCACTATGGCAAAACTGTAAGACCCCCAGGCTGTATTTGTTGACAGGTTTTGAAAAAATGGCAGATACTGAGTATGGAAGGGTATGACTCTGACACTCCCAGTGTAGCCTTTGGTTTCAGACAGTAGGGGTGTTCCTGACCTGTGTGAGATAATCGCTCATTTGAGAAGAAATAATTTTCTAGGTATTGCTGGGATAATTGGGAAGGTAGGAGTGTTGTGTTGCAGCTGCTGGTCTTTAGTTCTGTTGCTTGTGGTGAGACTGTTGACAAGGGATTCTTCCCTTGTGTTAGGAGCTAACATGCTAATTTGTTTTTGTCCTAGAAGCTAGATTCAAATGGAAGGGAGAAGTGAGACTCTCCCCACTCTCTCAAGATGTCTATTGTTAGTACAAAGTCTGTTCTGCATCAACAACAGAATGACACTAAACCCCAGCAGAGGCAGAAGAAGAAAATTAATAAATCTGGGCTAAATTTAAAGTGTTGTGTTTCATTTTAAAATATACAGAGTTGACTTTACACTTTTAAGTGATACCAGCCAAGAAGGGGTGAATTTCTCCCTTTAATATATTGGCATGCCCATTATTTGGAAATAGGCTAAAGCTCTGTTGGTTTTAAAAATAAAAGTGTCCTGGAATGTCAGCATCAGCTTTTCTGATGGAGTAGGTGTATTGATGTACAATTTTACTGCACAGCAGAGATAGTGCTGGCTAAAAAGAAAATCCACAGATCATGGAAGCATGCAAAATCTGGCGTCTAAATTATTGTATCAGACATATTTCCTTAGTATTTGAGCCATAAAAAACCTAACCTTGATGCATCTTTTCTATAATAAAACCATGGTCACATCTAGCTCTCTTCTCCAAACAGCACTTGTCAGTCCAAATAAGTATAAAAAAAAAACCTATTAAGCCCATTCTTAACATAGGATAGTGAACAGATTTTGTCTAATTATGATACTACATTCATTGCATGACTTTATGACGACTGCTTGTGTTTATAATACTGTAGTTGTAAAGGACATAACTTGAAATGCTATGCGAAATTCCTTTTCTGATATTTATGTTCATTTATTTTTTATGACAGGTAAGAGCAGGTAGTCCCAAGGACTAGAAAAGTTAAGTGTTAGTTAACTAAGTGGTTTAGTACACTTAACGGAATTTTTGTTCTGGATGTCTAGTCACTGCTTGACAAGCATTACCTTGCAAATTATATTTTCTCAGAAAAGCATGATTGTGTTATAAAAATACCTGTTTTCTGTATGAAAACAAATTAGGAAAATCAAAATAATGACACCTCCCCCCAAAAAAAACCCAAACAAAAACAAAAAAACAGCAGTAAGAAAACCAACCTTTTCCAAGTAAAATAAGCACACAGCAATGATGACAAACCCAAAACAATCCTGCAATTGACTGAGTTTGTAAAGTTGCATAGGTGTTTCGTGTGAATTGTAGTGGGGGCACTTCAGAACTGTTTTTCTGTAAGGTCTGTTCTTTAGCTCAGTTTATTTTTCAAGATTCAAAAATGGAAAATACGCCCGTGAAGAATCCAGATGGCTTGACTAGATGTGAGATGTTCCTTAATTTGCTTCCAGCATCTGTAATAATGCCCATTTTGTTGTTTTTTATGAACACTAACTGTGAAAGAAAAACACAGAAAACAAGAAACTGGCCACTCTTCCAGCTTTCTGCAAATTTTTAGAAAATCTGGAGGAAGATACCAGTCAGGCTATTGTTTACCAAGAAAAACAGACGCCAGGCTTCACACTGTTTAACTTAGAGATGGAAAAAAATGTACAATATATTACTATCTATCAAATCTTTGTGAAATAAGTAAGAAAATCTCTTGTAGCTGTGGAACACAGGGACTTGCAAACCTCTGCTTTACTTGCTCTGGCACTCACTTTGTTTTGTAGTCTGTCACACCAGTTGTTTTCAGACATGATTTCTGCAGCTTTGTTTTGAATGAAAGAGTCAGCCTGCAAGTTTTATTTTTCCCAGGAACATGTCATATTTCTTTGATGTATGGTATTCTTTGTCCAGCATAAGGAAAAAAATATGACAAACTTGAAGTATTTGGGGTAGTAAGAATGTCAGTCTTCAGTGAGTTTAATGGAGCCTGCATGACAGAAATGGTTGTGCTTTTTGGGTATGTCAATTGTATTCTTTCCATGTGGCCCATTAATTTTTAATCATCATTTTCAGCTCCAAAATTAGAAAGCTTTATTTTGATTTTCAGAAGTGTTGAGGAAACTGGATCATGTATTGCCCTCATGAAACAGTCTAAGAAGCTAACTTAAGGTGGTCCAATTGATGATGAGATGGCATAGACTTTTTCAAAAACTGCCCATCAAAAAGACAGATGGAAAGTTGTCAAGAAAATAAGAATAAATCCTCTAACACTTGCAGTTACTATTGCTAAATCATTCACATCCTTTTTTCTCAACAGTAAAAATTCTTATGAGATATCATTAGGCTGTTACAACTTATAATGGAAAAATCAATGCAGTAGGAAAATTAAATTTTACTGAGAGCCTTTAGGCAAAATGCAATGTGAAAATGCATTTTAGCTTCCCTTGTGGTTCAGAGGAAAAGGAAGAAATGGAATCTAGGTTAGCTGTCAGTGCACAACAGTTTTTAGAAGCCAGCAAAGCAGACTGTGAACTAAACTCTTGCTTAATGTATTTCTTCCCTGATTACTTAATAATGTGAAAATAACCACCTTAATCTGATCATTTGAAAGGTCAGAAGTCTCTTCTACCCTTTTTAAAACCCAGTCTTTGGTCAAAATCAATGAGTAGATTCATCTTCCCAGGAAGAGGATTTAACAAAAGGAAAACTGATTCATCTGCTAAGGTATACAGCAATGACATCTGAACCCCTGGAGAGAGAGTGAGAGTGAGAGTAGCTAAAGTGGAATGAGGTGATTGTGGTGTAATCAAAAAGAAGTCGATCAAAGCTGCCAACAAGCTCTTGTGGAGACGTGACATATATACTACATTTGGTGTACTTTGTAATCACTCTAAGTGGTCACTGTCTCTTGCTGGCAGACAGACATGGCAAACACAAACTGACACACATGGAAATTACAGATTTAAAGCTTATTAAAAAAAAAAATTATCCCTGAAGTCTGTACTTTGGGTTCACTGTTTTAAAGTAAAAGACCATTTTCTATTTCATGCAAAAACTTGTTTATACAGAATCTATAGGTAGAGTATTACAGAGCAATCAGAATTAAGACTAGAAGACAGTAGTGGTCTTCTCTATCATTAAAAAACCCCATTAAAATTCTAAGTAAGTTATAATTATATTTTTTAATATTAAAAATGGAAGAGTCATTCATAAGTTTTACATTTTCTCAACTTCTCTGGCCTTCCAGGTACTAACTATATTGCCTGGGAGAGTATTTACACGTACCTCTACATACCCATTATGTTTACGTGAAAGAAGTTTGTGCATAAATTCATATAACATGTGTGTGTATAATGTATTTGGAAAATATGTACTTACATATACATACAGACTAAAACCTGAAACTAAAACACTTTTCGTTCTGGAACTTTGATTCCTCATCAAACTAAAAATCATTTCTTTGCTTTGACAAAGCCTATGCTGACCTTATATAAATTTACTTATTTGTTGTTTGTTTGGGGGGTTTTTTAGCAGAAAATTTACAAAAAAATCCCCAAAACAAAACCAAACATAAACAAGTTATTACTGGTAGCTTAAAACTTTGCATTTCTTTGAAGGACTAAAAATAGAAAGCTCATTACTAAACTTGTGTATGTTTAGAAGAATGAATAATCTCAATAATTCCAGTGGTTGGTAGGGTCTCTTGTGGCTAACTTTTAAAGTTTCATATTTTTTTTTAATTTATTTTTTTAACAGATTTAGAAGTAGAGACCCAAAGTAGAGTAGAGACCCAAATGCAGGCAGAGACCCAAACATGGCTGGTGCTTTGCTTTTGGTTTTGGTTTGGGTTTTGTTGGTTTTTGTTTTGTTTTGTTTTTCGGTGCGTGTGTGTATTAATTAACATCTTCCATACATTTTGTCATCTAATAAAATGTACTAAAAAGAAGTTTCCCAAATCTCTTTTGTATAGCGCATAGAAGAAAGACATTGGTTAGCAGCCTCTAAAGACTAACTAAGACTTGAGTTTTCTTTTATGTTACACATTAAAATCCAAATCTATTTAGAGTATTAAGGCACCAGGGAAGAGGCCTATTTGGAAACCAGTATCTCATTTCCACAGAATATTTTGCAGTGGTTATCCAGAATCTGTGCAGGTGTGATAGGCTGACTGAATAGCTGACCTTCTCCCCAGAGAAAGAAAAATGGGTAATGGAAATAAAAGAAACTTACTGAATGGTGATTTTCACCAGATTTGATGGAAGTCTTACTTGTGTTTGTTATGACAAGAAGAATGTCATTCACATGTGCTGTGATCAATTCACCAAAATAGAATTTTTTTGTGGTTTAAATTTGCAGGCAAAGGTATAATCTTTGTTATCAATCAGAAATAATCCTCATAAATCAACTTCCTTCAGAGGGACGAACATGCATTTTAGAAAATTTCTATGTAGGATTTCTGCTTTCACCTGGAAAGGTAGATCAGTTTCCCCACTGTATTAATTATAATGGGATCTTTCCATAGTAAATCTTTAATAGTTGCTTCAGTAGGCAAATAGGTTGAGATAGGAGATGAGTGAAATGTATGTCATTCTTCCTCTGCTTCACAGACTTTTACCTGGGTAATGTATGGATTTTTATTAAAACAACCTGGTGCTTGTTTGTCTGACCTCAGAAGCAGTCTGGTGAAGATGGCTATTTCCATACTTACAATTTACTGTAGCTTCTCTGCTAAGAGAAGGTGAGAAAGGTGTGAGGCTGAAGGTCTGGCAACTCCTGGTGCTGATTCTGGACTCTCAGAGAAGCTGATGTCCTCTATGGGCAAGCCATGCAGAATTTCCCTGAAAAATCTCTGGAAGAGGTTTTGGCAATAGAAGAGGCAAAATTATCTGTTAAGATGTATTTGTAGCGAAGACTAATTTCATTAAATAGGTAAGGTCTTTAAAGTGGTAGCATCATCTTTGCATGGGTGGAAGTTGCTTTCATTTACTAATTATTGTAATACCAGTCACTATTAAAAATTACAGTCATAGATTTGTCCGAAGACAAAGCTGAAATATTATATAGTGATAGAGCACTGGTTATTCCCTCTTTAATTTATTATATAAGTACTCATTTATTGCATAATTTAATTGCTACTGTTGTGGTATGGTCAGAAAATCATATGATGTTTTGAATTGGAAGGGACCTTTAAAGGTCATCTAATCCAACAGCCTGGCAATAAGCGGGGTGTATTCAAGTAGATGAGGTTGCTCAGAGCTCAGACCAACTTGACCTTGAATGTTTTCAGGAATGGGTATCTCCACCTTTCTGGGCAATCTGTTCCAGTGTTTCAGCACCCTCATCATAAACGATTTGATCCTTATATCTATTTGGAATCTACCCTCTTTTAGTTCAAAACTGTTACTCCTTGTCCTATGTTATAAGCACTCTATTTAAATATTGAAGGTTTCACTTTCCCATGCTGAACAACCTTTCCTAAGGTTTCTCTTTCCCATGATGAACAACCCGAACCCTTTCAGCTATTCCTCACAAGAGGGGTGCTCCATGCCTCTGGCTGTTTTTATGTCTCTTCTCTGGACCCTCTTAAACAAGTCTATGACTTTCCTGTGCTGGAGACCCCAGAGCTGGATGCAGTACTCCAGATGGGGTCTCACCAGAGCAGAGTAGAGGGACAGAATCACCTCCCTTGACCTGCTGGCCACACTTCTTTGGATGCAGCCCAGGATACAATTGGCTTCCTGGGCTGCAAGTGCACATTGCCAGCTCCCATCCAGCTTCTCATCCGCTAGCACCCCCAAGTCCTTCTCAGCAAGGCTGCTCTTGATATCTGCATCCCCCAGCCTCTGTTGGTACCTGGGATTGTCCTGACCCAGGTGCAGCACCTTGCACTTAGTGCTGATGAACCTCATGAGGTTCACATGGGCTCACTCCTCAAGCTTGTCCCAGTCCCTCTAAATGGCATCCTGTCCGTCAGGTGTGTCAACTGCGCCATATTACTGCTGTTGAAATATGCTTACTCTAAAATGTTAAGACACTCAGTGTAACATTTGCTGTGTTAAGTTAACCATAAAAATGTTATTCAGGAAAATACTGTGCTTCTGGCTAGAGAACAGGAATTTGTTTGGCTCTAGTGTGAGTTGAGGATGCTTCAGAGCCAGGCTTTTGAGCTGTGGGTTTATTTGGACATGAGTAAATATCTCTACAGAACCACAGTCTTATAAAAGTTCATGACACCTAAATATTTTAAGATACCTGGTAATGAAACTGCTAATTATTCTGCGTCTGCTGAATTACATAGATCTCCAGACTCATAAGGTCTAGACAGTTTGGGAATTATTCATCCCAGTAAGCTCTGTGTTACCTTACTTTCTACTCTTGATTTTTAATTGTAATGGTATTTGGGGTTTTTTAGGTGGTTTGAATTTGTTTAAGCTTTAACATGTCTGATATATTTCTCACCCAATAGTTATAAGTTTTTATGTGTCAAGTACAAAAATTTTGTTTTTCTGTAGTGTTACATACCTACTGAATAGTAAAAAAAGATAAGGTTGGGAGAAATAATCACAGGTGAAACAACTAATTTAAATGGGGAAAAGACACTAATTCAAGCATCCAGCTGTTGATACAATATTAAGCATTTAGATATATACTATTTTGAGTAAGTTTCATTAAGTGCCACCTCAGGTGAAAGAAGTGGCAGTTGTGGACTGTGTTTTGGGAGGTGGTGAACACGAGTTTGATGTGCAAGCTGAGGCCTTAGCCAGAGGTTAGGTAATGACCTTTCTTAATTTAGTGAGTGTTGTGCCACTGTTTTATATATTTAAGATATAATTTAAAAAATGGGAAAAGGTTTACTATAATACTGAATAAATAGTGTCTATGTATAAAGTGAGAAAAGAGAAGCCCAGTAGCTACTCTGTTAATGCAGAGCATTTTGTTTGAAAGTAAATACC
The DNA here is from genome assembly GCA_035041135.1 of Platyrinchus mystaceus. Lineage (NCBI taxonomy): Eukaryota > Metazoa > Chordata > Aves > Passeriformes > Tyrannidae > Platyrinchus > Platyrinchus mystaceus. The sequence goes on from JAWWLV010000100.1 coordinate 42,706,682, forward strand.
AAATAATAATTAAGAAGAGTAGGAAGTAATGACTATGCTGGGATGGACTAGTAAACCACAGGTGGAAAGTACTCTGTTTGGAAGGTTCCACATTGATGAATCCAAAGAATACATTTATACTGATATCACCCTGTTTCTCAGATATGCAATGTTAGCTGAGATACCTAGTGAGAGGCCCACAATGAACATCAGCTTCAGGCCACACCAGTAAACAATCAAGAACTAATGTATAATACACATTTATCTAGGATTTCTGATTTGTATAATTCTGTACATTGGTGTTATAATAGTACATATCTGAGACTTACCTTTATCACCAGTACTTACAAGATATGCGTTTATTTGCAGGAAAATACTGGGAGGTGCATTTTTAGCACCTGTGTTTAATGTCCCGGTATGTCAAGTGTTCAGCATGGGTCATGATATGTGCACTGAATCTTTCAGCCTCTGTGGCACATTTCGATGTGAATATGACAAAGAATGTGGCAAAACTGTTGGAAAATAATGGCAAAAAACACTGTAGATTGAATTTTTTTAAAACTATCAAGAAATTTTGCTTCCAGTGGCAAAGTGAGTGGGTCCTAAATAATTTGTCGCACTAATGTCACTGAAAATAGCTATGTGCAAGAAAAAAGTATGGATTATTTCAAAGTACGAAAAAAATTTAACTGAAATAGTTCAATAATATATATGAACCAGTTACTTCTTTCTGCAAATATTTCTTTTTTAGTTACAAAACTTTTTGTGTAATATTACAATGTATTATTTTACATTTCTAAATCCTTTTCCTAACTTGTGTGCAACCAAAGTTTTAACTCATGTACCAAGTCCTAAGTGTATTTATTCACCAAAGATAACTGAAAATCTTTTATTAGGTACTTATGTTTTTATAATTTTTGGTTTTTAATTTCAGGTAATTATTGCTCATAAAATATCTGCTAAAGAACTGACTCACATAGTTATAGTTAAAAAATTAAATATTAATGACAAATTTTCTTTTTTCCTTAAACTGCAATTCATACCACTTTTATGTCAGTTCTTCACTTGTTTATTATATGGAATAACTTAATCAAATGTATTTTCTTAAATTGTTTCTTTATGTGCTTTAGTAATGTATAAAAATGTTGCTGACATGTAAATGTAAAGTGTGTGTCAATGGAACTCTTTCTTTTTTCGTAGAATACGTACAGGAAAGTACAGGAGATTAAGAAAGAAGTATATGGCAATCATGAATCCCAGGCTTTACACACTGAAAAGCTGTAGAAGACACTGACTGTATAAATGCAAACTGTGATACTATGGATTTTGATGATCTTCTTGGGCTGTTCTTTCCCTAGATTTATTGACTTCACAGGCACAGTGGTCATGTATGTAGGGATCCATGGCAGAATTTAAACCTAGTTTTTGAAAAGTGAAAATCCCTTAAATGAAAATTTAAAAAAATCAGAGGTGTGATCAGAGTGTAGTCACTGGAATGGACTTCAGTGTATGCAGTACATTGTGTGTAATAAGTAGCAATGTCTTCCTGCTCTACCTGTTTATCACCAGGGCTGTTGTGAGCTAAGGATATCTGGGTTTGCAGTAAAGGAATATCAAACTGTAGATTTTGAATGCATGTTGGTATCCTGGAGGATTTTGGCCCATATTACGTCTAAATACCACCTGAGATTTCAGTTTTTCTTTGAGCTACAGGGTCTGCATGGGTAAAATCAGACATTCTGTCCCATGTATCAGCTCCTCATGATACCTTAAAAAACCTTATCACTAGGAGGAAGTTGAGCAGTTCTCTACTTTTATATGATGCATTGTTAACCAGTAGCACAACTTTCCTCTGTTTCTCTTTTTTTCTTATGTCAACAGTTTGCACATATTCAAAGTTTTCTGATTGTCTTCAGATTTAAGGAAAAATAGTGACTTCAAGCTTAAATTCTAAGAGTAAAGTGGCAGCTCAGAAAATTTTATTTCATTGACTTGTCATGAAAAGAGACCATTTCACTATCACTGTTGGTGGTAATGTCCATGTTTTCAGTAAAGTGACAGCATTTACTGTATGGATCAGAAATAAAGATACTGTGATAGTGCAGTGATATTGCTTCAAATATTTCTTTAGAATTGTAATGTAGTTTTCTATTTCTTAATGTTAAATAAAAGGCAACTAACAAAAAAAACCCAAAACTTGTCATTCAGCTTTTTTATTTTTTTTCTCCCTTACAACTATAAACAGAGTGGGCAAAATAAGAGCAGAGTAAGCCAGAAACTGGCTGTTGTTTAATACATATATTCTTTACAGCTCCTGTCAGAAAAGCAGCCATTTCCTAGTACTAGAATTAGTGCTAACACTTTGCTGTTATTTAGTGGCTTTTTTTAAAAATCTCAAAGCTGACAAAAATCTGTGTTTTTTAAGCAGCTATCAACAGTGAACACAAAAGGTTCCTCATCGAACAGATGAGAAAGATGGCACATACATGGAACTACATCTGTTTCATACAATCGTCTCTTATCTCAGATATAAAAATATCTGTGTGAAATATCAGTGATTCTGTGAAAGAGCTAGGAATATCAACTGGGATCGTTTCTCCATTTCTTTCTCCGGGCCCACAGAATAACTGTTTTGCCAATGAGAATAGGAACTATTAGAGCTGTGATGTGAAGTCGTGTGAAAGATAGATTTTGAGAGAACTGAATACATAGGAATGTGGCAGACGGGAGCATTACCTCATAAAGTATCCAGAAATCGACTGATATCTCAGGAAAGATGGGTCTCTGCAGATGTTTACATTTATTTTTTTTTACCTTTGAAACTAACTAGCTTTGGAGGTGGATTGCACCAGGCAAATTCTGCCCCCCCAAAAGATCAGTACCATTACAGTCTTTCAAAGGATTGGGAATTAAAGGGGTTTTAAAAAGAGTTGTAATATTTTATATGGTTGAAATATTTCTTTTCTTAACCTAACTTTCCATCTGTTGTCTGCTCTTCAAAAAAAGCTGCCTAATAACACATATGCAAAAAGAACTAATAAACAAAAGAACAACAACAAAAAAGCAGCCTGGGGTCCAGAAAATTTATTTTAAGCCTCTTCTTATTTGTACAAGTAAAGGAGTCTGTGTACTGCACAGACTTACTAAAACTAATGATTATAAGAAAAGAATACTATTTGTGGATCTAACTCATGGTGAGTCTTAGTAAAATGAAGTCTTTATACAATGCAAATCTTACAGATGAGTTTTAATACGTTATTTATCTCTATTTGTCATGGCAGATGTTTGTATTCCTACAAAAATATAAAGATTATATGTTTCCAGGGACATTGTATCAGCACAAGCTTTAATTAATGTCACTGATAAAGTGGTAAATAAAGCCCAAGATCTCAAATTTAAACCATGTGTATGAAGTGAATTAAAATGTATCACTCTAATAATTTATAGTTGATTGACAGATTATCCAATGACTGAATGACAGCCTTTAATATTTTTTATGAATTATTTTTGAGGTAATCTCTTCTACCCAGCAATCAAACAGCAGCTGTATTTTTTGTACTTTGATGAACCCATTTGGTTCTTGGTGACTTTTTGTGTTTGTCACTGAGAGGTGGGCTGGAACATCTGTAGATACTACATATGAGCATTACTTTGAAAATGGTGTAAAAAGCCTTGTGTGTTTACTACTGGAGATTTCTATTACCCTGCTTTTCTGAATTACTGCACAGTATTTGGTGGAATAAAAATTAGCTGTGTATACCTTGTTTGGATGTCTTTTAAAAGGAGAGAGTGTATGTGTGTTAATTTATACTAAATTATTAAACTAATTAGACAGAACTTTAAAGTGATCAAATTAAAATTAGAATTAGGATTTAATAAATCAGTACCTTAAAGTTATCACATACCAAATTAACAGAACAAGTTACCTGACGAAACTGAGGTTCAATACTAAAATAAACTGTTTCTTACTAGTCTTCAGTAAAAGTTAGGAGCCAACTCCCTACTGACCCAAGTCTGTAGCTTGTGCTGTAACAAACAGTGAATAGCCTGGCTAGTGAAGAACAAAGCGCAGTAGCTTCCACTGCATGCTATGTTTCTGTACTGTTACCCTTGGTCTATAGCAGTTCCTTTATAATGGAGGAATTATACTATACTATACTATACTGTACTATTCTATATCAAATTTTTTATCTAGTTCCTATGAGGAAATGTCTGAAACTGGTCAAATGAGTTGCAGTTTTGAAGTACATATTTGTTTCCAACAAAAGGGAGCCTGCAGAGACTAATGATGTGGATCCTGTAGATACCTATAGTTAGACAACATGAATCCTATGCATGTTCATTTAGTTCTTAAACTCTTGCAGAGCTGAATTGCTCTAAGAAGTAAATTTTGTGCCATTTTATCATGAAGGGATTAACTGAAGAGAATGTTATAAGAAAGCAAAGAAGCACTCTGTAGAAAGACATCTGGTATGATAAATTTCAAGAGACTTAATATAGTAATGGCAAGAAACTACCTACAGGCTTGCCCTTTCCAAAAATGGAGCTGTGGAATCAAAGAAGGTCTTAAGAATTAAAAAAATATCCTTCAGGGATGTAGGGTAGACTGCTCTGTGTGCTCACAGCCAAGAACATGCAGGCTTGGATAAAGATCTCTGAAGATCAACTGAAGACTGGTACCAGTAACAGTGAAGATATAATGGTACAAATAGATATAACATGTTGTCGTACTGATACTGTTGAATAAATAGTATAAACATCAGTAGATCAGTGGGATAAGATTGTGTGCACCTAAGAATTCTAGCACAGGGTTGAAACAATTTCTAACAAAGGCATGTAAAACTTCCTTGGAACTTGGGAACTGGGAGAGGGGAAGTGTGTTGCCAGTGTTTGGAAAGAAGTTCAGGGAGAGACCTATGGATCTGTATGCCTGACATCTCTATTGGACAAGGGATTGAACATTATAGTGAGGGAACCAACTGGTGAACAAGGGACAAATACGTTTGAAAAAATGACCTTGCTTTAAAGAGAGATCCTACTTCAAATTGCTTTTGAGTGTTTTGAAAGAGTCAGGAAATATATAAATCGGTTGTGGTAGGTTACGTGGATTCCCAAAGGGCTTTTTAAGAAATTTTAACATCTGTGGAGAAAAAAAGGAAGATTTGATATGGATAAATAATTCATGGCATAGAGGGTAAATTCTTGTAGTGTGGGAACCCACTGTGGTAGTTCTGCAGGTATCTGTTCTGGTATCTTTTTTTATTTATTAATTCATAAAACCACCAGCAAAGAAGACTGACCCAGTGGAGTGAGAAAGTTTGCTGATAGTACAAAGATACTGAATGTAAAAAGGGTGAGAGGTGACTGTCAAGAATAAACAGAAGAACTTTGCAAATTTGAGTGACTGGGCAATAATACGGCCGGTAAAATTCAGTGCCATCAAATATGAATTGAAGCATAACAGTGAAGATAATAGTTTCCCATATTAAGTGGTGGGATTAGTGCTTTGTTACTACTCAGGAGAAAAAACTGAGATAGATACTTCAAGGCAACAAGAGATCAATGCTTGACAGCAACCAAAGAAACAAGTGACACATTAGGATTAGAAAAGGAACAAAGAACATAACCGTGAATATGATTTATACAGCTGCATAAATCCACAGTTTGCTACAGCTTGAAGACTATGTGAGGAGTTCTGGTTGCTTGTTTCAAAAAAGTAACCACTGTAAAATTGGGAAAAAAAGATTCAGAGAAACACAACATGGACAATCAAACATATGGACTGCAACTACTTTTTTAAAATACAGTTGCCGGTAATAGGACTCATCAGTTTAGAAAAATAACTAAAAGCAATAGAAAAAGTCTGCGGATCATGAGCAAAAAAGGGTAGACTGCTCGATACCTCTTCCTTTGCAACAAGCAGGGTAACCCACCTAGTTGATCAAGGGAAGCCAGTTGATGTAATCTCTTTGGATTTCAGTAATGCTTTCAATATGGTCTCTCACAGGATCCTTCTGGACAAAATGTCCTGCACACAGCTGTATAAACCCATCATGTGGTGGTTGAGCATTTGGTGCACAGGTCAAGTGCACAGGGTTCTTTTGAATGAGGTGACATCAACCTGGCAACCTGTCACCAGTGGGGTTCCTCAGGGCTCCATTTTAGGCCCTGTGCTTTTCGACAGCTTCATAAGTGACTTGAATGTAGCACTTTAAGGGATACTAAGGCATTTGCAGATGACACAAAAGTGGGAGGAGCTGTTGACTCCCTCAAAGAGAGGGAGGCCCTGCAGAGAGACCTTGACAAATAAGTGGACTGAGCAATCACCAACCATATGAAGTTCAACACGGGAAAGTGCTGGATTCTCCAGCTGGGGTGGGGAAACCCTGGCTGTCTGGACAGATGGGGGAATGAGATGTTGGAAAGCAGTGCCACAGAAAGGGACTTGGGGTCCTGGTCAGTGGCACGTTGAATATGAGTCAGCAGTG
>JAWWLV010000100.1:42713248-42723452 GCA_035041135.1 Platyrinchus mystaceus
CCAGCTGGTCAAGGGAGGGGATTGTCCTGCTCTGCTCTGCACTGGGGCGGCCTCACCTTGAATATTGTGTGCAGTTTGGGACACTGCAATATAAGGAAGGTATTAAGCCATTAGAGAGTGTCCAAAGAAGGGCAGCGAAGGTGGTGTAGGGCCTTGAGGGGAAGCTGTGTGAGGAGTGGCTGAGGTCACTTAGTGTGTTCAGCCTGGAGGAGACCAAAAGGAGACTTCGTTGCAGTCTACAACTTCCTTGTGAGGGGAAGAGGCGGGGCATGCACTGATCTCTTCTCTGCAATGACCAGTGACAGGATTTGAGGAAATGGCCTGATGTTGTCCCAGGGAATGTTTAGGTTGGATATTAGAAAGAGGTTCTTCCCCCAGAGGGTGGTTGGGCACTGGAACAGGCTCCCCAGGAAAATGGTCACAGCACCAAGCCTGCCAGAGTTCAAGAAGCATTTGGATGATACTCTCAGGCACATGATGTGACTCTTGGGGATGGTCCTGTGCAGGTCTGGGAGATGGGTTTGATGATCCTTATGGGTTCCTTCCATCCTACATGTTTCGTGATTCTGTGATTTTGTTAAATGCAAATTACGTGGAAAGGGACCTGGTTTAAAATGGAAGGAAGTGGTTCTTCATGTGAAGGATAATAGAATTCTGAAAATCTTTGCAGCTTGAACATACATTGTGAAAACTGGATGTGCACATGGATGCTGTGAGTACAGAATGTTTACAGACATTTGAGTAGCGATGGAACAAGAACTCTGAGGAGAGATTAACTGGAGTTTACTGCATAGTTCACATCACGCTATGGAAATTACATGAACAGTTAATACTTGTGGGCTGGAAAAACATTCTGGGATAGCATCAAAATTGTGGTATTCTTATGCTTTCCAAGGCATACTTTCATGGCTATTGCTAGAGTGTGATACTGTGCTAGCCGTGTTCTTCACCCACCTTGCTGTGTTTGAATAATGCTGTTCTGTTCATAGAACAAAGCATGCTCTATTCAGAAGAAATTTCTCTTGAGTCACTAATCATCCTGTCATGATGTATATGACAGGACATGTTACATGTGTTTGGAGAGCTAACTAAACACAACTGGAGAACTGCAGGCTGCAACCCAAAGATCCTGTCTTTGTGAACGGATAGTAGAACTCTTTCAAATGTTGGATAAAAAAGTCTGACCAACTACCCAAAGATTTTACAGAAGCAAAGCAAAAACTGTTCTGAGGTTTTCTTTATCTGGCACTGTAGGACACAAGTTGGTTTTACTTTTTCTCATACTTACATTGGCTGCCCTGTAGACTATAAGAGAGAAGGCACTGGAAGTAACATGGCTTAGTGCCATATTAGAGTTCTCACCACAGGGGGGACTAATTTCTTTAGAGGTAGTTTTGCTTCTTACTGGCAGTAAGAATGCAAGAAATGGATAGCTGTCTTTAATTGCTGATGAATATGATACAGTATCATCAGTTAAGCTGCAGCTTATGTAAAAAGCAAACAAATAATACTACTGTGATTGACTGTGATTTTTATAATTCATACATCATGTTTGCCCTTTTGCTTCTTCAGCTTTGTGAACAGTTTTCTAGCTCATATTCTGAGAGATTCTGTATAATGCAGTTGTCTTTGATTTTTCCAGAAATAGCTCATTAACCATTTAATTGATATCTTGACCTTCCAATTGACTTTCTAATTGATGTTTCCTTTTACTGCACCTGATCAGCAATTCATTTTATGTGCTTACTATGTTGTAAAAGGTTGCCTTATCTACTGCTATATATATTTTATTAATACATATGGCACTTGGCATTTTAAATTAACCACATGTATGTTTCTGAATCCCTTATTTTTTTCTTCTTGTTCAGTACAGTATTCTGAACTAGAAGGGGAAAGATTAAGCTAAATAATACATGATGCAGCTCCTTTTTTTTTCATAGCCCAGTGACAGGCATCACTAGGATACTGTAATAATATTGTAATTCTGAATGCAAATTTTGCACCACTTTATTTACTATGACAATATTTTACCATATTGTATGCCAACCGTTCTTGTATGCCTTTGAATGTTTTTATTATTCCTTTCCCTGCCCTTACAGCCTGCACTGGGGAGGGACTAAAACTGGTGCAGGAAGTACAGCAAGTACAGACAGTGATCTGTGAGAGGAGTAAGAACATAAGCATTACAACAGGGCAGAGACAAGGGTGCCATCTCCCAATACTTGAACCAGGGGAATGGAACAATTCTGTGATTGTTGTTTGGGTCAAGCAGCAATCTGTAGTAATCGGGGAAGTCTAAGATCAAGACAGGAAGTCATGCCCTTGAGTCAAAGTGCTATTGAGGTGTGTGACCAGGCATAGAGAGGACTGCAGGCTCAGGCAAGGACGATGTGACAAGCTTGTGCTCACAAGCAACTCCTAAATAAAATAGAGGGCGTGCCCACATTGAGGTTGTCTGATGCAGAGCTGTACATCTGTATTATATCTGGCTCTGCGAACAGGAGCCAAGTCCCAGGGGGAGTAGAATGCATGCAGAGCTCTGAGAATCATGCCCTTCCTTCCTATTTCTGTTCTTGTTCCTGTTCTGCTTCTGCTCTCCTTTCCCTTCTGCTCTCCTTTTCCTCCCGTGGCTCTTTCTCTTCTCTGCTGTTCCCTTATCCTGCCCTTCTTCTTTCTCCTTAAAGAGTAGGTGTGGAGTAAAGTGCACTCACAGCTGGAGATAGTGAGAGCCTGTGGGGAAAGGACTGGGTATGCAGGACACTGTGTTAGCTTTACAGGAGTGCGTCTCCACACTGCAGCTTTCAGCTATGGGGTCTACAGTCATGTCGCAAGTATCTGAGGAACAGCACTGAACTGAAGGGAGAAAGTGATCTCCTGTATCCCCAAGTCCCACTGAATCCTTTTGAATAGATTTAATGATATTTGGATGTTTAATTATATAATAGTTATTTCAGCGTCATAACTGAAATTGTATCAGTCATCATTGTATATTTAACTGTGTATTTTTATATCAATATTTAATTGCATTGTGTGCAAGCGTAAAAAAAAAAAAGAGTGAACAGAGAGTATAAATGTAAACAAGAACCAAAGGCAATCATGCAGTTTGAAAAAGAATATATATCACAGAAGCCTGCTTCTGCGAAAGATGTATTTTGTAGGACATGTGTATAAATGTGTCTTCTTCATAACTCCACACTCATCCCTCACAGGAACATTAGAATTCACCAAATTCAGTTATCATTTACTCTTGAGTGCCTCAGGGTGCTATAGTTGTTCAATAAATTTCTAGGCACTGTGACTAAAAAAAGCTATTATGAAAATTTTCCTGTTTTGCTATTAGAGTAATATTTTAAGATGCTGCATCTACTTCATTGAAAAATTCTCAAAAGCATGCAGTAATTAATGAAAAATTGCCACTTTTTAGTCAATTCTGAAACATATTGACAGTTTCTTCTAATGATACTACATTCTAGCAGTATCTGTGATGAAAAAATAAAACTCATCTGCGATTCTACGTGTAGACTGGATTGATGGATGGGTCTGTAACACCCAGCTAATTACATTTATCTCCCAGTGAAATAAGGGCTGATTGTTCTAGTAAGTCTGAATTTCAGTTGCTCTTTCAGCTTCTTTGAGTATTTATATGTCAACCTGGAAAATAATGTCTCTGGAAGTGTTCAAGAGATGTCTGGATGTTACACTTGAGGAATATGGGTGGTTCTGGTGGTGCTGCATTGACAGCTGGAGTAGATAATCTTGAAGGTCTTCTCCAAACTCGATGATTCTGTGATTCTGTGAATTACATCATGCTTAGCAATAGAACTGGAAGAGGAGGGGAGGTGAAGAATGATGGGGACTGGCTGGGCCTTGAAAGGTTGGTGACAAGGAATTATTCTCTATTGCATTACTGCTTTTTTTTTTTTTAAGTTTTCTTTTTTGTTTTTTTCTTCTTATATTTTTTATTATTTATTTATTTAACTATCTGCATCTCAACTCACGAGTTTTCTTTTGCCATTCTGATTCTCCTCCACCCACCTGGGGGAGACTGAATTTTTTCAATGTGTTCTTTTCTTACAGTTTTGTAAGGGAGACTTGGGAGAAAGAAAAATACTCGTGGGAAATCTGAATCGTTGTACTTTACTGTAGAAGTTAGGATATGTTTATAATATAGTCTCACTTGGATGCAAATTTATGTGAACCTACCAACATGTGGGGAAGAAACTTGCTCTTGAGACCAAACTTACTTTTGAATTTGGAGCTGAAATATCTGACTGACCTCTTAGAAATTTCTTAAATTGCCTTTTGTGTACAACTCAGCTTTAAATGTGGCCTGTGTAAAACACTTTTACTTGAAAAATGACTAGCATTCAAATTTCCTTTTTGATGTGTTCATACTCACTGAGAGCAAAGTGGTCATCTGTAATCTTTTGCTTGATCTTAGTTTCCTTAGAACTAAACAAAAAAAATTCTCGATCTTACTTATCAGCATAAATATTGCATTATGTTTATTGCATCAGCTGTCAAAGAATGAAAACCGTAGCAAGGAAAGATCTACCAATATTTCTATTTATTGCAGTCAAAAAAATCTGGAAGATGTTTATATCACTTTGTGCCAGAAAGAAAGGCTTATTATACTCTGATAAAACTGTGTTAAAAATAAATGATTACATGGGTTAAAAAAAAAAAAAAAGGTGAAGAATTCTTATGCTATCCTTAAACTTTGTTTGTTTGGAAATTTAATCAGAAAGACTAGTAGACTGAACAAACTTCTCACACAGTAACTACATCTCTATCTAGGGAAATGTTTTGTAAACTGTCTAAGACAAAATAAATACACTTCACAGAGCACAGTGCATGTACCTTATGCCTTAGATAAGAATTTTCATTCTGGTGTGATTTAGAGGTTTAAGAAAAGGTCTTAATATCCAGATAAGTGTATTTGTATTACTGATGCTGCCATTAGAGAGACTTAGTCAATGAACCCTTTGTACCAACTACATCTGTGTCTTTTGAGGATATCTGCATTCATTGTTTGTGGACAATTCAGTGCCTGTGAAATAGAAATGATAATGCCTATCCTTTTTTGCCAAGCGGTATTACATCACTGAATTAAAGTTTAAATAGTGCTGCTTCTTTCCTTTTCTATTTTTTTTTTATTTTAATTCCTTCGCTGAAAATGATGCCCTTTTTTTGCAACTTCTTTTTTTTTCTGCAACCGATGTGTGGTTGTCAGCTCCTGTCTCCTCAAAGGCTGACAGAAAAAAGAACAACAAAGGGCTTTTGTACATTTTCTCTCCCATTACAGCACAGGATTTGATTCAAAATCTGAGTGATCTTTCCTACTGTTTCCGAGCAAAAAATATCTTGATTATCAGGAGCTCATGGTAAGTTCGAAAATATATTTTCAGCTGTATGTTGAAATGTCTGTTAACTGGTTTAGTAAAATAAAATCTCTTGATCCAGGTGGTGGGAAAGAGAGAGACCTTACTATATAAAAATTAGTGCAGCTGACTCGAGGGAATGAGAGAATTTATTGCATTCTTTCTTCTTTTGTGGTAAATTCATAATAGTAGCTAAAAGCCAGTTTCTTAAAATATCCAGTAAGAGGCACAACTTTCTTTTCTATACTGTGATGTAAAGTGATGTTAAAGTTACAAATTTACAGTTGGTGACCATTTAATATTTTGATATATGTCAGCAATGTACTGAAGATCGTTTGCATTATTCCAATGAGCTGTTTAGCCTCTTCTCCCCCTATAAAGATTCTCTAATCCTGTTGAAATGCATTGTTTCAAACTTTGGTAGATGCCCCATAGTGCATAAAAATGATAGCCTTTTTTTCTGCATGCTCCAAATAAATATGGCAATTATGGAGGTTATATGTCTAATTATACACTCAGATATGAAGTGCAGTGGGATAACAGGACACTAGCAGGGCACTTGCAACTGAGATGGAAAGGCAGGGACAGAATTGACTTGAAATGAGAACCAGAATATTTGCTTGTGCAGTAAGTACAACGGACTCAATCAGACCTTACTTGTCTGTTTTTGTTTACTTCCTAAACTAATGAGTCATTTACTTCCCTTTAATTCTGTAATTTGGGGAAAAATCATCTGCAAGTTCTTACATCTCCTTTCAGTAATTCTGACACTTGTAATGAATTTACTGAATTGTAGGCTGTAATGATCTATTTGGTTTTGGGTTTTTTTTCAATCTAGTTGAATCTAACGAGATTATTTCCACCTATCATTAACACTCATTGAAATGCTTGAGTAGAGAGTGTTTATTTTATTTTCTAAATGTTGGTTGACGTTACTCTGCTGCATGGCACAATGAGTGAGCTTTCCAGTCTTTTAATATTACATTTTTTGTCAGAAGATTCTTTTTTTGACTTCAGGATTCCTCCTCTTTTTGCATTGTGCAATCAGAAAAATGCCTTTCATAAAATTATCATATCAGGTATATTTGAAATTTGAAAAGTCAGCATTGTGGTCATGTGTTTCGGGGTGTGGGAAGAGGTCATACTTTGCTTTTTACCATTGAGTTCCCCTAGCAGCATGGTGGGTGTTGGATTCTTTTTTTGTTTAGTTGCAGTACAGTTCACAGAAGTGGAATGCTCTACCCTTTGATTTTAAGAAATTTAAGTCATCATCAGCTAATTTATTTTTTTTTAAGTGGAGTAGTCAGAGAAACTTAAAGGAATTTACGTTAGAAATGTAAATTTATAAGCTATTTTTACAGTATGACTTTACAACTCTGTATTTTTCTGTTTTGGTTTTGGAAGGACTTTTATTTCTCCTTATTTTCATTCATATCAGTATCAGAAATTGTATAGTAACTTGGCTGGTAGGGTTTTTTTATGTTTTTGAGTTTTTTTCTTATACTGTTAGAAACATATAGTAAAAATATACATACAATACAGTTTCTTTCACAGACCCTAAAGTGAGACATTTACAGAGTCTGCTTGTGATTGCTGAATAGCACAAAAAGCCATATAGCAGGCAGATACACAGTATGGACAATGTGGCATAAACTCTTCTATCAGTTATGCCCCTGTAAATCTGTAGAAACCCATGTCTTCCCTCTCACCTCCCGTTTTGATTTCTTTAACATTCTTTCTGCAGACAGGTATATGTTATTGATTGGATTTTAATACAGACTTATATAAAATAAAAAAGGATGTTCATACATATGTCACTATATATTATTTAATCCCGTTCCACTGAAGGAAGTTAAAGGGGCAGAACTGCTGTGACTGCAGTTAGTGGGACAGCTTACATTGACTTCAGTGAGTTCATGATCAGAGATTTTACCGTCCAAAAAAGTCAATGCTTTTATATTGGACTTCAATCTATTCTACTGAGGTTCACTGTCTAGCAAACAGCATTTTAATATACAGTATACTTCCTTTAGCTAAAAAAAACCCCAAACCCCAAACCTCAATATTTATGTCTTTCGCTTTTCTTCAAATCATTACATAGCAATTAAAGCAAAGCAATGACTAGGGACTAAGTAGAAAAGTGTATTTCATATCCTTTCAGTGAACTAATAAAAAATTTATGCCATTTTATAATACAGTATAAGCTGATGCAGGCTTACAATGGATTGGATGTAGGATGTTATTCTTAGTACAGAGCATCTGTGTTTATAAAGCAAATTTTGTCATTATATCAGCAAGTATAGTTTAGACTGGTTTATATAGATCAGTCATATTATATGCTGGCCTTTCGGTATTAAAAATGCAACACAGAAGACTGCTGAATTTTAAGGTGATATAAGGATATAATAATCTACAAATTAATAACTTGTTTTTGAAATAAAATTAGAATAATTTATAAAGATAGAGATTTATATTATATATATGATAGATAAGAAATAAATAAAGATAGATATTTCCACTTTATGAAAACTAATGGAATTTCAGATGTCTTTAGCCCAGGCAACTGCAAAGGGCTTTAAAAAAGATTTTAAAATAATGTAATTATTTCTTCATTATTGCAAATTTTCTTTTTCCTTTGATATACATTCTTCCACTATTTCCTATTACCAACATGCTACTCCTGTAATTTTCTTTTTCTCCTGGCACTAGCCACTCCTGCTTCCACCTGAACCTCCTAGAAATGCTGCCATTTGTTGTTGGTTGAATGAATCTGCAGTGCATTCTTTTGCATGGTGGCGATGTTATGTTTTATATCCTTTATTATTTTTACTTGGATTCCTACATAAGATCTTAATTGTGCCTAAAAGAGTTTGTGTAGCATGACCTATATCATGTTCCAAGTTGGTAACCACACCAAATCAACATTATATATTGGTTTTTTATCTCATATTTTAAATAGATTTAGTGAATTTTGAGTATAACTTCAGCTGAATTGGTCAGAAAGAGTTCTCCTACCCCAATTTTCAGTTGTGTTGCTGTGAATTGTAATGGTGCAGGCTCCTAACTACAACTGCAGCAGTTGTTACCAAATTATTCCTTCCAAATTGTTTGGTAGATTGTTTGCATTTTACTTCAAATAGTGGATTACTTCTTCTGGATTGTATATAGGTCAGGAAAGCCACGAATTTATTATTAACACAGTTAAAATCTTAACAGTTTAACAAAAGAACTATTATTACTACAGTCATAGCAATATTGACACATTGTTCAGATTTTCCAGTTATTAGTGCTCATTTGTATTCACTTTCCAATCACAAATAACATAAATACCTTCGTAGTATCTTGGAGGTTGTGATCATTTCTCCACTGCTCCTAGGTGCTAAGGGCAATGATGTGTAAAGAGTACAGAGATCTGCCAGTAAAACATATCCTTGACTGGAAGAAGTTTGATACTATCTTGGGGGTTGTGTCTTCTTATTCTTGGATCCACTTGGGGTAATTTTTACAGGTTTGGTCTTTCAGTCTAGTAACTTAGTTGCTCTGTATTCTTTTGCAATTCTATATTATATGGATGATTGACTACATCTGACATGCTTTTCTTAAGCTGAATACTTGCTCTTTGTTGTCTCTAAAACTGTTTTTATCCATCTTCCAGGGTTGCGTTTGTTTTCATGACTGCTTAATGATCATTTGTGAGTTGCTCATAGCCTGGGTACTCCTCTCTTGTCCTGTGCCTGTACCTTCAAAACCTATGTTAACCATCCTTGCCTGTACCCTTATACATTATATTTTTATTTTAGGGTAACAGGTAGTTCATCCCACACAGAATTTTGCTTGCTATTACTATCTTATTCTTTAGAGATATATAAATAATAATTACTGTCACATAATACAATGGTACAAAGCTCATTAAAAACTAAAACAAAGTGCTTCATAGTCATCGGGTGGTTAGAAAATTGATATTCCTGATTAACAAGCTAAACCAGAGGTCAAGGCAGTCCAAAACAGGTTTAGCCTTACAGATTTTGAAACTTTCATTTTTTTAGTTTAACTGAAAATGTTGGCTTCTTATGGCAACAGTGACAACAACATATTTATCGGGCTATATGGCTAAAGTGACCGGATGAGCACATAAGCAGAAGATGAACCCACCTGTAAATCTGTTATGCTGTGTATTCAAACTGAGCATAAACTCAAATAGAAGGCCAGTATCTGAAACCCAAGATAGCCACAGCGTATCTCAGTTTCCAAATATATTTCAGGTTTATAAAATACTGATTGTCCTTATCCCGGTTGTTTTTTCTGACCTAATATCACTAACTGGAACTGTTGAGTCACTCTCCGTCATCTTTGAAAGGTCATGGAAAAGAGGAGAGGGTGCCTGAAGACTGGAGGAAAGGCAGTATCACTCCAGTCTTCAAACAGTACAAGAGAGAGGATCCAGGAATCACAGAATCACAGAATATTTTGCATTGGAAGGGAGTCATGAGGATCATCAAAGTCTAGCTCCTGGCCCTGCACCAGACAGCCCCAAGTGTTACACAATGTGACTAAGACTGTTGTCCAAAAACTTCTTGAACTCTCTCAGACTTGGTGCCATGACCCAAGTGCCCAACCACCCTTTGGGTGAAGAATATTTTTCTAATATCTCATCTAAACCACCCCTGACACAACTTCCTCAGGTCCTGTCACTGGTCACCACAGAGAGAAGAGATCAGTGCCTGCCTCTCAACGTGGATTCACCAAGGGGAAATCAGGCTTAACCATCCTGATGGCCTTCTATGATGGCACGACTGTCAGGGTAGATGAGGAAAGGCTAGTGG
>JAWWLV010000100.1:42734867-42752032 GCA_035041135.1 Platyrinchus mystaceus
ATCGAGTATCTGTAGATGCCAGTAAGATTCTCCAAAGCCATCCCTTCCCAGGTTGAACAGATTGAGATCCCACAGCTTCTCCTTTAGCAACCAGCTCCCAGTGACCTTGGTGGCCTACATGCAACACACACTAGTATATCAGTGTCCGTGCATGTCCAGGGTCCCAGATACTGGGGCAAGATCTGTCTCCGGACCTTCTGGTTGCACTCTGCTTGTACAGGCTCCACTGCTGTCTGGGGTAAATCTGCTTTCTCTTTGCTACCTGGTGTCACTTACTGATCAGTCCTACTACTGATCAGTCACTGCTCAGGCTGCATTTTTGCTTGGGACTGCACATGGCATTTTAGACCTTCAAACAAAAACTTCACCTTTCAGTTGGAGTGGAAGGAAGTTATATTTTTTTTTAATTATTATTTATTTATCTTACATGCTGCATTTATGTGGAAAAAACCCCACCATTCAGTTATGTGCTGGTTATCTACCTATAAGATGTCACAGAATGAATGGTTGAACTACTAAAGCAGGAAGATATTTAGAATGTACATGAAGCATGAACTTCAACACTTTCAAAAGTAAAAATAACAAAATCAGTAGACAAGTCAAAAGGTTTAGCAATCAGGATATACTTTTGGCATTTCATATCCATTAATTTCACATTGTAATGAAAGGACAGAATGTGTGTTCCACTTTAAAGCACAATATGAGACAAGGAATAAAGAGCTAGACATGGTCTTGGATTCTAAGCAGCAACAAAATTCCAAATGCATTTGATAAAAATTTAAAATTCTGAGCAGGCTCATATAGATCTGTGTTTCTTGTGAGTTTTGTATATACCTATTAAAGTACTGCATTTTGAGCATGGACAATTAAACATTTTGTGCATATCCCAGAAAACTACATCCTACTATGGAAGAGTAATTTTAAGAATTAAGAGGTCCTACAATTAGAAAATGTGACTTTTCAACTCTTGTCAGGCATTCATATAAAAATTATTAGTTAACCATAGATCTGCAAACTGCTGGGAAAATAACTTAATTACATGAGAAATGTTGTGCTTTATCTCCCGAGGACTAAAAAAAAAAAAAATCTGTGCTAATCCTGGATGGTTTAATAAAACAGATGTGTCTATTCACAATCAATTAACAGAGAAACATGCATGGATTTCCTAATTGTACCTTGATTTGGTGTCAGTCCACAGACAAGAGAAACACGTACAGCTACAGTCATGTAAGTCGATTTCACCATATGGCACATGGTTATTAGACTGTTGACCTTGTTTTTTCAGGGAACTTGAAAGCAAAACCATGTTTTTACAAGCATTTAATTTCTTCCCTCTTGTTAATAGTTGTTTCAGTTATAAGCACTAATTTTATTTCACACATTCCTTTCCTGACAAACACTCACAGATGTGATCACAACAGTGTGTAAGATAAAATTTTTAGTTATCTCTTGCTATCGATTACCACTGGAAGTGGGTTTTTTTCACTGTGAGAACTGAGTGGTCCAATAGGATCTATGTCAATTGACAGATTGTCTGAATAGCACTGTGCTGGCAGAGCTAATTTTCATCTTCCTGGTTTCCACATTTATCCCCCAATAAATTTTTGTTCTGTGTTGACATTTAGTTTTACAGAGTAAAATAACTTTATCTTTGGTCATTGCCTAAGTAGTAAATTCTGTGAAATTTGAAAACACAATTGCAAGCCACTGCATCCAAACCTTATTAAGTGCTGCTTTCTGAAGGTACATATTGTGCCTATTTTTCTCCACATACAAGGCAGCTCTGTATCAGTTTGGATCCTCATGCATTCAGGCTATTATCTGAGAAGAACATATTATGCAGATTTATAGCATGGAATATTCCCATCTTCTTAAGTAATCAATCAACCTGACATACCTTCACAAGTTCAAAATGATTTTATTTATTTCTAAATATTCTGCAGCCACATACAGAGAAAGAATCTACATCATAAGATCATAGAATGGTTTGGGTTGGAAGGGACTTCTAAAGATCATCTAGTTCTACCCCCTCTGCCATGGACAGGGACATCTTTCACTAGACCAGGTTGCTCAAAGCACCATCCAACCTGACCTTGAACACTACCAAGGGATGTGACATCCACAATTTCTCTGGGCAACCTGTTGCAGTGCCTCACCACCCTCACAGTAAAAAGTTGCTTCCTTATGTCCAGTCTAAACCCACCCTCTTGCAGTGTGAAACCTTTGACCCTTGCCTTGTCTATACAGGCCCTGGTAAAAAGTCTCCCTCCATCTTTCTTATAAGCTCCTTTATATATTCATACAATATTAGCTAAAGAAATCTTTATTATACTAAAAAAAAAAAAAAGGTTTAAAAGTATCTTTATGGCCAAAGTATCTTCACACCAGATAGTAGTTAATATCACTTGTGTAGCCCCTCCAAAATGATATGTGATTGTACCCAACCAGTTTCTGTAATATTAGAAACTTTACTTTGGAAGAATCCTTTTTTCTTGAAGCCTGAGAGTAATTCAGCCCATATTTACTCAACTCTCTGCTCTTTAAGGTGTGAATTTGGAATTGTAGTGAGGCACACAGGACTGTATAGGATCTCTGTGAGCACCTGTTCATGTCTTTGTGTGTGCAAGTGAATTCCATTGCTTGTGTCATAGCTGGATCCTTAAGATTTGTTATATAGCAAAAACATGACATAAAAACTTTTATTTTTGTTTGTTTGTTTGTTTGTTTGTTTGGGTTTTTTTTGTTTTGTGGTTTTTTTTTTGTTTTATTCCTTCTGGATTACAGTGCTTTCCCATGGAAAAGCAATAAGCCTTCTTATTTCACCACTCACATAACTGTGCTGTTTCAGAAGTAAACTTGGAGCTAATCTTTCCATCAATATTTTCACTGTAAACTGGAGATGAATACTCTGAAGTATATCCTTTCTTAATGTCAGTTGTAGAAGCAAGCCGTGCTGCTTTCATTAGTCTCCAGTGCTCTCTGAGCAACATAAAGTTTTGAAAACCAGAACAAGTGTAGAAGGATTGTCCAGCTCTGCAGTTGATATGGCATAGAAATGAGGAAACTGGAGATGTCTGAAAGTAGGTAAACAGCGTAGTCACATATTTGTGAAGATGCTTCCCCAAACACATTTAGCACTTTCAAAGCCAGAGCTAGCTGATTCATTTAACTGTATTAAGTTTTCAAGAGGGTTTTTGACAACACTGCTTTTAATGCCATACACCTGGAACCAATGAAATAAACATCAAAGACATGAACAGGAATCCTGCACAGTTACTAGAAACAGATACAATACAAATGAAGAATATTTTAGCTAAAGGTTGAATATCTGAAATGTGTGGTATCAACCACTCTGCACCAACTTGCCACCCAAGCAAACCCCTCAATAAACAACCTTGACTTTTCCTAACCTGAGTCTCCTCCTCTTCATAGTCACAGTCTTACAGAATTCTAGGCCATAGAGTTGTCTACACAAGTCTCTATAACACTCTAGAAACAGGGGTATTGTGCTACCCAAGGCTTATGAAAATGAATAAATATGACTTTTCCTGTTCAGTTATTTTTTATAGTTTTGATTTTGTTATTCAGTGGTGGTGTTTTGGAGGCTTTTTTTTGGTTTGTTTTTTTTTTTTTCTCCTCCTTCATGTCAAGTTTTCATTAACATCTTGCATTTCTGCTCTCTGATGAGACAAAGTTAGAATTCTGTTTCATTCTTAGCTTCATGAAATTCATGTTATTTTAGTTTTATAAATACCCTAAGCCTATTTTGAAACTTACTTAGATATTTTGGATATTTCATCTGTCTTTACACTGTACTATTTTCTTTAATTGGAAAAGCGGTAATTATGTAAATGTTTGTTGAAAGAGATTTAAAGAACCATGCAGTCATTTCCCTTTTCCTTTCAACTTTACTCACTGCTTCTATTTTCATAATTTATTTCACTCCAAGAAAACATTTTTAATACTGTCATAAGGTGATGTTCTGTCATTCCCCATCCCCCTTCTATTTTAATAAAATAGTTGATATATTGGACTGCATTGCTTAACTATTTATTCTGCATCAGAAAAATTTTTTATTTTTAGGTTTTATGCACTTTATATTTTCTTTATTTGTAATGGTAAACTTTTCTATACTGGGGAAATCAGACATTGCACAATGTTATCTCCAACAATACCAACGAAGATGAAATTAAGTTCACAAAGCAGTTATACGTAATTGCAGCTATGCAGTGAAGCTCAACTGGGTAGCCTATATTAGGAAGTATGTATGTAAAAAGGCAACATGTCACATTTCCAATAACTGAGGTCATGAGCATGCTTTCAAATAATCTTTTAATGTGCAACTGTTATTAAAAACTGTTATTAAAAAAGCTTTTGCTAGTTAGTTTGCCCAAGGACTTCCCTAGAAGTCAAGAAAAACTATGCTCAGCAGGTTCAGGATTACAGAACATTTTTGATTGGCATCCCCTTTCCTTTCTGCATGGGTTTATATCTCAAGCTCTGACACTGCAACCCCTTCCTTGCTCTGATCTTATGGAGAGAACGTTCTGGCAGGTTGTGAGTATCCTTCCACTGGCAACACAGCTCCTGAACAGCCCTGCCTCTCTCTCGCATTGAACATATCTCAATTTCACTTCCCCAAGTGAACACCATGCTCTGACTCTGTAACCAATTTTCTTAGTGGCCCTATTCATGGTGGTGACTATAAACAGACAGGTCCTGATCAGCTACAAGATTTTTCTAAGGAGACTGTATCAGGTTATTGCCTCTGGCTTTTAATAAATAAAGATGTACAGTACTATCTGTGTAACCAGTCTTTTTTAAAGATATTGGATTTGAGCTGCAGCAAGTGATCGCTAATGTTGCTATTAAAAATGACTCATCTTCGAGTCAATGAATTTTCCTTTATTATTCAGAATTATCCAGAATTATTTATTATTCAGAATAGTCCCTGTGAGTTAAGGTTATCCAGAAATATAAACATGTTTTTTAATTCACCTATCATTACATTAGGATAGTAATTTGCTATTACAAATGTAAATAAATATTGACTTGTGGTGTTACAAAAAGAGAAACTAGGTTCATATTTGAGTGGGACAAATACAAATACAATTTTAATATAAGCTTGTGTGCATGTAGATATATATTCTCTATGTTTATTTTCCTGGTGAAACCACTAGATACAAAATTAATGAACAAAATCATTAGAAGAAAAATTATTCTGGGTTTTCTTATTTCTATTATTTTTTTTTCCTTTCTTTTAAAAATTTTCTGTGCAGTTCTTCCAGAAAAATTAAAAATAACTTGTAGGTATGGGGTTTTTTTAGTTGAATAAATAATGCTCAGAGTAAAGTATACTGTCAGGCAGCTGAGAAACTTAAATCAAAGTGTCTTTTGAAAAGAAATATTGCAGGGTGATTTTATGGTCGTGTTCAGAGTGAAATAAGATTTTTCTGCTGTTTTTCATATTTTTTATCTCATGCAACTGATTCAGTTCATTTCTGTCTTTTTTTATTTGAGCAGAATGTAAAAATTCAATATTCTTCTTTCCCTCTTTTTTGTTTCTGTGTGTTTTTTAAATTCAGTGATTTTATTTTAATTAAAGGCAACCTGCTCATGGTTGTGAAAGTATTAATTTCCAATAATATTTGATAGTCATGTATGCAGACTTTTCATCATAACATTTCAAATTTTCTCTTATTGCCCTAGAAAATTTTAATTTTTTAATAGTATACAATCCCCATTAATATAGTAGTGTTCTCCTAATATTTAATTCTTTCCCAAGACATACAGAGAAAATACCTAAGATATTGCAGGTAATACAGAGTTAAGAGGTGAAGTTACCTTCTTAGTAGTCAGTGGAGGTTCAGCCCTTAATGGAGGTGTTCACCAGATAGAATGAACCCTAATATCATAATATATGCTTTAATGTACTTGACCAAATGTGTTGTTTGATTTAATCAGTTGAGTACAGGCAGAAAGTGGAGTGCTGGTTAATTAGCAGTGCTTTGGGGAGCATAAGAAAAAAAATTAATTGGAGTGCAGGGCAGTCTGCTCTTCCTGCATTTACCAGGAGAGAAAAAAGAGGAGGGAGAGAAAAGAAAAAGCTTCTGGCTGTCATATTTTCCTGAGCAACTCTTGTTCTTCTCTGCTTCCTGAGGTCCTTCAGAACACCAAACAACCTTTCCCCTCAATATGATCAGTTTAATTTATTGGATAGCCCTGGCAGATGTTTTAGAGGAGAGCTGTGCATGTCCTCCAGAGAAAAAACTATGTAACTGCACATATGCCAACAGCAGTTGTGTGGGCTAGAGGACAGAACTGCAGCACAGAGGTCAGTATCAAGTTCATCCTTGCAGATCCATGCACAGGTGTGCTCTGTTTTACGAGTCTTCTTCAAACAGAGCCTATTTCCTGAAATGCTCCTAAGCAAAATGGGGAAATTAAAAATAACAAGCAACAGGTATCAGAGAAATTTTAGTTATGAACCTCCTGTTTCATGAATAGTATTTCCTGAGTGAACAGAAACTTGCTTTTTCCTTCTCCCTAGGGAGGAAACAAAATTTTTCCCAGAGTTCACTTTTGGCCCAGTTCTATTTTTTCCCTTTATCAATGATCTGAACAATGGCATAAGCACTGCCACAGTCAGATTGCAGATAACACCAAGCTGGGTGTGAATGCTTATCTGCTACAGGGTAAGAAGGATTTCCAGAGGGGTCTTGGGAGGCTGGATCAATGGATCAAAGCCATTGGGATGCGGTTCAACAATGCAAAGTAGCTCATCCTGTACTTGGGTCACAACAACCCCAGGCGGCACTACCGGCTGGGAAAGAGTGGCTGGAAAGCTGCCCACTGGAAAACGATGGTTGGTTGACAGCTGTCTGAACAAGAGCCAGTAGTGTGCCCAGGTGGCCAAGAAGGCCGGTGGCATCCTGACTTGTGATAGTGTGGCCAGCAGGACAAGGGCAGTGATTGTCCGCCTGTACTTGGCACTAGTGAGGCCACAACTGAAATACTGTGTTCAGTTTTAGGCCCCTCACTCCAAGAAAGGCATTGAGTTGCTGGAGCGAGTCCAGAGAAAGGCAAAAAAGCTGGTGAAGTGTCTGGACCACAAGTCTTATAAATAGTAGCCAAGGGAGCTGGGAGTGTTTTGCCAGGAGTAAAGGAAGCTCAGGGCGAGCCTTGTGCAAGGAGGTTGTAGCCAGGTGGGGGTCAGTCTCTTCTTCCAATTAATAAGTGACAGGACAAGGAAACATAGCCCCAAGTTGCACCAGGGGAGGTTTAGTTTGGATATCAGGAAAAATTTCTTCACTGAAAGGGAAGTAGTATTGGAACAGACTGCCTATGGAATTTAAACAATGTGTGGATGTCAGATTAGGGACATGGTTTAGTATTTGACTTGACAGTGTCAGGTTTCTGGTTGAACATGTTGGTTTTAAGGGTCCTAATCAATCTAAAGGATTATATGATTCTATGATTGTAAAATTTATTTTTGTTCTATAGAAGTTTGATTATAGGTGTTTTAAAGTAACTCACTGTAAAAGAGAAACTTAAACCATTCGTTGATTTGGTTTTAACTCTCTCTGTGGAATCTATTTCTAAATATGCAAGGAGAGTTTATGATCTCTCCTTATATTGAACAGATTATGTGAATGTATTGAAAGGAAGTTGGAAGCATAAATCACAGATGTCGGTTTGATAGAAAGTTTGTAACCAGAAAAATCTACAGCTCCCAAATCCCAGTGTGTTAATTATAAGGCAGCATCTGGTATACAAATTTATGCCGAGCTAAGAAATGTTCAGACTAAAATAGAGTATGCCTAAGTGGGCTTAGTGTCTAAAACCTACATTCAGCATAGAGAAACTTAAAATCATGTGACCATGAAGTGTCTGTGATCTAAACTGTCTGCAGATAGAAAAGTGATGTAAACTGTAAGGGAATGCAGGTAATGTTTTATGTTTCCTCTTTATATAAGATACGTATAGCTGGATAGAAAAATTCAGAATTCATTAACTTGATAGCATATAATGTCTATGACTTTTAATCCTAGCAAAGGAGATATGTTTTTCACTGGTTTTATCTTAAAAGAATAAACAGTGGAGCCAGTCATATCTGTTGAATGATACCTGGTTACAGAAGGCTGTTATGTGGTAACACACTTTATGGATAATGTGGAAGTAGTTGAAAATGCGGTAGTTCAAACACATCTGTCCAAGTTACTGCCCTATCAAACCTTAAAGAGGGATAGTATGCACTAAAAAAAAAAAAATGTGGTTCAGTAAAATCTTGGGCACTTAGTTTTAAAGCTGAAATACCTTGACTGGCTATTGAATGTCCAGTTCTGTTTTAAGTTGCCTGTGGAGTCAATGAAGACTCCCATTATAAAGCATATTCCCATTTTTTACCCATCAGAGGAACTGCTTCCTTGCAGAGGAAGGAACAGGTTGCTGGAATTTCTTTGACTGAGGACCAAAATGATAATTTGGCTACTTCTGACTAACTGTATTTTTCATATGACAGAAATCAACATAAAAATAGTTTGACTTTGAAAGCCTGGGAGATCATTCATACTGTACCCTTTCAGACAGGGAGGCCATTGTATAACTCAGGACTTCAAGGTGACAACAGTGAAGGAAAAGTTACACTCCATAGTTTTGAATTCATATGACTCTAAGCTGTGTATGACATCAAATAAGGATAACACTACAAGTTCTTATTTTGAGTACTCTCAATGAACCTGCCTTGCATTAAAAATTAAATTTTTCACTGGAAATGTGCAATTTATTAACTTTGAGATCATATATGGTTGGAAAAACACTGTAGAATAGACTCAGAAGATCAACTCAACTTGCATTTGCTTAAATAAAAAAAGTTTACTGTAATATTACAGATTTCTGATCACCAAGGCTTTAATCCAGTATTTGAACACACCTGTGTTTATAAACCAGAAGACAGCTAATCTGGATATATTTAATGACACTGAGCTATCAGTCTAACAAAGAAATAGTTGGTGGTCTGTTTGGCTCACCCTGGGAAAATACAGTAACTCAGTTTTAGGGAGGGAGTCCAGTTTCTGTCCTGAGCACTATCGTAGATTCAAAGCCCCTCTGCTGTCTACATTCATGCACTTCTGTGTGTTTGGAAACAGAGATAGTTGCGAAGGATTATGGAAAAAAACTGTCAGTTCAGGCTCAGACTAGAAGCATTCAGCATTCCTGAGGGATTGAGAATAGATATGTGAAGGAGAAAGAAGAGAGCAGTGCATGCTGTAGCAATAAAACCATGCTCAAATATTGCAGATGACATCTGCAGGCACTAGAGGAAGAGGATTATATTGTTGCAGAGGATCAAGGCTGCCTGCTGTGCTGATTCAAAAAATAAAGTCACTGAACTAATAATGTGAGAGACCTCATCCAAGTGGCTGTGGCACAAAGCACTAAAAAACTTAAATGATAGTTTGGGATGTTTCTTAATGCTACATAGTGAAGATCATCTGCAAGTTTTCTGAAGACAGTCTTCTTGTCCAGGAGATTTCATTGCAATGTTTCAGAATGTTTTCATGACACAGATATGAGACAAGTTTCCTGAAAGAATATCAACTCAGAATAGTGGCTTTCCATGGACTTGCCCCTTATTTATAGACTCAGTTTATACTGAGTTTGGAGTAGACCATTTATCATGATAGTAACATCTTGGTGAATACCAAAATAGCCATTATTTGGAAAAGAATAGAAAAAATATTGTTATATTAAAAAGATTTTGCACTGATATTAACAACTTTGATTCACAGGTCTGAAAGTAAATTTTAAGAGTATTATTATTCTCATGTTTTTGTTTTGGTTTTGGTTTCTTCTCTGTAGATACAGCAGTTTACAGATAGCTTTACTGTAGCTTAAGGATGTTAAGATTGTGGTAGATGCAAATATAAAATCAGATGAATATGCTGCCAGTTCTTTTCTTAAATGTTTGGTTCTACTTACAAATGTTGAGTTGTTAGCTATTAATTGGAGAGAAGCAAGTAACCAGAAACAGAATTTCCAGACACTGTGTACAGGCTTTGTAGAAAATGAACCACAGGCAAGATCTTTAGCTGAAAATTAAATTTCCAAAATCAACAATACATGCATTTTATTTCTTCTTGACAGCTGGTTTTCTTTTCCTTGCCTGTGGTGATTTTATCAGGTTTTATGAGAGTTTTGTTTTATTCAACAAACATTAAGCATTGTCCCTTTCATGACAGTGATTGCTGTATACAACACCTTTTACACAGAAAAGGTGCAAAGCAAGGACTAATGATTGTGAGTTTGCCATAAAGAAAGACAAACTTAAATTTCAGATGCTTATGGTATATATTGACCAGCACTGTGCCTTCCTGATTGTTATTTTAAGCAGGAAGATGAATACATGGATTTAGCTTTGTACAGGGAAAGCTATTGTTTAAATGTAAGTACATAGGTAATTGTGGAGGACCTAAAAATGTGCTCCACACTACAAAAAAATTGATCCCCCATAGGTTTATGTCATAGTCTCTCAGATAACCTACATCATGTTGCATGGCATTACATAACTGTGTTTAGTCCCACCCACAGGTTCAGTTAATTGGTGCTTAGAGCTCCAATTAGTGCAAGACATTCTGGATTACTGAAGCTACTCTTGGTAAATGGGTTTTTCTCTGTATTTTTCTCTAGTGTAACTGAGCTAGTTTGTAAATGCTGGTTAATAGAAAGTCCTGCAAAGATTACAGTGTGCTAAAAAGAATAAGCAGGTCTGTCTTCAGACAATGCTGTTTGGATTGAAAGATTTAACACAACAAAACCAAACAAGGGGTACCCTGTAATACTTTAATTTAGTCTTCTTGTTTGTGTGCACTATGTCATCATTTAATTGTCTGATTATATGCTGTGCTTTTTTCCATAAGATCCTGCCTCATTTGATTCATGGATTTGGCAGTACTTGCTAAATGAGCAGTTGTTTGATATGTTTTTCATTTGTTATTCAGAGAATACACCCCCTGCTGTATTTTCTGCATGCTTATTAAACCCCATTCTGAAGACAGAATTACTAGTTTTTTCTTTGACTGCACAGTAAATGGTCATTGCAATGTACTTGTGTTCTTTGCAAGAAGAACGTGGAAATCTTTTTTTAGTAACGTATTTTTTTATCATCATAAAGTACAGAGTTTTTGAATCCAAAGGCATTTGACACAACTTAACAGAGCTTAGCAGGCTTCTTGGTAATTTAAGGCAGCTTTCTTTTAGTCCCAGTGGCTTTCTAGATTCTTCATAAGGAGACTGTGTGGTAGATCGTCCCATTAAACACTTGTCAACAACTTTTGGAATGTATGGAAGAGTTCTTTTCTTCCTAGGCAGAGAACATTTTCCCTCTTAGTTTTCAGTGTTACGTATATCTTCTAATCAGGAGAACATCCCTCACACCTGGTGGTCTTACTTTTCACGTCCTGTTCTACATATTTGTTTCCTGTACAAAAGCCATTCACTTAATTGTGTGCCTTTGTCACAATTCTCTGTACCTTTCTGAGGCTAATTGCACTCTTTTTGAGAAGGATGGGATAGAAATTTAACATTAATTTGGAAGGGTGAATAACGTAAGTTCTTTATGTAGTGTATTTTCTTCAGTCTTCCTTCCCTAATAATTCATAGTGTTCAGTCTGCACTCTTGATGGCTACTGAGCAGTGAGCTTATATTTTCACTGAAAATGTTGGGGTGGTAGTAATTAGTTCTTTGTTTGTAAAAAGTATGTGTGTGTTTCCCCCACGTGTCATTTTACAGTTATGTATGTTGAATTTCAGTGGCTTTTTTTATCAGTTGCTTATGGTTCCTGTGACACTCATGTTTCAAATTTAGTACTCTGTATATTAATACAGTCATTAAATGTCATAATTGGACAATTCACCCTTTTTTGTGACTCATTTGTGAAACTATTAAACTTAACAGTATCAACACAGTCATCAATGGCAACAGTTAAAAATTATAATTTATAATTTACACTTGTACAACAGGAACAACGAGGGGATCAGGCCCAGCCAGCAAGGGTTTAGGAAAGGCAGGTCCTGCTTGACCAACCTGATCTTTTATGGCCAGGTGACCTGCCTAGTGGATAAGGGAAAAGCTGTGGATATAGTCTACCTGGACTTCAGTAAAGCCTTTGATACTTTGTCTCCCACAACATTCTCCTGGACAAGTTGGCTTCTCACAGCTTGGACAAGTGCATTGTTTGCTGGGTTAAAAACTGGCTGGATGGCTGGGCCCAGAAGAGTGGTGGTGAATAGAGTTATATCCAGCTGATGGCGAGTCACCACTGGCATTCCTCAGGGTTCAATGCTGGGGCCAGTCCTTTTTAATATCTTCAGTGATGATCTACATAAGGGAATTGAACGCACCCTCAGTAAGTTCACAGATGACGTCAACTTGGGCAAGAGTGCTGATCTGCTGGAAGGTAGGAAGGGTCTTCAGAGGGGTCCTGACATGCTGGATTGATGGGCCGAGGCCAAGTGGATGAAGTTCAACAAAGTGAAGTTCCAGGTTCTGCAGCTGTGTCACTACGACCGCAGACAGTGCTACAGGCTTGGAGGTGAGTGACTGGAAAGCTGCCCTATGGAAAACAACCTGGGCGTGCTTCCTTCAGCTGCTGTCATGAGGCTGTTGGCCAAGAAGGTGGCCAAGAAGGCCATTGCATCCTGGCTTGTATCAGTGATAGTATGTCTGGCAGGACCAGGGCAGCGATCACCTCCCTGTAGTCAACACCATTTAGAAGGCACCTCGAATTCTGTGTCCTGTTCTGGACCACTCACTTCAAGAAAGACTTTGAGGTGCTGGAGTGTGCCCATGGAAGGCCGAGGAGCTGGAGAAGTGTCTGGAATACAAGTCCTGTGAGGAATGGCTGAGGGAGCTGGGATTGTTTAGTCTGGAGAAAAGGAGGCTCAGGGAGGCCTTGCACTGGTGAAAGAAAGTCCTATCAAGGTGGGAGTCAATCCCTTCTCCCTCACAACTATCAACAGCACAAGAGGAATTGGCCCAAAGAGAGGTTCAGGTTGGACATCAGGAAGAATTTTTTCACTGGAAGTGTGGACAAACATTGGAATGGACTGCCTAGGAGGGTGGAGGAGTCACCATCCCTAGTATTTAAAATAACTGAATGTGGTACTTAGTGCTATGGTTGAGTTGGCATGATGGTGTTCTATTAAAGTTGGTACTTGACAATCTTGGAAGTGTTTTCCAACCTGAATGATTCGATGATTCTATGGTTCTATGATTCTGTGTCTCCTTTTCCTTAATTGCTTATTTACTTACATATGTGTCTTCCATCTTTTTGTGTGACAATCCTTTCCTCGAATCTTGTTAAAGACTCTGTTGAATAATTCTCAGAAACCTAAACAGGCTTTATTGACTGGATCTCTCTCTGATCTATGTGTTTATTGAACCTTTCAGAGAAGTCTATTAAATTTGTGAGGCATGTATTTCCTTTACAGAAGCTATCTTGTCTTTTCTTCATTTTATCACATATAACTTCAATAGGGTGCTTAAAGCTGCCACTTTTAGTGAAACTGGACCTGTTTATTTTTTTTCAGTCTGTTGAGAATATTTTGTAGCTGTCATTTATGTCATCAAAACGTTAGTTTCTCCAGGAATATCTGGTATGTCATTTCATTATAGTAACTGCTCCAAAGGTGTTCGTTTTACACTCAGTGGTAAATTGGATTTCTGATAACAATTAAAAATTCATCTTCTTTATACACATCAGGAGATCACTTCAATAGACTGCATCATTTTATACTAACAGTGTTACTAACCATACACAATAGAGAAAATACTGCATTTGTTATTTTAAATACAGACTTGTAGATGGATGTATACAATATTTCTGTGATTTTTTTTGAGAAATTTCATAGTTTAATAATGATTACATTACTCTTGCTAAATGTGATCTATGCAAAGCTACAATTGCTTGTTATGTGGCTTCTGGTTTTGTGTTGTTTTGTTTTATTTTTGCAGGTTAAACCTGGAAACTTTCTTGTTCTGCCTGAAAGATGTTCTTCAGATTTGTGTTGTATTTTGCATTAGAGAGTCTTAATATGAAAACACTTCACAGTTCAAAGTGTGGAAAAGGTTGTTAAACTTAAGCTTTCTTATCATAAAGGTGTAAAAGTATAATTAAGATGATGGAAGACTGACTTAATTATTCAAAAATATATTAAAGCACATTACATGTACTCCCAGCCTTCTATTTCGTATAAGACTTTTGCACTACTTTAAGTTAATATTTGATTCATAGCCATAGAAACAGCATCAACACTATGCATTATTATAACTTACATGTAGAATATTCATACAAAACCTGCAACTGCATGAAAGCACTGATACTTCGCTGTTGAGCCCCTGTTATTTTCCTAGCATCATGTTAGGAGCCCCTCAGTGTCCCCTGATGAAACCAATGCTTTTTAAACTCCCCACAGCAAGACAGAATTGCTCAGGACTCATAATGGGATACTAGTTGTGAAACTAAAGTCAGTTTAAATCCAAAGAAACCTTCTTTTAATTTAAAAAGTCTGTCATTCAGACCTGTTGTTGTTGGCTTTCTCAGCAATATAGAACTCCCCGTGTTCCATTATTTGCAGTTGTGTGTTAAAAATGAACAAGTATAATAAAATCATATATTTGAATCATTTGTTGTCATTCTGATTGAACAAAGGGAACAGATTATATTTTCATAGTTCAACAAAAATATAGTTGCAAACCATTAATGAGTCACTCTTCAGAACTTTCTGTAAATGACTGTGATTTACTTTTTGCTTTTATAGTGTCTTCATCGATCCAGTGGCTAAGACCGATTTATGTTTATGTTGTTTAATATAAGATTACATGTTACATTTCCTTTGACTTCTGACTAATATCAGAAGTTATCCATCCAAAAATATCCGTGTTTCAGCAAATGCTTGGCTTTTGGGAAATGGTAGAAGAATACTAAGAACTAAGAGTTTATTGGACTAGTCCTAGGTTATCCTTAATGGGGAAGTTAACTGAGCTGCTGAGGCTCTCCATTGCCCTGTTGTTAATTCTTCCATGGTGGAAGGTTGGCTCCTGGAATTATAGACACCCTTATTGAAGTTGAACATATGAAAGAATCTGTCTGAGAGATATGAGAGAACTAGTCCATTAGGAAGAATGAATTAAAAGATCAAGACTAATATTCAGTCCTCTGAAACTTAAAGTACTAAAGAGAATTAAAACATTTAAGAACTTAAAAATTTTGAGTCCAGTGCTTAATAGAGGAATTAGATCGCATTGCTGAATATTAGTAATATGTATCCCCAGTCCTTTCCCAGTAAAAAGCCGCAGAACGATAGTTCTTCTCACAGATTGAGATTAGACATACTGATCCAGTGCTTTGATTTCATTTTAAATGATCTCCATTTCTCTAGGTTCCATTGCCATCTTTGCATATGAAAAGCAATAACTGATTACGACTAAAGTATTTTTTTGTTATTTTGGTTCTGGTTGCATGAATTATTTTTTTTAAGTTAATTTATTTGAACAAAGAGCTTATTTTCGAAAGTTTTTTAGAAAATTTCTTCCTTTTTTTTAATACTATTACAGTGTATGCTGGCGAGAAATTCAGGGTTGTTGGTTTTTGTTTGGTTTTTTTTTAAACACTGTTTCTGAGATCTGACAGTAAAGTGCAACAAACAGAATTAAAAATAAATTATGCTTCTACTTAGCAAAACCTGTTTCTGTGAAACAAATGATGAACCATGGAAAATAAGTCCATGAAAATAAAAAAGTTATTTTTCATATAAATTGGATAATTAAGATATCAAACAATAACTGTGACTACTAATTAATATGCATGGCATGTGATTTCAAGTATGCTTTATAAATGTCATGGCTAGAGCAAGAGCAGATTAAAATAATTAACTACATCATTTACTTATAAAAAACTAGGATCACAGTTACGGGAGGGGGTAAATCTTTAATTTCATGTTTTTAATTGACTGCTTCTGTAGTTAATTAAACCTTTAATGTAGGTTTTGGTTACAGTCTTAATGGAAATTATTTTAAGCAGCTATTAAATTGAGACTCTTTCATAGAACATTTTTAGAGCTCATTCCCATTAAAGGTTATATTGGAACTGAACTTCCTTTTATTATTTAAGAAGTAAATTAGTATTAAATGTTCCATCATAGCTTATTGAAGTTTCTAGTCTCTTGTGCATCCATATGACATTAACCATTTAAAGAATTATTTGTCACCTCCCACTTATTGCACTATTTCATAATAGAACACTTTTTTATTTTAACAATAAAAAATGCTGTTCATGCCTTCCTGGTTGCAACCTATTTCTTCAAAATAACATAAACATAATATAAAACTGGTAAGTCTTTACTGAAGCTAAACCAAATGACTCTTCCTCCATCTTATCTTGAAGATACAATTAATAACAGGTATAAAATATACAAAAATAATCAAATCTATCCATTAAAAACCTCTGTAGGAATTTTTCAGAATTTGTGGCAGGATGGCTTGAATGTCTTACTTTTAATTCCATGCGACTCTTAGAGATCATCAATCTCCTTATGAGTAGTCTGGTAAAACTGCAACAGTTTTATCTCTAGTTATCACACTTGTTTTTGAAGATTCCCATGGACCAACATAAGAATGTGGTTAGTAATTTGCTTTTTTAATTACTTCCTTCCTTTGACAAACTTTCAGAGTGTATTGGGGACTCATTTATTATAAGGAACATGGAGAGCTTTCTACTCTGCAGACTGGAAAATACACTTGTTAGGTTTCTTATATTACTTATTTAAATCCTAGGAAATTTTGACATTCTTTCATTTCTGTACGTATGAAAGGTTCCAGCTTCTCCCTTTTAAGGTGTCCCCTTGGTCATTGTCGTCGTTTAACTCTGTCTGGTAATTGAGCCCCCACTCAGATCCTCACTCACTCTCCTGTTCATAAAGGAAGGGAGGAAGAATTGGAAGGGTGTAAGTAAGATTTGTGGGTTGAAATACGCACAGTTTATTAATTAAAAAGGAAGAATAATATATTTTTTTTAAAATTGCAAGGAACAGAGAAAAGAGCAATAAAAAAGAAACCAAGAGGAAAATTAAACCCAAGACAAGTGATGCAAAGGCAAACAAATACT
>JAWWLV010000100.1:42752132-42767838 GCA_035041135.1 Platyrinchus mystaceus
ATGCAAAGGCAAACAAATACTACCAACTGACCAAAATCCAGTGAGTCCCCATGCAGTGGACCCTGCACCGTCCTCTTTCTCAGTTTTATTGTGAGCATGATAGCATATGATATGGGATGTATCCTTTTGGTCAGTTGGGGACTGCTTACTCAGCTAAGTCCCCTCCCAGCCTCTTGTGCAACCTACTCCCTGGTAGGGTGGTGTGAGTAGAAGAAGTCTTAACCCTGTGTAAGTGCTGCACAGCCATAATGAAAACATCAGTGTGATATCAACACTATTATCAGCACAAATCCAAAACACAACCACATACAAGCTACCATGGAGAAATTGAACTCTATCCCAGCCAAGCCCAGTACAGTCATATACAGTCCTATAAATTAGAGATTGATAGAATCACATAATCATTTTGGAGGGACTTTTAAAGATCACCTTGTTCCAACCCCTCATGCAATGAGCAGGGAAACCTTTCACTACACCAGGTTGCTCAGGGCCCCATCCAACCTGGCCTTGAGCACCTCCAGGGATGGGGCCTCCACAGCTTCTCTAGGCAACCAGTTCCAGCTCCTCACCACTTTCACGGTAAAAAATTTCCTTCTTACATCTAGTCTAAACCTACTCTCTTTAAGTTTAAAACCATTGCCCCTTATCTTGTCACATGTCTGCCCATATAAAAAGTCCCTCTTCCTCTTCTTTATAGGCCACCTTAAGGTACAGGAAGGCTGAAATGAGGTTTCCCTGAAGCCTTCTCTTCTCCGTGCTGAACAACCCCAGCTCTCAGCCTGTTGGTTTAATTCAGTAGCATGAAGGATGCTTTTGGCAAGTGTATACTTTCCAGACTGGTACAGAGCAAGCTTCAAAGTTTTATGAGTTGCCAAGAAGCTTGCATCTTCATTAGAACGTTGTTTTGAGCAAATGTAGCTGTTCAAACTTGAGGATATATTGTTTTGGCTAAACAAGCAAGTTTAACATACTAGCCCCCCTGTGAAGCTGAAAAACTTTTTATGGCAGTATATGGCCTTGGTTTCTTTGCTTATATGGAACCTTAAAACCTTTACTTTTTACCTGATGTCTATATTTCTTTTCATTTTTTTTTTAAACTTGTGCATATTAGACTGTCAAAAATCATTGAAATGGATTGTTTTTTCCAGAGAGAGGCCTCTAAGTTTCAAGAGTAGTTGTATAATATCACTAAGAGCAGTTTTTGTAAATGGTCTGTCATCCAAAGTTTGAGACATCCGTTGCATCTTTAAAGTATAAGACAGCTATTACTGTAGACAGCTTTGGAAATTTATGGGCTTCTTGTGAAAGAAAAATACAGTAGCTGCAGACCTGAGACAGATAGTATTACAGGCTTGTATATATTCTGCCCTTTACTTCTCATGCACTCATCTGACTTGAAAAGAAAATAGTCTTGTCAGTGCTTGAAATTAGATATACTACTCTAAGAAAAGTGTTTCCTCTGTTGCTGATGGCACCCCTCTATGCTTGCCCTCTGAAATCATCCGTGATCTATGTAGGGCTTTGTGGCTTCAAAAGTTGTCTTCATTTACTGCAAATAAATCCTATTAAACTAGTCAAATTTCCCTGGGAACACTTATTCATTGCTGATATGATTTTAAAACAGCTGACTACTCTTAAAAACATAATGTTCCCAACAGAGGAAGTGACATTATGGGTGAATTAACTAGATTTTGAAATCTTGAAGCATTGTGTTGTTGTACTACTATACATTCCTGACATAAAGTTAAACAATTTTGAAATTTAGGTTGACTAAAAACTAATAAATGTCCCTTCATGTAAATTTAATAAAAAACAGTGAATTTAGACTTAGAAAACATGAAGCCAAATAGGACTTCAGAGGAACCTGTACATATGCAAAGAAGAATTAATTGTTCTAATGTCAGTCGCACTTTGGTGCAACTGATAGTCACCCTTCGCTAGAGAAACTTATACAACTTTTTCAGTTCACAAAAAGTGCCTGAGAAATATGAAATGCACCTCCTTTTCACTTTGCCTCATTGCTGAGAGTGAAAGGAACCTTGAGGGATAGTCTCATTTTTGTGCTCTTAGAGAAGCAGGGACAGATAAGCTTCTTGCCCTCTCTGATCTCCCCTACTGCTAAAGTGAACACACATGGAGGAAGGGGGTAAGAAGAAGACTCTGATACTGCCTTTCCTTGACTCAAGAGCCAAGGAGTAGAAAAAGCTTCCCTTTTTTTTCCCTTGATGACGGAAGAATTTGAGTGTAGCCTAAAGGTAAGCAATGTGCAGCTTAGAAAGGCCTGAAAGCAAAAGTAAAAAATAGTAAAAAAAATCAGACAACACTTGTTCATGTAAGGAAGGAAGAGAAATTTCTTTGAAATATCTTGAAGTTTGGCAGTATTCTCTGAAGAATATTAGAGCTCAGGGTTTTCATGGAGCCAGAAGAACAGCATATTGTGAAGAGAGACTAAGCTTATTCTGAACTGTAACTATCCATAATTCTCACATGACTGATTTAAATTTCCTCTTTATATTCTGTGATTCTGTGATATTGGCAGTGTTGTGGAAAAATTGTCTGTGCTTTTTTATAACCTGTTTATAAGGAGTCTGAAAATGCCTGATTTATTTAAGGCCAATATTTAATGATGGGGTTTGTTTATATACTTAGATTTGCTTTAGCTTTAATATGGCTATCCTGGCCAGTGTTTACAGCAGTACATGAGAGAAAGGAGTAGCAAATATTTGGGTGTTTTAACCAAAAATTCTTTTTTTGAGTTTATAAGCCTACAAACTAAAATAAAATTACTGTTTTCATTATTATTTTATGTGAGGGGAAAGATGAGAGTTTCCAGTTCAGTAACTATCAGTGCCTGAAGAAATAACAACCTAAATATTCTAAATAACATCGATGGGAGGAATTTTTTAACACACAGGTTTAATTTTTCTATCAAGATGAAATGTGATATAAACAGGAGTTGAACTTACGATCCATGAATCCTAGCATAATTCTTCAGCCACAAGACCATTCACCAATATAATATAATTGCCATTTTGAGAAAACTAATATTTACCATGCTTTGCTATGACTTGTGTCTTAAAAGCAACATAAAGGATTGTGAAATAGAGAACTGCTCCTCCTCCTGCTATCACTACTCTCAATATCTTACTTATGCTCTTACATATAGTTTTAAACTCTTGGTGCTATATAATTATAAATATGATTATTTGTATTACTACTTCTAGAGTAGGAAGATTATGTGAAGATCTGAAAATGTATTATTTAGAGAACCGTAAGAACTGGAGAGAGAATAGCAAATTATTTACAGATATGTCAATCAGATTTTTGTTCTTAATCATGCTTCTCCTTTTAAGCAACAGATCTCATAACAAAATAATAGATTACTATAATTATTAGTGTTGAAGTAACTGATATAATGGGATTTCTTGAAATAAGAATGCTGTAATATGTATGCATATTATATATGGAGATAGCTTCTGCATACTGCACTGAACAGTCAAAAGCAGTATAGTGGCAGACAGTTGTTTTCTGATGGTAAGAAGCTTGTGGGAATGAGGATGAAGAAAATAACCTTTATTCAAATGTTGCTCAAGATGAATGTCTTCTGAAAAATGCCCTTTGATTTTCATGCTTTCATTCTTAGAAGAGAGAAAATTGCCAACATCTCTAGGGTGACTCAGACACACATATTTTGCAAAACATACTTCTTGTAAGTATCAACTTTTATTTTAATTCTAACCATATTTATTTCACTCTTTTTCCTTTAAAAACCCTTCGTCACAGGCACCTCTTTTATCTGTGTTGGGGAACACTACATGGTTACAGGGCCCAAATTCTGAGTATACTAACACAGACATGATAGATACACTTAATGTGAAAACTGTATGTCAGATGAATTATTACTACTGAGAGAAGTGATGAGTTCACATAATAGCTTGTGTTGAACTGTAGTATTGTTGACTTCTGATGCACAGTGATAGTTATGACCAATGAAAAGCCAAATGGTCTCAGTTTAGGAGACGACAGATATATTTTGGAAACTGAGTGGATATTGCCATTTTGGTCATTAGGGAAAAATTTGTGTAGCACCCAGAAAAAAAAACAAAACAGCATGTATGTTCTTTGAACTTTGCTGAATAGACTTGCATGATGATCTTTACTGTTGACATCATTTTATAATTTGAAAATATAGTGCCATCATCTAGTTCAGAAAAAATTATAACTGAAGCAACAGCCTTCAGTCATACTTTTTGCTAGTAGAGAATCAGATAAGATGTTTCTGAGCACTTATACAGAAGAAATTTATAGAAAATGTGAGAGTAGTCAAACATGTAACTAGGGGGGGATTCTGCAGGGCTCCATCTTAGGCCCAATGCTCTTCAACATCTTCAACATTCAAAAATTACTTGAACGCAGGACTGGAAGGGATACGAAGCAAGTTTGCAGATGACAAAAAAGCGGGAGGAGGTGTTGACTCCCTTGAAGGCAGGGAGGTCCTGCAGAGAGGCCTCAACAAATTAGTGAACTGAGCAATCACCAACCATATGAAGTCCCACAACAGGAAATGCCGGATTCTGCATCTGAGATGGGGTAACTGGGGGAGGTACATGCAGACTGGGGAATGAGATGCTGGAAAGCAGTGCTGTGGAAAGGGGCCTGGGGGGCCTGGTCAATGGCAAGTTGAATATGAGTCAGCAGTGCCCTGGCAGCCCAACCCTGTCCTGGGGGGCATCGCCAGCCGGTCAAGGGAGGGGATTGTCCAGCTCTGCTCTGCACTGGGGCGACCTCACCTTGAATACTGTGTGCAGTTTGGGACACTGCAATATAAGAAAGATATTGAGCTCTTAGAGAGTGTCCAAAGGAGGGCAATGAAGATGGTGAAGGGCCTTGAGGGGAAGCTGTATGAGGAGTGGCTGAGGTCCCTTGGTCTGTTCAGCCTGGAGGAGACCTCATAGTAGTCTACAACTTCCTTGTGAGGGGAAGAGGAGGGACAGGCACTGATCTCTTCTCGGTGGCAACTTGTGAAAAGACCGGAGGCAATGGGCTGAAGTTGTGTTGGGAGGTTAAGGTTGGATATTAGAAAAAGGTTCTTCCCCTGGAGGAAGAGGGTGGTGGTTGGGTACTGGAATAGACTCCCCAGGAAAGTGGTCACAGCACCAAGCCTGTCAGAGTTCAAGAAGTGTTTGGACAACACTCTCAGGAGCATGATATCACTCTTGGGGATGGTCCTGTGCAGGGCTAAGAAGTTGGACTAGATGATCCTTGTGGATCCATTCCAATTTGGCATATTCTGTTATTTTGTGACATTTTATATTGAAGAAGATGGATTGAAATAGATGCCTAATGGCCAGAGAGTTTGGGGTGGGATTTGTATAGAAGTACACAAATTCCATTGAAGATCAGTGATGTTTTAATGCCAAATTACTTCAGGCCTCTTTAAAAATCTGAGCAATTTGATTTATCAGCATTTTACGAGTCATTTTGGGTTTATAATAAGTTTTTTGTTTGTTTGTTTTCTGTAAACTTGTAGTTTCACTGTTACCTTGTACAGAATTTCCAAAATGTAAGTTTTATTATATCCTACTCCTACATGACTTTAATTGCTTTAAAGCTATACTGTTCAGAATTTTTATGATGGAACATATTTTCTCACAAAGTTATTGATTAATGAAATTGCTGCAATGTTTTGGGTTTGATGCATCTCTATGGAATAAAGCATGAAACTTGTTTAAAATTTGAAATTGTTTGAATTAAGTGATAAAGCTATGCATGAATAACCCTATTCAGAATTTAAACTTTTTTTTTTAGGTCAGTACTGGAATTTAATATACATAAAGTAAGAAATCTTCTTTCTTAGATCTTGGGACAATACCCTTTTTGTTAACGCCTCACAGCTGCTTATTTGAAAAGAATAAAACAAGAAAAAAACAACAAAACAAAAATAATCTAGCATATGTTCTTGCTTCAGAACATTCAGGAGGTGTGTTAATAGTGTTCATGAAAGATTCTTGAATACTTGATTTGTGCCAAATTTTCACTGGGAATTATGGACAATAAAAAACTAAATTTTTCCAGTAGCAGACTTCCAAGAATCTCCAACATTTACTATCTATGGACACACAAAAAACCCCTTCTATAGGTAACTGGTAGGTTTATAGCACTTAAAAAAATGTTTAACAAATCAGTGTAAATATTAAAAATTATTTAATTTTTATAGAATAAATAAATATATAAATGAGTTATCTTTGAACTCCTGTTGAGTGTTCTGAAATCTAAGTGTGGACTTATTGGGACTTGATAGGTGACTATCCCTTACAGTACTATCAGATTAGATCCCAGACCTACAGGTATTTAGTTTCTGTAAATTCATTATATGCTGTGTACAATGGAATCTACTTAGTTAATTTGTTAGGGGCAGAGTGTGAAATTGAAACAAATGACAGAGATTTAGAATACTGGGAGAGCTTCAGAGCCTGATCTGGACTTTTATTGAAGGGTTTTACCTAAAGAAAAGAGGTGTGTTCATGAGGCAAGCCATTCTTGGGCCATAATATCTTCTATCTAAGCTATTCAAATATGCAAAGATTCATGCTGCTGTGTTTGATTAGTAGTCTAGCTAATTCAATAAATGTCTATGAAATTTTTTGAAACATATGTAATACTTGGTCATTTTTTCTTATATTGCAAACTTGCCTTTGAATTAATGAGACAGGTAAATACAGTCACTGTATTAGGCAAGAAACTTCACAGCTAAAATTGCTTTAGGATGACATTCCTATCTTTTGTAAAAGTTATAGGCACATGTCCATGTGAACTGTAGGTAATAAAGTCAGTCCATGGTGTAATGTTCATGTCAAAGCCATATATCATTAGAATAGAGCCACATAGACCAAAGAATTAATGAAACCTTCCACGTATTTTTCTCTACCATGTGCAACTATCTGATAAGGTAATATCTGATGATAAACTGCATTTACAGTGAACTGCTAGATTCAATCTTTGGCTGTAAATCATGAAAGCTAGCTTCTTTCAACATAGAAGCTAAAATCATTGCAGTGTACACCAACTGTTTCTTGAATCAAATTCATCCTGACAAGGATAGTATCTCTTGCAAAATCTGTCTTAAATGGGGTCACAAACAGTTCATAATGAAAAAACTGAATGGAAAAATTCCTTCTCCAATCGTAGAAAATATCCTTCAAGTATATGTTATAAATACTTTTTACATCTCAAAATGTGTGATTTTATTTATAAGGTAGTATTACCAAATTAAATTTAATTTTATCATAGCCACTTTCTGAAGAAATGTTTTGACCTCCTTCGAGAATTCTTTTCATTCTCAGCCCTCTTGAGCACTTAACCCTATTGGCTCTTTCATGAATATTTGTTTGATAACGACATAAATGAAAATTAAAACTGTCATGATTGATTCATTATGGCCTTAAGCTCTTACTAAGAAGATTCCTGTATATTTTAATGTAGAATTTATAAAGCAGACATCTGTTAAATATGCTTCTCATTTCCTTTTCATATCCAAATTTTTACTTAGGGTGTGAATAATGAAGGTTTTTTCTCACCAAAGCCTATTGCTGTATCAATAAGGTTCCTTGCTAATAAAGAAGTGATAAGTACAGATTTTGTCTGTAAATAGGTAAAGCTGCTGCTGTGATTGATCTGGTATGGCAGTTGAAACAGACATACAAGTGCTGTTCTTTTAGACTTGCATCACTTGTGACATCATTAATCATAGAGCAAAGTATATAGGAAGAGATGGGTCATTCAAAAAATATTGTAAAGTGTGGCTGAAGGACACATTAGCATTTTTAGAGTAAAGCATAACAGTTATTTTTCAGTTGCATATTTCTTGAAAATTTGGATAACAACAACAGAATAAGGATATTTAATTAACAAAACTAAGACTAATTGTGAATTTTCTAAGCATGACCTTTAAATTCAAATTGAATTTTCAGTGTTTCAGTAAAGCATTTTGCTATTGAGAAAATGTGGAAGACAAAAATCAGAATCAGATTGTTTTTCCTATTGAGATATCAATGACTGAATGGCCAAAATACTTTTGTTGTTTTCTTGTGATCAGAGATCAAAATTAACAATAATTGGATGTTCAATTTGACAAGAGATTAACAAAAGTATAGAAAAGTTGAAAATACGAAGCTGTCCCAGAGATGAATAAAAGCTGTAAGTATGAAAACCAATGAACAGTTAAAAGAAGGTAGAGCCTTTCAGAGTGCTGAAAGGCTGGTGAGTTAGCACAGACTGAGCACTGATTAGGTATTTTCATGGATTCACACAGTATCCAAAATTCATGTAGACTGTATCCTTTTGGGGGAGGGGAAGGTGTTAAGCAAAAAGTGATCTGAGGCC
Organism: Platyrinchus mystaceus; assembly: GCA_035041135.1. Taxonomy (NCBI): domain Eukaryota; kingdom Metazoa; phylum Chordata; class Aves; order Passeriformes; family Tyrannidae; genus Platyrinchus; species Platyrinchus mystaceus. The sequence continues at coordinate 42,760,515 of JAWWLV010000100.1, forward strand.
TTAATAAATGAGATAACAACTAAGAGCTTTCATTGTCACCTACAATATTCATCTTCTCTCAAAATGTGTCTTCCTGGGCAGTGTCAGAAACATAGTGAAATAAATGAATTATTAATGTCCAATACTGCAGAAAATCTGGTGATCCACCTTAATAAAAAATAAGGATGGTTAGTTTTGACAGCATCAGTGTGGACCTTCATCTGTATGTGCTGATGCAGGGAAGGTGCAGGTGGCTGAATAAACAAACAAATCGGAGACGGAGTTGCTTGTCTCTGCAGGGAGAGCAGAGACCTGCTCTAGGTTGCAGGAGTCTCTCCAGACCACACAGTTACACTGAGAGGCCTTTAATTTAGACAAGAAGTTAAACCTGTAATTTCCTAGCAATTAGCTCCACTTATGGCTGGAAGGGAATTTTGTGAATTGATTTGTTCCTTTGCATCTGTATTTTCTTGCTAGTGTAGCCATGAATGATTTATTGAGAATGCTGATAATAATTAATTGCTTTGTGAAAGACAACAACAGATGTGTTTGTATATGTTGTAATCCACAACAATTATGTTAAAAGCGTAAGCCTGGAAGGTGCTGAGTACCTCCCACTCCTGTTGTGTCTTCTGAACCTTTTAATTTTGAAATTTTATTCATACACAAATAAGCCAATATTTCAAAATTTGATTAATACAAACAAACAAGATACCCAAGAAAGACAGGCCGTGTTGAATGTGTGCAAAGTCCTTGTTGGATTGTATTTATTGTATTTTGTCCCATTTTATATATAAACACAGAGAAGTAAAAAAAATACAAATGAGAATGAAACAAACAAACAAAAAACAGTCATAGAAACAAATTTCTCTTGAGACTTAGCTTGTAACACTTTCCGCTTTTATTAAGGCTGGCCCAATGGAGGAATAACTTAATCTGTTAGTCATTCTTTCAAGGCTTTTACAAACTACATTGCTCTCAATGCTGTGGTTCCACTTGTCTAACAAAGAACTGTATGAATTCTCACCTAATGGGAGTTTTATCTTGCTGTCAACAGTGATTAAATAGGAGAACATGGGAAGTTTGCATATGCAATAGGTAAAATGTTCAAGCAACACTGACAGAGAAAAGTTAATATGCCACCATCAATAATCTGTTAATAATTAATGTGGATAATTGGATGAGAAGATGTGTTTAGATGCTAATTCTTGCTTTTTCAAAAAAGTAATACAGGACTTGTAAGGAAATACGTTAAGCATACACTTAGACATACAGAAAACTATACATATTTAGCATAATTGTTTAAAGGAGGAAAATGCATCTCCTGTTGTACATATGGAAAGTAAAATCTATAACCTGATTTTGATGAATTCCATTTCAGAGACAAGTAATGATCTAATATTGATCTAAATTTGGTTTTGACAAGATGTATAAATAATTGAAGTCCACTGATATTTCTAAAATTACTTTTTGAATGTACTTTCTTTAGTAAGTCTGTTCATTTCTACCACATGGAAAAGTAGTGAAAATAGGAAACTTTTAGGTTGGGAATGCAGAATCATTAGACATACTACAACACATTAAACTATTATCTATATAGGCTTGTAGACATAGAAACCACTTCATTTGGCCTAATTATGTTCAAGAAAAATGCCATCCTAATCAATCTGGGATTTATATGTTCAGATAGCATCTCTTTTTAGCTTCATCTTGAGTAAGAGTAAAAATATATTAGCAGAATATTCCAGTTATAAAATGGCTTAAATTAAGTAATCTCCTTTTTAATGACGACATTCAATTACATTAAATAGTTATTTTTGTACGATACATGAGCAAATTCATACCATGTTCAAGCTCTAACACTAATGGGGTTTTTTGAGTTATGTAGCATATTCACACATGAATAGTAATCTTGCATAAAATGTTATGATAATGCTCACAGTTTAGCTGTTGCATCTATTTTAGGTATTTTGAAATATCATGAAGCTTTTAAAAATGTTTTACTGCAGTATATAAAAGTCACATAAAGGACAAATGGCAAATCTGTCATCAAGATTTGACCCTGTTTTATTATTAGTTATGGTAATGTGTGTGTTAAATTACTTGAAATTTTGCTGGATTAGCCTGTTGTGAATGATTTCCGAAAACTGGTGTTTATCATTGCTTAAAATGCACTTTAATAGCTATACAGCACATCTGTTTTTCTTTTGGCACTGTCTCTGCCTCAGATACTTTTTGGTCTGTAAGATTTATTATAATTAAATAAATCTGATGTTGAAAAATTCTGTGATCCATATGATATGTATGCTGAAGTAATAAGTGGGATTTTGTGATTTTGATGTCAAATTACTTGATGTGATTTCAGAATCAATTTAATTACCAATTGACTTAATTAGATTGCTAATAGTTAAAGGGCTGAAATATCATAATAAAGCATATGGATTTAGGTTGCCTTCTTCTGAAGGATTTTCCTATTTCAGTTCATTATTTTCTTTTAAAATGCATGTCACTCTCAGCAATTTATATGAAGGCAGTTAAGTGAATTTATTCCGTTAAAATAATAATTAAAAAAAATCAAAATAAGAAAGACAAATCCACAGAATTTGTTAATTTTATGAATTTTGGGTAACAAAATGTGTCACAGATTTGTTTTCCTCTTCCAAAGAAGAACAGAAGTTTCAAAATGTGAAACTCCCAGGACAAGAAAATCACTTTCTATCTATCCTTAGTCACATTTCCAGCTACATAGTCCCACAGATAGTCTCATGTATGTTATGGTTTTGTTGTAATAAAGAAGTAAAATATGAGGTCTTTTTCAGGTGATTGTGCAATTTCAGTTAATTTTCTCTTCAAAATATAATTATTAAGTTACATGTATTGTACAGCCAAGTAAATTCCACCTATACTAATGTTTTTTTACATCACAGACTATGTCACGTTCCTTACTTTACATGGATATGTAATAAATAACATGAAGTGAATATAATAAGAGTAATCTCTGCTTTAAAAATAGAAAACAAAAAAAAATGTTCATAAAAAATGTTTATTAAAAAGATAATTTGAAAAATAAGAGATTGTGGATTCTTCAGGTCTTTCATTTCATAAAAATGAAAAAGTAAATGTGAAGGTTAAAAAATGGTATATTAATATAAGTGTGGTGGATATAATTGGATTTATTCTTATGTATTTCTGGCAGCCTTGGCATACTAAAGTTTTCTTATTACTTCAATTGCCTGAAACTTAGCATTTATGTGTAAGACAGAACACTTAAATTTATTTTGGGTGCTTTATAAAACACCTGAGACAACAGCAAAAATGGAAGATGCAGCATAAAATTAATTATCCTCGTGAGACACAAAGATCATCTGTAGTTTGGGGTTTTTTTACACTTAGCTAACACTGAGTTGTATTTGCTCAAGTTGCCTTATTTATCAGGTGTCTGTGATTAATTTTGGGAGGGGGTTTAGGGAACGGAACCTGCTGGTGGTGTATTCATGCACACTTATTTCTCTGTCTTTAGCAAGTAAGAAGTCTGTGTTTTCATGGTGAATATGACATGAAAAGAATATTATTTAGTTATTAGTTTGCCTGTTCTAGGGACACACGTTTAACAAAATTAGGAAAGTCTTACTTAAATTTGTTATCTTTAGAAATTCTTCTGGATTTCTATATGTTTGGAAGCTGGAATACTATAGCAATGTCTGTATAGAATAATTCTATCAGTGTTTGGGGCTATCAGTAAAATTTGGCCAAAAGTAATTATGATCTATGAATGAATGAAATACACTGTATCACCTGTGTATCAATTCTTAATGCTAGGTCACAAAGCTATCTCTTCCACTAGATCCAAAAGTGGATGAAATTATATATTCTTTGGTATCATTATATAACTAGTGTAATGCATAAGTCTAACATCAGTGGTTAGTTCTTGCCAGGGTTGGAAGGACAAAGTGAGGCATATGGACCTCATTGAAGGTGAAAATCAAAACAATGCTCTTGCTTCTCTTTTTTATCCTTTTTTTTTTCCTCATGTTGTTACTGCCACTGATCAAGATGACTAATAATGAATAAAACAACAATAAGAATTTTTCTATAAGCAGAAAACAGCTGAAGTGCAAACACCATGTATACATCTGGAGGCAGAATGAAGGATAAAATACATTGTAGCTTCAGTTTTGAAGTCAGCCTTCAGAAAGTAGGAGAACAAAAAAGGTAATTAATTTGATTACACTACTATTATTCAGGCTTCTTCAGTGACACTTTTTGGTCTAACTCAGTGAAGACAGAGTCTAAAATGAACAGTAAAAAAGTCATGACTTTTACTCACTGGATAAAGAAATCTGAGTTCAGGAGTTCAATGTTCAGTGCCTTTTCCCCTCTTTTTAAGCTTTGTAACTTCTCCCAAATGCCTATGTACCTGAGCAGGATTTAAGTTAGATACCTCATTCTTTTTCCTAATTTTATCTAGCAATCTTATTATTTTCTTGTTCATACTAAGGGGTGAAACTGTCAATGCCACTTAAAAATGCTAACTGATATATGATTTTTGTTTCATTTTTATCCTCTCAGGAGTGCCTAGAGATTAGTTGTGACAACAGTGAATGTTTCTGTGCTTAACTTCCTTTCTTAGATGTGTGTCTTGGGACAGCTCTATAGTGCTAATAGAGCACAAATAAAGGAGTTCTGTCAAGGTCTGCTAGGGTTTTAATGTCTGTGTGACTCAGTGCAAAACCATATAGCAATACATGCCTGAGTCCCAAATGCAATACAGCTGCATTTGAGAAGTAATAGCCATAACTAATTCAATCAAGCTTAGAGCAGCACTGAGGCAGCTCACATTGTCTACTTCAAAAGCTGACTTGGGCACAGTTTGAGTACAGCTGCATCACAGTACATAGCTATGGACATATCACATAGCATTGCTTTATCTCATAGGAGTATATTAAAATGAATTTATTCAAGTTTGAGAAGCAGTCTGAAACCATCCATATTAAAATAATTTAGATAAGCAGGACTGAGTACTCTGGTGAATAAAGAGTTCAATACCTGAGAAATGTAAAGATATCATAGATGCAAAAACTGACTATTTTAGCACTATAAAGGTTCTTCACCCAGAGGGCTGCTGGACACTGGAAGAGGGTCCCCAGGGATGTGCTCACAGTATCGAGCCTGACAGAGCTCAAGAAGCGCTTGGACAATGTTTGGTCTCAGGTACATGGTGTGATTCTTGGGGCTGTCCTGTGCTGGGGCAGGAGTTAGATCAGTGATTCTTGTGGATTCCTTCAAACTGAGGCTATTCTATGATTTCTCTTGATTTTACAATAAGTTGCAGAATTCTGCTCAAGATATTGTACCACTCTTGAAATCACAGGCTGTTGTAGCCAAAGCTTGTGACACGAACAATTTGGCTAGCTTTTATAATTATGTCTTTAACATCTATTATATTTCTGGAACAAAAAATTAATCCTTTATTATTCATCACTGCTGTATATTGGAATCACAAAAAAGATAAAAATCGGAAGTAAATGAAAATAAAATACTGGACTTAAATAGTCACTACATGCTATTAATTAGGCAGTGCATTCTAAATACCTTTAAAATCTAAAACATTATAATTAATTTGTGGTTTGTTTTTATTCTTGTCACCTTAAGTGAATATCTGAGTATAAACAACATTTGTAGTCTGTAATACGTACTTAACATAAGCCTTTTGTTTCAAAACAAAGCAAAACAAAGCAAAACCAATAACCAGTTTCATTGTCTTACTATTATACTCCTGAAATTTCTGTGAAAATAACCTGAGAAAAATATCTCCACTGTTGGTTTAATAAACCCTCATTATTCTAAAAACAATAAACAAAATATTTCAGTTTTTGACAAACATTTTCTGGTTTTGAATACATATTTACTTCAAATTGTAGAAAGTAAAAAGTGTTGAAAGTGGTTCCAAATTACAAATAATAGGTTTATCAAGTGCCATTTATCTTCACTGGCATGTGAATAAAATAAGTAAAATTCCAGCAGCATCAGTTATTAAAAGGAATTGTCTCCTTCAGTTTCTTCCTTTTAGGCTAATGAAAGAAATGATGAAACAACGAAATCAGTCTTTCAAATTCTTGAAAATATATTCCATTGCATCTATGAAATGCATCAGGCCAGAATATGCCCCAAATGCCTGAGTTATGTATAAGATGTATGGGCTGATTCGTTGGTACAAATGTTATAAAAATAATATAACTGTTAGCATTTCACACTGAGCTGTAAACTTGATGAAGCTGAAATGTGTCCTAAATTCGGGTAGCACTTGGTTAGAAAGGGTGTCTATAAATGTTTTCCCTCAGTTTCTGTCTTCTTCGCTGTTGGTGATCTAGTACAATCTACCTTAAGCTCTCTGTAACTAACCTAGTTTTTGAATGCTCATTTTTTTCCTCAGTTTTGGGGGTTTTTATGTGATTTTCTTTTTTTTGTTTTGGTTGGTTGGTTGGTTGGATTTTTTAACAAAACTAAAACCAGATTCTCTGCTCCCCAGCCTCCCCCTGTAATGTATGACCTATACAAAAATTGCAGCCTTTTTTTTTGCCACTGTTTTTCTGATGTCCTACCTAGGGATGAGTGGTTATTAAGGGGAAGAACAAAATACCTAGTGACAGAAAATGTAAAGAATTGTCTCCTTTACCTCCTTAAGGAGCACAATGAAACAAGAGGCTGAAGCAAAGGGCAGTAAAAATTGGTCAGTGTTCTTATTGCAGAAGACACGACTGCTCAGAGGCTACACTAGTTAACATAAATTAGAACATCTTTCAAGCTGTTGTAATGTGGCTGTCTCAGCTACATCATAACTGTTCAGCCCTTTAAACAGAATGTGGATGTCACAAGAAGTCATTTTGTAAGAGTGCATCTTTGTACCTTATACATATTACCTATACACTTTCTATATTACTTGAAAACATGATAAATGGATATGAAATATATCAGAAAGCAAATATAAGAATGACATTTTTTATTAGAAAGAATTAAAAATTCTCCAGAGGCAGTTGAAATGTTATGAAAAATTTTAGACCACCTTCAGGGAGATTAGTCAAAATAGCTGTTAGCTGGATCCTATTCATAAGTATTTCAATGAAGATAATAATGAGGACAGGAAATTAATTTTTAGATGGAACAATTAAAGATCAATTGTAACAATCACAGAAAAGCCTCCGAGGCTCCAGAGATGTAATTCATTCCTAATTATTAATTAGAGATAATCAACTACTACTATTTAATTTGTTGTAAGCTACTTTGTATTTTCTATCCATAAAAAAAAAAAAAAAAAAAAAAAAAAAATGTGAGAGTATGAACAATT
>JAWWLV010000100.1:42781345-42804255 GCA_035041135.1 Platyrinchus mystaceus
AAAAAATCCATTGCGCAGGCTTGAAAGGTAAAAACACCTTTCCCAGATCTTCGTTCGCGAAGACTGGCCACACACAAAATAGCAGTACTTATTGGTGGTAGTGCTTGTAGGTATTTGGGTTTTTTCTTTGTTTTTGTCTTGCTTCAGATTTTTTTTGTGTTGGTGTTTTGGTTTGGGTTTTTTTAATTTTTTTTTGTGGGATTTGTTTGTTTGTTTGTTTGTTTTCTGGTGTGAAATACACACGAAGTCTGAAAGAGCTGAAAGAGATTATCCTAGATAATGGCATTTTGTTTTATAGATCAGCAGGTGTTTTACAGAAAACTCACATATGGTTTGGTAGATAAACTTCAGTTTTGCCAAAGCAGGCTTGACCTTTTGAAAGAGGATCCAGTTCAGTGTATGCAATATATTTCACAGTAGCAATTTTAAAACAAAGTCTTCTGATAATGTCTGTGGGATTCATGTCTAATAGGGACAATCAAGCAAAATTTAAATTCCTGAATGCTTTGATGTTTATTGAATGACTGTAGTTACTAGATCAGCTTTGGGGAGCATCCAGATTTCTCTACTCAGAGATAGGAAAGTTCTGGCTCAACATGTGTGCTGGAAAGATGGAAAATGGCAAATATGATAGACAGTCATTTCCCTTGTACTGGGCCCAGAGGAGTGATTTCTCCTATCTGACATTCCCCAAATGTAGTTTAGGAAGGACTAAAATTGTTAGTCTGAATATGCAGGTGTCAATTACATCTGGTTTGTTTGGATTTTTCTTGAAAAGTTTGCTAATGAGCAACTCTGGGGCAAAGGGTGTAACTGAGAGTGAAGGAGTCAAAATATAGCACTGAGAAACTATGATGCAAGCAAGGACTAGTCTGGAGACCAGGAAAGAGGCTGGAAAATTCTCTGCACACTGATAAATGACCTGATTCATTTCAGTGAGTCTTATGAATCACAGAAGAAGACAACCAACTGAAAAAACTAGAGTTCTACATTGCAGTAAGGTGCCAGATGAGGTTTAGAGTGAGATGCAAAGCCTGCTCATGAGATGATTATGACTTATGCCAACATATCTATTCAGAAGTTACATATCTATTCACAATTTGTAGCACAGTAAAGTTTCTGGTTATTACTTTGCAGAATTATACAATTTTACATTTAAAAACTATTCTATGATTTTCTATTATTTCACATTCTGTGGAATTACTTATTTAGTAAAATCAGATGATATTTTCAATAGGTCATTTAATGCATCTAACTATCTTTTTTTTATATAAATTGTTTCCAAAGAAAACTGTGTGGTGTAGAAATACATGGTAAGTTTTCCAAGATATTAGGTATATATCCTCAAAAAATTACACGGAATTAATTTAATGTCTGCTTGATAGATGAGAAGTTAGATTTTTCACCATGAGTGATGTCATAGTTTCCTCACTCAAACTCAGCAATTTACTAAGTTTGTCATCAACAAAGAATCCTGCAGTGACATTTCCTCTTTACTTACACCACACTGGTGATGGGCTGATGGACTAGATGGAGTGATTAGTGATAAGACACCAAGATTTTAATGGAAACTGGATTTTTAATGCTTGTGCTTGTAGAACATATTTTTTTTTGCCTCCAAATCTTATAAAAAGGAAACTCAGTACCAGAGAGTTATTTTCACCAGGAAAATCCTCATTTACCACAGCAATTCATCCAAATGTGATAAAATGTCATTGTGCAATTAATGTATAGGTAGCTGATATTTATTTAGGGAAGTCTTGGGCATGCTTACACAGCAAGTTTTATTGGTAAAATATGGTCCCACCTTTCTTTTCTGTGGAGTCTAAAAGAGATATTTCTTTCCTGAAGAGATCAAATGAAAAAGACTTCCTAGTTCAGTAAAACAAATCTGTTCAGGCTTTTTTGCTTGTTGTTTTTCACAAGCCAACTGTAAGTTATCAAAGGCTTTTAGTACCACAGGCTCTTAACTGTATGAAAAATTCAGCATTTTATGGTCACATAATAGAACCAACAATAACTTTCTCTACAAACAGCATACCTCCTTATAGAAGATGTGACTGTGTGACCTGAAGTAATTTATATTCTGTAAATATAATCATATACCCGTTTATCTTGTATCTGCAGTCAAAGTAGCAGACAAATGCTTAAAGGATTGAAAGCAAATTCCTCTTTGTATGAAAAAAAAGATCAGGAAGGCAGTTAGCTAAAGCCACTTTGCCACCAGAACTGTTGCATATTAAATGAAAAGCCTTTTAGTGCTCTTTTTTAGCAATAATGGCATCAAAAGGCAGTATTGTCAACTATCCAATTCTGGAATGCCTAAAACCCACATTTTTTAAAACAGCTAATATGTTTATAACCTGAATTTCTGTTGCCATAGCAATAGGACATTAAATTTTCATGGAAAATGACTTGACATCTCTTCCCAGTACTCAACAACGGTTTATGAAACAATATCTTGTTACTGCCATGCCTTGTACAGCCTCTGTTCAAGTACATACTGACAATGAGCGAGGGACAGTGCATGACCTCTCTCTCACTGTTTGAGAAAGTATATACAGTTTCACTCCAAACTTCATATCGGTAGGAGAGAAAACTGTTAGGAAGTTGTTAGATTTATAAAGTTATTGACGGAAAAAGCAGGGGTGAGGAAAGCATTCTTGGCTACTTTTATAAGCACCCATAACCTTAGTGGACGTGAACCTTGCACCTCTTCCAAGTGAAAATTCATAACACTAAGCACTATGTGCAGTTTCATTGAAAATATGTTCTATTAGTCTATAACAATACAGTGAATTGACACATTTGAAGTGTTTCCATATACTATTACTGAAATACTTTTGTTCTGGCAGTTAATGAGCAGTAGTGTCTAAATTTGTATTTGATTTCCAAAAACACTCTTTTTTTTTTTTCGAGCTGTGCTTGTAAGATGACCTAAATCTATTTGAAATGCTATGAATCTGTTTATAACATCAAAATTATTTCTCTGACAGCTTCTGAAATTATGTTTATGGAAAACTTTACTGTAATTACTGTTCACACTTTTGGCGCAAAGCACATCTGCAGAAAACTTATAAGAGGATAATCAAGGAAACAAAAAAAAGGAAAAGAAAATGCAGTCAGTCACAATCAGTTGCTTGATAAATCACTTTAGAAGTATTGCATACAGTGTTTTAATTTGGAATTTTTAAGCATATGCTGTCATTTGAAATTTGTTAGTATTTGAGCACAGCATAAATCGGTTTGGCAGAAAAGTTGTAACTGTCCCCTTTAGGCACTCTGGAAATGAACATTTTGAGCCAAGTCTACTTTGTTTGATGTGTTGAAATACACTGAAATATAATATATAGTGTCAATTTATTTCAATTATCTAGACAGATACTATATAGAAAATACTGTGTGTTATCTTCCCTGAAGGACAAAAATAATTTCTTAAAACACTCTTTTCCCTTACTGACTCTGCAGTTCAATGTGCATTGTCATATGATTTTTGGATAGTGTAACATACTAACAAAAATTTTATTGTTACATTTTCTCCAAGGATAATGGAATCCATTCTCTGAAGTTATGTAAATCTGTCTTGGAAAATCATAGAATGAATCATAGAACGGTCTGGGCTGGAAGGGAACTCAAAGATTACCCCGTTCCAAACACCTGTGGGTAGGGATGCCTTTCACTAGACCATACTGCTCAAAGCCCCATCCAACCAGGCCTTGAACACTTTCCAGGGATGGGCATCCACAGCTTCTCTGGGCAACCTGTTGCAGTGCCTCACCACTCTCATAGTGAAGAATTTTTTTCTAATATATAATCTAAAACTACCATCTTTCAGTTTAAAGTCATTCGCCCTTGTCCTGTCACTACACCACCTGATAAGGAAAGCCTCTCTATCTTTCCTAATGGAATCTATAGAGTCATCCCTTTTCCATGCTAAAAAACTCCAATTCTTTCATCCTGTCCTCATAGGAAAGGTGCTTCAGACCCCTGATAATCTGTGTGGCCCTTCTCTGGTTCCATTTGAGCAGGTTCACATCTCTTTTATGTTGGAGGCACCATAGCAAGGTGCAGTATTGCAGCTGCAGTGTCATGAGAGCAGAGTAGAGAGGCAGAACCACCTCTCTCAATTTGCTGGTCACCCTGCTTTTGGTACAGCACAAGGTATGGTTGGCTTTCTGGGCTACAAGTGCACATTGCTGGGTCATACTCAGTTTTTCATCCACCAGTACCCCCAAGCACATCTTTGCAGGGCTGCTGTCTATCCACCCAGGGCCTAGCCTGTATCCGTGTTTGGGATTACTCTGACCCAGCTGCAGGACCTTATGTTTTGCCCTGAAGAACTTTATGAGATTTGCACAGGCCCACTTCTCAAGCCTGTCAAAGTCCCTCTGGATGGATCACTTTCCTCTACAATATCAAACACATCACTCAACTTTATGTCATCCACAAACTTGTTGATTGTGCACTAGATCCCACTCTCCATGTTCCCAACAAAGATGCTGAATTGTAGTGGTCCCAGTACAGACTGCTGAAGGGTACCACTCCTCAAATGTCTCCACCCACATATCGCGCTATTGACCAAACTCATTGAGTGTGATCATGCGGCCAATTCCTTACCCACCAAGTGGTCCACCTGTCAATTTTATTGGCAATTAATTATGTGTGACAGTATCAAATCAGTTAATGATGAAAATTCTTCCTCAGAAGATTAATAAATTGAACTGGTCAATATTCACCCCTAAATATGCAATGGCATATAACCCCATTGACAGAGTGTATAAGACAGTGATGTATTGCTGTGCATTTCCCATATTTTTTGAGTGGTGTGGAGAAAGACGGTAAGTATAGAACTTCTAGAGACCATAGTAAACCAAAATTTTCAGTTGTGTGCAGCATGCTGATATGAACACTTTCAGGAAAAAAACCCACTGTTCAGTAAGGAAAACAATATGCATGTTTAACATACATTACTTAAAGAGAAGGAAGACATATATATGCATCAAGACAGAAATCACTGGAAGGCTTCTGTCAGCTACCTATATTTATCAGAATAATCTCTTCAAAACATGGTGCTCCACTTATCAGATTTCAAATTTACTTACCTGTATGCTGGAGTGGCCTGATGATACACTTTTGACAAAGCACGTATACATCCATTGATATTGAATCTACCTAAAATTTTCTGTGTTTAATGGAACTGCAGTAAATCTCACTGAAATACAATTTTATGTTAAACTCAGAATTTTTATATCTTCAATATAAACCCAGTTTATTTTCTTGTTATATTCTATTGGTATGCTTTAGAATTCTTTGAAATTACAACTCAATCTGTCTTCTTCATTCCTCATCCCTATTCCCCAGCTGAAATATGCATATCTTCTAATAGTAAGAGAGGACTAGTTTATCTCATGACTAAAATGGAGGAAAAAACATTATTTTTAAAATATTTTGCAAACACATACTGTATGCATGCCATTTTTAATGCATTTCATTCAAAAAAACAATAAAGGGATGGAGCAAAAATAAATATTTTACCCTTTCATTTAAGTATGGAACTAAACACTGGTTGCCACAGACTCTGTATTTTCAGTCTGTGCCAAATAAATAGCTTTCTTTTTTCTAGTTGCTACAGGTAATGTCATTGGCTAGGTTGTAAAGAAAGATTAAATTCTTCCCTCCAAAAATTTGAGTGGACTTGCACCTCAGTTACTTTTTGCTCTTTAGAGTGCTGCTCTGTCTTCAGGTGTTTCTAGGATACAAAGACAGATTAAGCAATATCCGAGTTATTCATCTCAATGCATGTCCTGTTTGCTGGTAGAGAACTGTTAGAGTATGTGTAAGAACTCATCCATGGGACAGTAAAAGCATCAGATCAAGGTCTTTATGTAAAGTTTGTAATATCACTTTGTGTTGTGATAAATGAAATTATTCTTTGTGCTTATAAGTATATACCATAGTTTCTATTTAATGAGGATGCATTTTTACTTCTCTTCATAGGACTCATAAATTAAGCCTTAATTTCAGTTTCCTTTGAAAAGATCTTTTTGTTTTTGTTTTTATGTGAATTGATTAGAAGAAGGCCTTCAGGGTAGCATAGAGGAAAATGCGATAAAGTTTCTTGCCATCTGAGGAATATGAGTAATATTCAGTTATAGTTAACAGATTCTCTCTCTCATATCTTATCCTAAGATAATATTCCTTTTGGCATCCTTAAGAGGAGGAAAGCTTAATGTGTAACTAATGCTATTACTGCTTGTCGCTGTTGATTTTTCTTACTTAGCTTTTGGTACATAGCAGAGTCTAAACCCCAAGAAAAATAAACCCAGCCAAAAATAAACAATCCTAAGGTACAATCTGCAGTCTTAGGCTATGGCAGTACATTACAGTTAAACTCATGTTGCTTTTAACAAATGTGTCCAGTAATCAAACTGCAATAATCAAAATTTTAAATACCAATCATATCTTTCATTTATTTGATTTATTTATTGAAATAATGTGAGAAGTTGTCTTTGAGAGAAGATATAATTTTAGCTTAAACAATTTAAAATACAGTGAATTTAGTTCTAGCAAGCTTTCAATGTGTCCTCACTGGAGTGAAGAATTGGATATAAGTGTCACAAATATGGTAAAAAAGAAGCCTTATTGAAGAAACATAATTGTTGCTGAAATTTCTTTGTATTTATGCTTGTAAGATCAACAGGAAAAAATATTTATTCTCAATTCTGAAATAATTATTTGGTTGCAATTTTTAAAATGTTTTAATTGTTGTGCCCTGGACCTATGTAGATTTTCCTTTCGTGGCTGACAAATAAATAGCAATGATGTAAGAGCTGCACTCATGAAGGAAATGTCACCAAATATTTCTAAAGTATGTTAACTTAAACTTCTGTGCTGTACTGCAGGAAAGAATATGGAAGGAAGTCATATTCATTTTATTCTTATCAAATTAGGTCAACTTATTTTACCATTTTCTTTATGGATCTCAGATGAGCTTCTCTTACTCCTACTTAAGTTTAACAAAGAAACTGTAAGAAAGGAATATTAGCTGGCAAGTTTCTGTTCTGTAGGAAATTATATAATAATAACTAGTATTCAAGATATTCATAAGAAATCAACTACTCTTCTGCTTTTCTAATGGTTTTCTCATCTCATAAGCGATTGGTGACCAGAAATGCTCATGCTATTTGGATCTGACTTTGAAGAGTAGGTAAACTGCATATTTTCCTGAGAAGAATCTAGACTAAATTTCAATGATTATGTACAATTATACAGTACTTCTTAGCTCTCTTAGTATAACTGGAGTTGCTCAAACAGCGCACAATTATAAATAAATGTCAATGTGTCCAAGTGTTATATGAATTAAACACAAATAAAAAAATCTTTTTTGCTCAGCAAGTTCTTCATCTAAGCTTTTGAGAAGTCTGAATATCATTTCTGTAGAATATGAGAGTAACATTTTCTTTTACGTATGTCTGCATATTTCAGAGAATATTGTCTGTAGAAAGACAGAACTGAATTCTTTAACTGCATTTCTTTGACCACTTTTTTTTTTTTTTTAACTGGCTTTTTTGCTTTGTTTTAATTAATGTTAAGTGCCTAGGGGAATGTATGTGTAGAGAACCAGAATTACTATAGATGGGATCTGTTTGAAGTTATTGTAAATGTGTGACCTTGACAAGTATAATGTCTAGTGAGAAAAGTTTAAAATACTGTGCTTTGAACTGTTTAAACAAAACATTTATTATGG
Organism: Platyrinchus mystaceus; assembly: GCA_035041135.1. Lineage (NCBI taxonomy): Eukaryota > Metazoa > Chordata > Aves > Passeriformes > Tyrannidae > Platyrinchus > Platyrinchus mystaceus. The sequence goes on from JAWWLV010000100.1 coordinate 42,789,093, forward strand.
AAAACCTCTATATTGTCTGCTGTTGGTGATGTGAAGGTTTCCAGGGAATGGCACTTAGGATCATGCCAGATTTTACTATGCCAGCATTAATAAAATCTAGTTTAATTTCCCAAAGACCAAACTACTGTTTTGAAGGTCATGAAACATTGGCATTTGCTCATTAGCATTGAATTTTGAACGGTGAAGAAGAGAGTATTAAGTGTGTCAGAGCTTCTTTATTCTGTTGTGATCCTGAAGCAGTGAGATGAGAGAATAGTGTATAAATATATAAATGTATGTAGTGGAAGAGAACATGGGGCAGGTTTAGTAACTCTTAAAGTAATTAAGACAGAACCTCAAGTGTAAGTTGGTTTTGCTTTAGTCATGTGATTATAGAAAGCTTTAGCAAAGGTCTTTTTTTTTCCTGTTGAATAGAGAGCAAATGACAAATAAGCAAATGTTGTTGAAATTCTGTCATTTCCATTTATATATCCATTTCTTATATATTCCATTTCTTACATAATTTGTATGAGAAGTTCTTTGTGGTTTAGAAATTTATACTGGTGTACACTTCTCCAGGTCTAATATTTGAGACTAAATGTAGTATTCTAAATTTAAATTCAGTGCAGAATTAGACTATTTGATTCAGTCTAGTTTAGTTTAGTTTGAAGAATAAGAGGAATAAAACAGGACATCATGGATTTGTGTACCAGAAAAGTCTATTTATTTATATTATATTATGGGGTGATTGAGAAAGAACAGTGATCCTTGTGAATCCGATTAACTTCATTGTCTGACTTCATAAGAACTTTATCTTATGTCACAATCTTCAGTTACTTCAGGTAACAGTGACTTAGGTTAAGCAACATTTTGCTGAATAAGATTCTCGTTATTCATGTAACAAGAGCCAGAGTAAAGGCAAAGGAGGAAACTTTTTTATTTCTAAAAGCTTCTCTTTAGCAGGCTGAGCTGCACAACTGAGGTTATCAATTACTTTAAAATAGTGGTAGTAAATGAGCATTCTAATACTTAAAAATTATTTATATCTTACATAAAACCCCATAGTATTATATTTAAATGTAATGATACCAACAATTAGAAAACAATATGAACCCCAGCCTTAGCAGGCAATATCTACTCCTGGCAGTGGTGAAAAACCAAAAACTACAACAATGATAACAAAACCCCAAATATATAGACTGAGCTCTGATGGTTTGGTTTTTTTTGGTCTGGTTTGGTTTGGTTTTTTTATCCTTTCTGAAAGTATCATATATAATCACTAGCTTTGAAAAAACTAGTAAGAGAAATTATTTATCTGCTAGATAAAATATGGGCGCCTCAGTCAGAGGATCATAAACAGTACATCAATGACTACTGAGCAGTCAGCGTTGTTGAAAAATATATTTAATTAAAAAAACAATTTAGTTTTCTGATATTCAGAAAAAAAGTGTATATGCAAAAGTGAAATGTTAAAGAACTTATTTGACAAAAGCTTGATCCAAACCAAGTTGGTAAAAATCATTCTCTTTAGTAGTGTTTACAAAAAAATTCCTGTTCACAAATGTAAACCTTAGATAAATGAAAAGCTATTTTATCAATTATGTAGTTAGTGCTCAGTTTAGTTGGTGATATACTCTTTTTTTATTATAAGACATAATGTATTTAATGTGTACAGTAAAAAATAACCTGTTTGATTTTGACCTGAAGCACACTGCAAGGTGCATGTAAATTCTACTGTTGCCATGAGATGCTGTTTAACTTCAAGGTAGTCCTTGTACCAGTTACCAGATAGCAGAGAAAGGGGAAATGATGCATGAACTCCAAGTCCATGGCAGCTTTCCAGCATTTTGATATTAATCCAATTCTGCTAAAACATTATTTTCTTAATAAGAGAAGTATGTATACCAATGGGTTTGACCAGAACAAACACATTTCTTCAATGCATTTCAGTATAATTTCATATAGTACAATTATTTATTCATAATAAATGTTTGTATTATCAAAAGCCTAACCTAAAACTCATTTTTTTTGTAACCTAAAACTCATTTTTTTCATTTGAGCTAGATTTTTTTTTTTAAATTGATTTCCATGGAATCTTTTTTTTCAGAAATTACTACTTATTACTTACTGACAAAGATGTGCTACTGGTTTCCTTCATTTGAGGTTTGCTTGTGAAAGGCAGCTTTTAAACTTATCTAAACTTATCTAAACCCCTCTTTTGTATATGCAATGTGTCAGACTATCTCTTCATGAGAGAAGTTCTTTATGGACTTTATTGTCTCCTCCAAGAACAAACTTCTGAGGCTATGCTGCTTGCATTGCTTGCAAATCTTGAAATTGAGTACCTGTAGAAGATGAATAATCTGACTGAAACTCAGACAAACCAAACCTATATTCTTTATGACATAACAATAGGAAGCAAGCCTAACAATTCATACCACTTCTAAGTTTTCTTTTTTTAACTGCTCTGTTATTTAGTGGTCGATATTAGAAAATGAGAATTTAAAATTCCATGTTATAATTTAATTTTTTACATTTACTCTAGTGGAAGCAATACAGTAGAAATTGTATTGTCAGAAGGATAAAGAAGAAATAATTTCTTTGCTAACTTTGTTTATGGTTAATTTCTGTGTAGTTTTCTGGTAGAATTATTGTTGGTCACTACGACAATTGCAAGGAGAAGATGTAATTTCATAAAATCAAATTTTGTGTTCCTCCACCTAGCAATGAATTTGAAGTTTCATTTTCATTTCAGTGTATAAATGGGTATTATGTCATGGCATACCGTATTGCAATATTGCATACTATGATGTAAAATTTGGATATGCTACATTCATAGTCTACAAAATTAGATTTTATGACATTAAGAATAAAAGAAGATATTCATGATTATTAATATGTTCACATATATAACACCTGCATACTTTTTTTTTCCTGTTCTGTCTCAGAACTAGCACAGAATGTACAGAATTTAATTGCAAATAAATTCTTTCAGGCGAGAATATAAGTTTTCAATACCTCTAAACTGTTTTGGATAGAATGGATTTCTAGTGGTTCTCATGGCTGAAACATAATTAGGAATCCTGAAGTTCATTATTATTCAGAATTTACTTCTATTTTCAGAACTATAGCACTTGAGAAGAGACACTTGCCTTTTCTTAGAATGGACAAAGCCTATGATATTATAATGACTGAATTAGCCTTAATGCTTTGTTAAATGGGATTCTAGTGACTATAACTGCAATTAAGTGTAGGGAAAATACTTCAGAGAAATATTTCCACAGTGGATGAAAATACTGGGTTAACATCTTGCACACAACCTACTCTCAAATAACTAGATTGAACTAAATTACTTTCTCCTTATGAAACAAAAGTTCATTAAATCAGTTTATTCATTCAGAATTTTGTGTATAAATTATGTTAAATATATACATAATCCTACCACAGATTTCTTCATTGTCTTCTAACTGCTGGAGAACTGTCCGAGAAAAACAAAACAAAACCAAACTGCTGTTTTTTGTTTGTTTTGTTTTGTTTTTTTTTCCTAGAACATAACTTATTGGACAATAAATGAAAAGAACACAGAACATATGTCATTAGCATAAAAAAAGTATTGCTTTTGAGAGAGAAACTCCTTGAATCCATGCTTCTGAGATGTAATTGTGTTAGGATTCCAATTCAGTGATACTTCTTTCTTACTTCTATTTTAAAAATGTCTTTTGAAAGTCTACTCAGATACTTCACTATCTTTTAGAAATAACTTCCTAGTTCTAAGTTATAATTTTGTTGAAAATGTAAAACATTTTTTTTCTTTTCTAGACTAGTAGAAATAGAACAGTATTAACAGTCTTTGGTGTGTGAAGGACAAAGACATATCTAGCATTTCCTGCTCTTTTTTCTTCTAGATTACCCAAAATTGGTTTCTCTTGGCTATGCTAATAGGCTAGATATTCCATACCCTCCTATCATTCAACCATGCTCCATGTCTTTAAAAAATGATACAGAAAAATCTCATACGATTTTTTTGTTAGTTTGGTTTTTGTGTGTGTGGTTTTTTGTTTGTTTTGTGTTTTTTTACAATGCAGAATGACACAGAGTAGCTATTGTCTGTTTTTCACATAGAGGGCATTTATTAGAAGACACTGACAGAAAGTGATTAGAGATTTTGGAGAAGTGAGGTAATTAGACTGTGATTCACTGTAGCAAAGGTGTTTGGTAGATCTTCTGTGTAATGGGTTGTCTTCCATTTTGCTTACAATTTCTTCTTGCAAAATTTATTTTTCTCTTCTAAAGTTGTCTTACTTTGTCTATCTGATCTTAACAGTTTGAACGATATAAACAAGCATTATGTTGTGCAATTGGAACTTTTTGGGTTTTATTTGTGTGGATATGGTAAGGTTAAAATGGAAGATGAAACACACCATTTATATAAACCACCCCGAATCCCAGGAAAAGCTTTGATTCTCTATGCCCTCCTGAAGCAACAAATATTTTGGGGTTTTGGAACAGACACAACCGAATACCACAGCCATGCACAAAGGTAACTGAGAAACAGAAAAGTTGCAAAATGCAGGCACAGGGTTTTAATTTTTTAATGGGTCATACTATGAAGCATTCACAAAAAAATTATTATTTTACTAAATTTTAAAATTATTTCTCTCTCCCTACTGCTCTCTCTACTGTCTAAATACTGTAGACATCATATCTATCTGTTGGCTAATGCAGAAGAAAATGTTAAGGAGCAGTGGGAAAAAATAGGATATTTACAGATGGATTCCATCTTGATAGAAGACTAGCAGGATGGTCCCAGTCAGAAGGGATCACTGGATACTCTGGGTGACTGTAGTGCGAACATCTAGTTTGTTTCTCAGAGAAAGTCTTTTCTGGTTCTAAGACACTAATTAGGCAAAACCAATATATATAATTTATAGAAAAGTTTTTCTGTTACATTCATCTTGAAGATTTTGTTACAATGATTAAAATAAAGGGAGTTATGTGCTCTGTTAGTGAACTTATCTCAAGCACATTTCTGCAAACCTACGATGCCATAATATTCTTCTTCCATCTGTTCTTGCAGTAATGAACTATGTTTTTGTTTTTACTATCCCTTTTGCAGTAATAATTTCAAAAGTTTGGTTTGATAGGGTGGGGTTTTTTGGTTGTTTTTTTTTTTAGTCTAGTAAACCTAATTCAAGATTTAAGCAAGATTAAGATGAATAGAAATTGCTTTATTGTTTGTGTGCTGATGATAGAGAGAATTTTGTAGTGCAAATCTTTCTTTCCTGAAACAGATCCTTATTTTTTCATGAGTCAGCCATTTGGTTTTGAAAAAGATCAGTAGTCCATAATTATGACTGACAGGCTGTTTATTCACAAAGTTTTTAATGGACTTTCTAATCCCATGAACACAAATGTGAGTGTAAATATAGATACATATGTTCATATAGTGGAACATCTAGTATTCTCTGAGATATCTAAAACTAATATTATTATAATATGGGTAAGGGTTGGCAAGTGTAAAGTAAAGCCATCTTGAAAGAGAAATTTAAGTAGGTATAGAGAGATGGGTAAGAATTTGGATGGTTGAAACTTATCAGGGGATACTGAGTGAGAATAAGTGAATCAGTAGATGTGGTGATTAAATCTCTTCCTTTTTAGATTGAAGAGCTTTTTTTTTTTCCAAAGTATTGAAAGGAAAAAATTTTCCATTGTGATTCTTATTTGTTCCAAGAGCAATGGAACAAACCTCCACATCACCGCAGGAAAGCCTGTGGGCAAATAAATATTTTGCAACTTAAAAAGAATCAACCACATTGGAATTAACTAATGTTAGTTTTATATATTTCCACTGATGCCATTGGTAAGCTAAAAACTTGTGGTATTTGAAAATATACCCAGTTATCCCAAGTAAAACATTCAAAAATTCATATTTTTTAGCCAAGAATTATGTGATTTTTTTTAAAATGAGATAAGTGGAACTGTGGTTTATTTTTTATACAGCACTTATTTTAGCATTTAGCCTTGAGGATGGCAGACCAATACCAGAGACTTCATACTGATTCTTTTGAGCATATAGATGGGTCAAAATGAATGGAAAGACCATTCTGAAGCAAAATTAAGAACTTAACTCTAGGAAAGAAGGTGAAATATTTGTCACACATTTTGAAGATAAGGGTAGAATTCGGGGAGAGGAATCAGGACTTCCATTTTGATAGTCATTCTCTGAGCTGCTATTAGCACATCAGTTTTATTTCACATATGGCTTGGTAAAATTTGCAGAGCTGCCCTCAACTGAATTAATCTCAGCTATATCACAGTCTGGGGCATTATAACAATATTAACATTATAAGTCTTATCTGTGTATATTAAGCACACTAAGTTTTTGATGAAATAACAGTATGTCCCTTGTGTACACTGAAATTGCTTCACAGCACTATTTATGCAAATAAGTTATACAGTTAATTTCAGTTAAAAACATTTAATTATTCTACAAAACTGACTTCAATACACAGGTATTTCAAAATTATGAACTAGAGGGTTTGGAGATTGCTATGACACCAGATAGTTTTTTCTTTTGGAACCAAATTTAACATCTCTGTTGTCGACATGGACAGTGCGATTGAGTGCACCGTCAACAAATTTGCTGATGACACCAAGCAGAGTGGTGCGATCAGCACGCTAGAGGGCAGGGATACCATCCTGAGGGACATTGACAGGCTTGAGTGGTGGGCCCATGGGAACCTCAGGAAATGCAAAAGGGCCAAGTGCAAAGTCCTGCACCTGGATCAGGGCAATCACAAGCACAAGTACAGGCTGGGCTGAGAATGTACTGAGAGAGCTCTGAGGAGAAGAACTTATGACTGTTGGTTTATGAGAAGCTCAGCACGACCTGGCAATGTGCACTTGCAGCCCAGAAAGCCAAACGCATCCCAGGCTGCATCAAAAGTAGTGTGTCAAACAGGGTGGGTAATTCTCCCTCTTCACTCAGCTCTCTGGAATACTGCATCTGGGGCCCCCAGTATAAGGAAGACCTGTTAAAGCAGGTCCAGAGGACAGCTACAAAGATGATCCAAGGCCTGAGGCATCTCTTCTATGTGAAAAGTCTGGGAGAACTGAGGTTGTTTTGTCAGGGGAGAGAAATCTCTGTGGAGACATTATTGCAGCTTTTGTACCTAGGGAGGGCCTACAAAAAGGCTAAGATCTGTAAGGATCTGTGAGGATGCAAGGATCTGTAATGATAGGACAAGGTTTAATGACTTTAAACTGAAAGATGATACAATCAGATAAGATGTCTTTACTGTGAGATGGTGAAACAGGTTGCTCAGAGAAGTTGTGGATACCCAATCCCTGTTCAAGGCCTGAGCAACATGGTCTAGTGAATGGCATCCCTGCCGACATGGCTCTGTGCAATTCATATAGAAGTATGCCTAGTTTAATACCTTCTTTCTAAGTGTGTAAATTTAAGATACTTGAATTACCACTTTACGTGTTTACAAGTTTTGTCTCTGCTTCATGGTCTCAGATATATATCTTAGTAGCATCTGCAAATTGTAATTTACCTTTATTTTAATTATTTCCCATTTAAAATCTAATAAATTAATAGTTAATCTGCTATTCAAAATGCCAATACTCAAGTAATGTTAATATGCCTTCTGTTTATTTTTTTAATTACTACTAATTTATATCAGAAAAGTTATTTTAATTATTAATCTTTTTCTTGAGACTGTATTTTTGACATTTGAACTTGGATTGTATAGTAGAAATAGATGTCAAAAAATTATAACCAATCACATGTATACTGAAATGCTGGAAGCCCTTACACACGCACTGTGCAAGTTGAAGCCCTTATTATTTAGTCTGTAGTCAATACTTTACATTATATCAGAGTCAGAAAGGTGAAGTTATAGCATCAAAGTTCAAATTACAGGCAGATTGAGCTTTTCCCTATTTTAGTACTCTACATGAGCTAGACAAACTGTGGTTCAGGTTTTTGTTTGTTTGTTTTGGAATGAGAGAGGCATACATAACTAGAGGACAAAAAAAAACGCTGTAGCTTTCACTTTCCATGTCTGTTAGCAAAGCACTATGTATACTGGCCGTAAACTCATGTAATTTCTTACCTTCATTGTATCCAGATGCTCATAGCAAAAGTGAAATAGTCTGGAACAAATAGGATAAGACATAACAATCGCTTCATATAAATTTACTTCGTAGTGCATTTAACATAGTACAAAGTCTTTGAATTCCACAAAAGGGTGTTAATATTCACATAGGCCTTGTGGCCTTCCTTTAAAATTATTTAGTCAAAACGTTATTCACTTATCTTTGGATCACATACATGATGATTTGCCTTGCCTGTTGGATTACATATGAGTTGATCAAACAATGAGCATAAAACTAAAATGTTTTAAAAAGTTTTTAAAAGTTCATTAACTAGCTATGAATATTCATACGGTTTTGATTAGTCATGCAAATCACGATGTTATATTCCCTGACTAAATGGTGCAAATCATTCATATACAAGTGTAAAAATTCCAAATCCATTGTCCATGAAATGGTCACATAAAACTGATGAAATTATCCATCAGAAGTTGTTTATAATGCAGGTTAATTTAGCTCCACTAGGCAAATCAGGATACACTGGTGTCATCTCCCTGGACTCAGCAAGAAACTTCTGTTTATTAGTAGAAGCAATTTAATTCTTTGCAATGAAATGTTAACCCCTTGGAAGAAAAGTGAATGGCAAAAATAAAGCTTCATTAAAGATGCAAGTGTCATGCATATTAGAGGATGTCTTTGTCTTTTACAGTGACATGATCATAGTGAAATTCATAGGACAGATTGAAGCATCTTTGAAAACAAGTTTCTTTGTTAAATCTCTGAAATCTCTGAGAGTGTGTATGGAAAGTGCAAATACAATAATAAATAATTAATAAAAAAATGAAGAAAGGGATGAAGATAAACCCTTGTGTCAAAGCTTTCACAATTTCTTTCTTTTTCAAGGTGGAGATAAGTCTAAAAGGACCTCCGAAGTGTACTTCTAATACCTCAAAGCTGATGAAATCTAGTACTGATTTTAGAAGAAAAAGTCCCAAAATGTGTGTACCAGTGATCCTTAAAAATATGTATCTGTCCTTTTCTTTTGTTGCTCCCATATCCAAATCAAACTATCTCAATATTTCTAGTTGGAAAAAAATAAAGATCGCTGGGACTGAGTATATATGTCTTTCTTTTTTTTTTTTCTTTTTTTTTTCTTTTTTTAGTTCCTTATATTGTTTTAATTTCTTCTCTTCAAAGAATTGGAATACCCTTAGTGATTTTTTGCTTTACTCTTGAAGCTTAGTAAGCAGACTGTTGTGGTCATACAAATAGATTAGGTTTTTTGTCCAACCCACATATTCTGACATTCTGCAATATATTAAATGAAACAATTTAAAACTTGTGTGCATATGAAATTTACTTACTGTGTCTATTCACATTTTAATCCTGGATTTTATTTACATTTAAATATAATTGTTCCACTAACATGAAATCTAAAGATTAGAAATTTATGTTGTTTTCATTTACTTGTTTTACATTGATTATTTTTAATAATTATGTTTTTAGCAGGCATTTTTCAAGGGATGATTTTTAGTTCTTTACTCCTTTTTTGAAGTGATCCTCTAAATTCTCTATGTGGTGCAGTATTCTGTCCTATTTTTCCTTTTGGTAGTTAGTAAATTGTGTCATCGTCTATTCTATTCAAAGCAGTTCAGAAATTTCAGAATAGTTCCTGACCTTTTGTGGAACGAGGTCTTTGTTCACGATTGCTTTGCTACAGAATCAAGAATGTTCAAATAATAGCATGCTATTAAAAGAACCCAAAACAACATGGACTGAATATAAATTTTGCACCAGCATGTTTCTGATCCAGAATATGAGGGATGGAAATATTGTTATCTGCTTAGAATACAGGAAGACTTTCATAATTTTTTAACTGTTGCATTAGTGTATTTTAATATACTATTCATTTAATAATAGGTAAAATATTTCATCATATTTGCTAAAATGATGTTAACCCAGTAAAAAACCACATCAGTGGATTGTTTAGGATCAATGTACTTCAAGAAACATAGATGAAAATAAGGTCAAATACCACTTATTCTCTTTTTCTCTATTTTTTTTTTTCAGTAAAATATAAACACAATGATTACAGTAAAAAGCAACATATGAAACTTTCTTAGACTTCTTCACAGAGGGAGAAACAGAAAAAAAATCTTCTTAAGATGTTGTCCTGGTTCTGGCCAGGACATGATTAATTTTTTGTAGTAGCTGGGAGGGGGCATGACCAAAGCACAAAGGTTATTCTATACACCCTCTAGTCATTGCTAGAGGCAGGAGAAGGGGATTCTGTTCTGGGAAGAAGGGGTTCCTTCCCATGGTTGTAAACAGGGCGTATTTGGGTATTGCCTATTGTTGAGGGGTTTCTGTGTAAATAGTTTTTTTTCCTGTACCCTCTGTCATTAGTGTTGTTTCTGTTTCTTATCTCATTGCTGTTTCCAGTGAATGTTCTTATCTCAACCTATGATCCTTGCCTTTTGTGCCTCCAGGTCTCCTCTCCAGACACCTGAAGTGGGAGAGGGAGGAGAAAAGTGGGGCAGCAAGAGAGCGGTGTGTGGTTTGGACAGTTTCAGTGGGTGGACTAAACTGGGGAGTACCATTGATAAATGACAACAGACGTTTGCTAAATTCATACAGAGCCCTTGTGTCATTAGGCATTATCTTATAACAAAGTTAATTATGGTTTCATTGTCTTAGAGCAATGAAACTGATACCAATCCACTATAAGTTAAAGGTATAACAATTCACAATGTTGTTAACCATTTTACATTTGTTTGTGTTGTAGCTTGAGCATGAACAGCATTTCAGAGGCTCCAAGTTTTTGAAGTTTTGTTTTGTTTAAAAATTTGCAAACAGTAAAGCATAAAAGAAACCAGTCATGAGTGTAGTTTCAGCACTTGAAAGGCTAGACATGATACAGTAGTTAATAGCCCTTAACAACTACTGAATTTAATGAAACAGGGCGTAGTTAATCTGTGTGTTCAATTCTGTGACATCATCTCCAGTTCTACAGCAGAACTATAAGCTAGATTTAAATATGATGTGCTTATTTTCCACAACTCATGTATATCAGCAGAATTTTTGCTTGGCTACACCAGTTCCTTATTGCTTACACAACATTATTCACAATTCCTGTGGAAGGGCCTTTTGAAAGGCCTGGCTGATGAAGGGAGTGACACCTCCCCACTTAGAAGAGGTATTTGTTCAGAAGGAGAGAGAAGGGGTATTTACATATAATAAAAATGGACACCAAGTGTTTGTAATTTACTTTTTAAACCCTATTTTGCATGGAAATTGTTCAGAGAACACATTTGGTTTTGAAGGTATTTTCCCTCTCAGTGTTTTACAATTTGCTATATGCATTAAATTTTCCATCCTTTCTTGAATCAAGACTTGATGTGCTTACCACCACACATGAATATTGTTTAGATCAGACTGATCCACTAGAGCAACTTGTGTTCTGAGATTGGTTGTTATTATCTGATCTGATTATTCTATTTTTTTGTACCACACCTTTTATTTTTGAGAAGACAGTAGGGAAGGATTTTTTGTTTGAGTTTGTTGTTGTTGCTGTTTTAGAAGAAGTGGAACTGAGACAGACATTTTCTGAGCACATAATTCTTGAAAAAGCAAATGTGAAGTCAACCATATTTTTCAGGCAAATTATAATCTTTTTCATCTTTAATAACTGTGATCTGTAAAATTACTGGTTGGGTTAATTTTGCAATTTAGAAAGAAGAGATACTGAGTTCTTCAAGTAAATAAACAAATTCCTAGGGACTAGCAGTTGATGGTTGATGGATTGATCTGACTATAACTTACTTTATCTGCATTTTGAATATATATTTTGGGACAGTATCAGACATAAAGTGAAAAAAGTACTGCTTTCTTCAGTCCCAACTTAAATATTTCAAATATTTTAATTGTAGTAAGCAAGCCTTGTTTTAATGTCTGTATAATAGCCAGAAAATATAAAGCATTTAAATGATAAAATATAGATGGACATGAATTTTACATATTTAAAATTAAATCTAAAATAATCTGCTTCTGTATTTACAACTTAAAATATTTATTTGAATATTATATATTTAAATAATTAGGGTGATTTGCTAATGCTTTTCTAATAGCTATTTTTAAAAGGATTTTCTGCTAAACCTATCAGACAAACTGGTAATACACGGGCGGTAGTTACTGTTGAATATGGATCTGATTTTTCTCAGTGTTATCCTTCCCTTTTTTTTTTTTTGTATGTAGAGAACAAAGCACTGGTACCATGTAGTCCTACCACACTACTTCTCAAACAGAGTTTCAGAAGATAAATTAGAAAGTGGATTTACAGTGACTGGGTGGCTAATTATGACAGTATTTATCTGGACAGCATTATAATATAGTATTATATCGTATTGTATCATATGCAAGAAATTGGACAAAGAGAGCAGGAGACCAGCAAGGCTGAGTGGGTACCTGAACAGAAAGAAGCAAATGCATGGGCAGTTGAATCTAGGGCAGGTGACCTGGAAAGAGTACAAAGATCAAGTACGGTTATGCAGGGATTGGGTAAGGAAGGCCCAGGTGAAGCTGGAAATGACCCTGGCAAGGGATGTAAAGGATAACAGAAAGGGCTTCTACAGGTATGTTAGCCAGAAAAAAAAAAAAAAAAAAAAGTCAGAGAAGGTGTACCCCCTCTGATAAACAAGTCTGGAAATCTTGTAACAACAGATGAGGAGAAGGCTGAGGTACTCAACAACTTTCTTACCTCAGTCTTTAATGGCAGACTCTCTTCCCACCCCTCCTGAGTGGACAGACAGAAGAATGGGGACTAGGGGAGCAAAGTCCCTCCCACTGTAAGAGATCAGGTTCATGGTAACCTGAGGAACCTGAATGTACATATGTCTATAGGACGTATGTATGAGAGATCCCAGAGCTGTAAGGGAGTCAGCTGATGTAGTTGCCAAGCCACTCTCCATGATATTTGAAAAATCATGGCAGCCAGGTGAAGTCCCAGGTGACTGAAAAAGGAGAAACATTTTACCCGTCTTTAAAAAGGGAAGAAAGGAGGACCCAGAGAACTACAGACCTGTCAGTCTCACCTCTGTGCCTAGGAAGATCATGGAACAGATCCTCCTAGAAGCTCTGCTAAGGCACATAGAAGAGAGAGGGACGTGATATGGGACAGCCAGCGTGGCTTCACCAAGGGCAAGTTCTGCCTGCCCAACTGAGTGGCCTTATATGATGGTGTGACTACAGCAGTGGACAAGGAAGGGTTATGGATGTCATTTATCTGGTCTTCTGTTAAGCCTTTGACATGATTCCCTACAATATCTTTCTCTCTAGATTGGGGAGGTATGGATTTGATGAGTGAACTGTTAGATGGATAAGAAAGTCACATAAGATGGTCGCATCCAGGAGGCAGTGGTCAATGGCTCAGAGTTCCGATGGACATCAGTGACAAATGGTGTCCTTCAGGGGTCTGTATTGGGATCAGTGTTATTTCATATATTAATGACAGAAACATTAATTAATATATTACTTAATAACAGCACAAATAAGACATGGTCTGGTTGGACCGAGTCCAGAGGAGGGACCAAGATGATTAGAGGAGTGGAGCACCTCTCCTACAAGGAAATGCTGAGAGAATTTGGTTTGTGCAGCCTGAAAAAAAGAAGGCTTCAGGGTGACCTGATTTTGGCCTTCCAGTACCTTTGAAAGGAGCCTACAAGATAGACAGAGAGGGACTTTTTACAAGAGCATATAGTGACAGTAGAGGTGGGATTGGTTTTAAACTGAAAGAGAGTAGGTTTAGATCAGATATTAGGAGGAAGTTCTTTGCTCTGAGAGTGGTGATCATTGGAACAAGTTGTCCAGAGAAGTCATGGATGCCCCATCCCTGGAGGTATTACACCAGAATCACAAGCTGGATGGAGTTCTGAGCACCCTGGTCTAGTGAAAAGACATCCCTGTCCATGGCAGGGGTGTTGGAATGAGATGGTCTTAAATCCAAACCATTCTATGATTCTTTCATGTATCTTATCATGTAATACAATACAATACAATAAAATACAGTAATAAACTATAATAAATATGCAGTGATGGCCGTCTTCATATTAATGTTTTGTGTTGAAATGGTAAATGCTCTTCACTATGTTGAGGTCAACAATTAATATTTGAAATTTCATATTTAAACTTCATAAAAATAGAATTCAGATAATGAAGTATTTTCATACTGGTAGATTGTGCATATTTAACTATTTTAGTCTCTTTGTAAAGTAAATATCTGGTTTACAAAGACAGGTTTGGCTGTTGTGCCTCTATAGGTGATGTGAAATTCAACTTTCTGTGCAAGATACTGTATAAACTTAGTAGCAGTCAAGTGACATATATTTCTTAACAGAAGGATGAAAATGTATATGATATTCTATGAGATAAAGGAACGTATCTTTCTTCGCCTCTGTGTAGCACTATTGTATTGTTCTAGTGGACTGCATGAGATTTTAATACAAAAGATAATTATAATAGTTGGAATCATGTTGCTGCTGCACTGCCCTAGACCTTTTGCTTGCATTGAAAATGAGAATTCTTTGTATCTTCTGTGGATTAAAAGGTAAGTATTCAGAGTGAAGGTTACCCAGTGTTTGTGCTGTTGGCAAACTCAGCATCAGATTGTCTAGCCAGGTAAAAACATTCTTTTTTTTTTTTTTTTTTTTTTTTTGAATTAGAATTGTGACAGTTTTAATGCTGTTAACAATTCAGGTTGTTTTTGATACGCATTTTATTTTTCTTTCTTCAGCAGCTTTTTCTTTTGTGGATTCTTTGTGTATGTATATATATATATATATATACACTTCCATATATGTCTGTAGAAATGTGTATGTAAGCAGCTATATATATTTATTTGAGACATGGGTACTTTTATTTTACTAAGAATTTTTCTTCCACATAATAGATGGCATTATTGAAAAGGAAAAATCTGTTGTCAGCATAGAGTACTCTGGATCTCTGCCCTCCAAGGTTTGGGGGCGCACCAGTAGTTCTGGATTTGATCCCATGATTGGAGCCATTTCTGACGGCTGAAGGGATGGGGAAG
>JAWWLV010000100.1:42815129-42831527 GCA_035041135.1 Platyrinchus mystaceus
AAATCCATTGCGCAGGCTTGAAAGGTAAAAACACCTTTCCCAGATCTTCGTTCGCGAAGACTGGCCACTTATTATATAATAAATCCTAATATTATTCTCCCCACATCAAATATCTTTTGTCTGCATAAACCTTCTCTCAACTTATAGCAATTGTGTGTGGGGTGAGAGGAAATTGGCCCAGAGTAAACCCATGACAACATAGATATCTTTTGTCCACAGAAACAATAGTTTGCAACACAGGGATATGCCAGTTCCAAAGATTCTTCTGAATCTTAGGAAGAAACACACATGAAATGAAACCAGCACTATGCAGTGCATACGTATGATAAAAAAATTTCAGTAATTGTTTCCTGCCAGCCTCTGAATAGAAAGCATTGTTTCCCAATAAAAGAAAAACACGTGGACTTTTAATTGCATCTTGATTTTATAAAGTAATGATGAAGATGCCCTTGCAACCAAAATACAAAATGAAGATTGTGTTCTTGATTTAGGTGAAACTGCTTTTGGAATAGCTTACTTCAAAAAAAAGTTCTATTCATTTTGTGTAAGTCCTTTTCAATATATATTTATGCTATGGGTTTCACCTGTGATTTTTACAGTTAGTTTTGTCTTGTGTTTTTTAAGCAAGGTTTTTTCCTGCCCTTTTCCCCTTAACTGAGCAAACAAATATCATTGTTGTTTGCAAGATAAGGCTTGTCAGATTTGGCTGTGGAATTGACATCTCTCTTCCCTGAAGTACTGACTCACAAAAATACATGGCAAATATGTACTCCCAAAGAACCAGTTGTTCTACATGACTGTAAAAATTGGTGATTGTGTCTGTGACACCTAAAGCTCTTCTGGAAAACTGGAATGGAATAAGAAATTGAATAAAGTATTCAGAAGCTGGGACAAAGTTGTATCAAGCATTGGAGCGTAATTTCATAACTGCATTTTGTGACTAATTAAACTTGGTTAGATTTTGCTCTGCCAGTTTTGTTGAATCATAAACAGCAGTTCACTAGTAGACACAATGGACCAGTTTTCAAAATTGTCTAAAGTACACACACAAAAGTGCTCTTAGGAGTGAAGACTGCAATGTGTTTCCTATTATAACAGCACTTTGTATTGCCATATTACGTCCCATTAGCAGATATCACCATACTTTGAAGATACTAATGACCTGAGTCCTCCAGGGAAGAAATATTGTTATTTGTGTTTCACAACACATGAAAGAGGGACTAAATGTAACAGCAGTTACCTGCCCTCCAATGACAGCATAAGCGTCGGAGAGATACATCAACTAGGGAGGAAAGCGTGTGATTTGAAGCACTTTTCTTTTTATTGATGCTCACATTCAGTGGCTTTCTCATTGCCAGTTAGCTGGACACACAAGGGAAATTACCCATTCAAAGTTGTTTCTGCTTTAGAACAAATTATCTCTGCAGGTACATTTTACCAAACTTGCAAGTGTCCCTTCCCTTACTTACTCTATTCACGATTCTGCTAAACTCTGTAGCCCTTTCAAGAAAATTGTTTCCAGGCTATATTTCTGCCTCAGCGAGCTTGGAAGTCTGGAAAGTTTTCCCATCTGCATTAGGCTGTATGTTGTATAGCATTAACAATGTTGGAAATTCAGTTTCCCTCCCAACTGCTTTACAAAATCATTACTGAATTTAAATCAACCTTCCCAATCTTCCTTCCACAATAATCTGGACTTTTTCTGATGCTAACATTTTCAGATAGCCATTCTGCTGAGCACTAATACTGCTTTTATGCTTTAAAATCCATTTAATAATGGTAGCATGTTGTTTGTTTTTTTTTTTCTGTGCCTTTGAGAATGGACATTGAAATCACCACTTACCACTTCTTCCTACTCATATCTGTACCCTTGCAGAGTAAAGTGGACGCCAGCCACCAACCCTAACACCATGGCAAAATCTTCTGTAAAAGTTCTAAGGACAGGCTGGGAGTCATCTTCATCCCTTATTCCCTTTTCATTCACCCAGCTAATGAAGAAAAACCAAGCATAGCTTTATCATTAAAAGAGGTGTGGATTTGGTGAAGGAATGAGTCTGCAGGAATGGGAGACAAGGGGAGAACAGGGCTAAGAAGATCAGTACATGGACCTGAAGACAATTGAGTGCTACAATATGAATGTATATCCTATTGGATTGGCCAGAGTGGCATCCTAATTTATGAATGTTTGAGTACAACCATAGCACACCATTATGCTTCAAGTTTTCAATGTGCTACTTCTCTGTAGCTTGTTTCTCTGGGTTTTTTCCTCCGTCTTTATTATTCGAGGAACTTAATGTTCCCTTTCTGCATTCCCCAAAATAACTGATTCTTCAATGTGGCAAACCTAAACTTTCTAATATAAGGGCAATGCTATAGATGTACCACTGAAATTGTAAGTGGAGTTCTGTCTATAATTGAACCATTATGCCAGCATAAAACACAATGATCTCTAGGATGGTGTTTTTAAGCACAATCTATTTCAATTTTTTTTCCTGAAAATAAGTATTAAGCAGTAAATTGATTTGTAATAAATTATACTGCTAATTATATGTTGTACGCTAAATTTTATAAGAAACTAAGATGTCTTTTTATAGCCAAACTGCTTGAATTTTCCTCCATACACTTAAAATATAGAACCCCTTTATAATTTCACCTGAAAAACAAATTGATTTGGTACAGATTCTTTTTTTTTTCCAAACAATTTGAGTAAGGATATATGTATTCACCAAGAAAAAGCAGCTTTAAACCAGAGGTTTTCCATACATGAGTGCACACATCTAGTGTTCAGGGTGTATATGTTCAAAGAGACATTAAAAGAGACTATATGGTATTTTAGTCAGCAAGAAAGGGGGTAAAATTAAAGTGAATCTCTACTTATTAATTCACATTAGAAAAATTGCTTTTGCTAGAGAGTATTATTTTTTCCAGCAGAAGATATATTCCATGCATATTCCTATGATGGCTTTTTGTATACTGAAGGAAATATAAGTATTTTGCTTTAGTGGTGTGCATGGGTGAGTTATTGATTAGGGCTAAAAAGAGAATTGATTTGGGAAATTATGAAAACATATAATTTGATGGTTAAATTTTCATTTGGTATATTTGATATGGAGGTTGTAGCCAGGTGGGGGTTGGTCTCTTTTCCCAGGCAGCTATCAGTAAGACAAGAGGGCATGGTCTCAAGCTCTGCCAGGGGAGGTTTAGGTTGGATATTAGGAGGAAATTCTTTACAGAGAGGGTAATCAGACATTAGAATGGGCTGCCCGGGGAGGTGGTAGATTCTCCCTCCCCGGAGGTTTTTAAGACGAGACTGGATGTGACAGTGCCATGATCTAGTAACTGTGGTGGTAGTGGATCAAGGGTTGGACTTGATGGTCTCAGAGATCCTTTCCAACCCATCTGATTTTGTGATTCTGTGATTCTATGATTCTGTTTTACTTTAGTTCAAGGAAATACCTGCCACTGTTGTGGATTAGAAGAGTATTAAAAATTTATCACATCAGGAATATAAATTCAGCAATTAATAACAAAAAAATCTTCACAGCTATTACCATGAATTACTAAAGATGATCAGCAGAATATGAACATAATTGCTTGTTTGAGGCAGTTGTCAAGATAAGCTGACCTTATGTCTGCGTGTTACACATTTTCTTTCAATAAATTTACTGCCACATTATATAAAAATACGGTTGTATAAACACAAAGCTGCAAAAAAACTATCACAAAATGGTTATCTAACAGAACGATTAAGTGTTCTGATATGTCCAAGGAGATCTATGGTGTGTTGGAAAGGAACAGAGTTAAAGATAAAATTTGCAAATATTGTGACAATCTGACTGTAAATCAGATAGTTACTTTCACAGCAAGTATGAGTAAATTCTCAGGAATTATTGGTGCCAGGAAACATTATTCATTATCTTCCATGGTCATTTTTACCTTGCAGTACTCGCAAAGCCATCAATATCTTTTAAGTGTCTTCTCCAGCGGTATTCAGAGCTTGCTTAAGGAAAATCTCTGGACTGCTTCTGTAGCATTAAATTCATGTGTGGTAATGAACATTAACCATTTGGGTTCTGCGTGTTTGTACAATAAATCAAAGGATACTATCAGTAATTTGGATTGTGTAATTAGTTCATACAGATGGATGACTATGCAGTCAGACATGTTGCATGCAAAAGCCATTAATTTGTAGGATGCTAGAAACAAAAATAAAAAAAATTCCATGGAATTAAGTCTAGAGGACTCAGTGACACACACTGTCTTAATAATTCTGACACTGTATGTACAGGGTGACACTAATATGATTCACAGAAGAATTTCCACAGAAGAATAACTGAAAGTATTCCTTCCAGCTCAGAAGAAAAAGGTCTAACTTAGACCTGGAGAGACAACTATCTTGGAAGATCATTCCAGAGAAATTTCAATTTTTGTCAATTACTTTTTTACTTTGATCTCCTTTCTCACTTCATTTGCACATTTCTCTTTCTTCAAGTTGTGTTTTCTTTCTGCTTACTAGGTACCTCCTGTTAATCATTCTCAGTTTTGATCCCTTCCCCCTTGTGTACCTTCCCCTGAACAGCAAAGTAGTGTTCATAATTCTTATTGGCAAGGGCAAAATTGGCTTCACAGCAGTGTTTTCCAACAGGATACTTTCTATGGCATTGAGGTAGACAGTGAGGGAACACAGTGTGCTGAACAGGGGGAACTGAAGGACCAGATGAAATTTTTCAGTGCCAGTCTAGTCATCTTCACTGATGGGCCATGCAGTCATCCATGATAATATTTATTGTAGGGAAGTGAAGTATCATGAAAAGCAGTTGCTTTGCAGGTTTATTCACTGTTTCTGTTGCTTTCAGCCCGGTTTTTCTCTGTCGTTTCCTATTTCCTCTCTTTCAATGTTGCTAATCTCACTTCACTAGGGAACTTCTAAAATTGACACATCATATTGTATCTATGTCCACCAGTTTATTTTCCTGCTATATAGCAAATTTTAATTTCAATTCTTGTATCATTCATGGGGAAGACATTCTTTGAAGATTCATTCCTAATTAATTTTGATTTTCAACTGAACAACAGGGTCTGTAGAACTGTAAAGCCCCATACAGTTTTGTGGTTAAAAAAACAAAAGTTTTTATTTTAGACTAAGGGATAATTCAGACCTGCATGCAATTTAAATTAATTTACAAAGTTAGCTAGGGTTTTACTCATTATTTTTCAAAAATGATACAAAGAAATTCAGTGAATGTACTGTCTGTTCTTTTGTTAGGGCTTACTGAAATTTATATGGCCAATAAACTTCTCTATTAAGTAACAGGTCTTTCACCATCAATCCCTGTGAGCTTCAAAATACTGAATTGTACATTTCATAAGGCAAAATCTGATTTTAATCTTAGTGTACATTCAGTCACATCTCCCACTTGTGATACAATATCTCTGCAGTGGTATAAATTTAAAATGAAAATAAAAAAGCTATTGAACTGCAAAGAATATGATAGATAACAAAGGGTCACAAGTATTATTAAGTTGCAAGTCTCAAAGAACTTGCAATGAGAGATTTGTTCACCATTATCTTTTTTTTTTTTTTTTGTGCTGGGTCTCTAGTTCTGTGATACTTTTAACAAGCTCCTCTCAAGAGAATTCATCTCTGTTTCCTTGTTATATAAACATATTTTCTACTTACCTCTTGTCATATTGTGAGCTCAGGTTTTATAATTTCTCAAATGTTGAAGTTTGCTAATAGTTCCATGTTTACAAGGAAAATTACATAAAGAAGGGAAGAATACAAGAGTTCAGGTGACTATTATCTGGATAGATAATACAGAAAGAATTAGACATCATATAGTTTTGGTTCTAATATTTTTTCTTACATGAGAAAAATTTTTCTTTCTTAAATGTTTCCATTGCATCTGCTATCCTCATTGGTATGCTTAACCATGACAATAGGAGATGAAATGGAAAATATTTAAGAAAATCTGATATGCTTAATCATGAGGATAGAAAATCCCCCAAATCATAAGTAGCATTTGAAAAAGTGTGAAATCTAGTCCTTACTGCAGCATGGGGTAGAAGAAATATTTAACAATTTTCTAGAGATTTTGTTTTCTAAAGTGTTTTACTAACATTCTTTTACCATTAACATCTAATTCTACTACTTGGCATTCTTGTATTTTCAGTCAGACATTAAGGTTTATTTTTTGTAAGGTTAGGATTAGAGGTGAAGAAAGGAGAGAAGAAAACTACAAAAATATAGTCATGCTTTTATTATCCATATAAAAACCAGATATATCAAAGCTAACCATAGTTAAGAAAAAGTAAAAAAGTGACCATAAAACAGTCACTTTGGCTGTTTCTACATAGCCAGCTGTTGAATGTTTGCCTTTACATCAGTTGTTCTATAAGTTTGTTTGAGGATTTTTGAGGGGGTTTTGTTTGTGTTTTTGGTTGGTTGGTTTTTTTTGTTTGTTTGTTTGTTTTTTGCTTTTTTATTGATTACTAGAAAAGAGACTTAAAGGTGTTATTAATTTAACTAATAGTGATTTGGGGGAAGGAGAATGTTTGTGTTTGGTTCTTTATCAGGCTTATGTCTTTCATCAACAGCTTGCTACAGATGGGAGAATGATCCATTAATCCATACAATTGTCCCTTGTCACATACAAAGGTGTCTTTATTATCCCACCAGTGCATCCATACAGTCAAAAATCTAGTGCTAGTTTTCATTTGTGAGTTTCCTGTTCTCTGAACTTCTTACATTACTTCATAAAAAACTCAACTGGAATTTTTTGTTTAATAAGCAGATCACAAGCTTTTCTAACATCATTCTGTTGCCTTCTGGGCTTCCCTATTCGCAGTTCCAGTATGGAGTGTTCTGAAATAAATTGTCTTTATGAGAATACATATTCTGAATTTTCAGGGTAGATTTTGTTGAACTGTTGTTACTTTTCAGTATGCAAAAACTGCAGATTTGGATTTGATTTTTGTTTTCCTCTGCAAAAAGGGTAAGGTAGTTCTCTCCACAGATTTCATCTTTTTAATTTCTGTTTCTCTCATTTTTGTCAGTCATTTTGTCAAAGACTAAGGCAAGCTGACATGGAATACTTGACCAAACAACTGATTTATATCATATAATAGTGAAATGAAATAATTGCCAGAAAAAAAAATTGATGTAAGAATGAGTAAAGACACCTCTATACTTATGGATTTTTTTTTAAGTGTTGACCAAATGACTAACAAAATATATTTAAAAATACCTAAGAAGCTACAAATTTACAAATTGTCTTTGTCAGGTCTGCGTATAGAAAACTATGCAGATGGTTCTAGGCAGGTTATACTACCACACTTTAAAAATTATGTTATTAGAGGAAGTTGGGAAGAAGATAAATTGAGAAGTGTCAAAAGCTACATAAAGAACTCTTTCTCATAGACAAAGAAGTCCTGCAAGAGGTCTCTGCAAATTTTGCCTGAAGATTGGGGTTTTTTTCATTTATTTCTATCTGAAGCAACATAGAATTATGTCAGAAAAAAAGAGGAAATTAATATAATGAAAAAGCATTGGAGAAAAGGGAAAAAACTACTTTCTGGTAAGATTAATGTGATTTAGGTGGAAGAAGACTTCTAAATGAAGGGCAGTATAATTTTTCAAGCATTTCAAGTTATGGTGATTAAAGAGTGAGGAGCGTATTGAGGGTTTTGCAATTACTTAAATTTTATATGACTAATGGGATTCAGCACTCAAAATGAAAAATTTGGGCTCAATATTTGCAATATTTTTCTGTTTGAAAAATCTATTAGAGGTAAGAAAATCTACTTATTGAAGATGTGGGAATATCTTCATTTGATTCAAGTGATGCTACACTTGATAAAATGCTTGGAAATAAAGTATAGAGAAAAAATATGTAGGAGAAAGAGAATGTAAGCATCTAATAAATCTTCCTGTTTCTTATTCTGACCATAGAATAAAATGATCATTGTATGAAAACATAGGCCAAGACATTCAAACAGCATTTTTCTTGATTAAAAGATTTAGTCCATTAATCACATCAAGAAAAAAAATCATTATTCTTTAAACTAAACTTTCTTGAAATTTCACTGCAGTTTTCATCTATCACTGCACAGTTTTTTTAAGATTTGAGGGAGCTTGGTTTTCCTGTGACAGCTGCAGTCATTTTAATGCACAATGTCAGGAAAGGACAGTACAATGAAAATATATAAAGCTGAGCTTGTTGCATATGTATGGCTTGTGAGTAGCTGAAACTAAATTTTGTCAATTTGTGAAGTCTAAAATACAGTTGGGATTACATCAGATTTACCCTTCAACTATTGTAAGGAAAGAGAAATACATGTTAAATGAAACACTCTTTAAGAAACTTCATCTCTCTACTCCCCCTTTAATGCTATTTTTTCTCAGTGTCCTACTTTTTAGCTGCAGTTTACAGTAACTGAGCCATGGTATGTAATTGGTATAAAATATCACAAATGGTGTAATTCATGAACTCTGACAAAAACGCTGGCATTGATTTGGACTGATGGATTCAATTGTGTCCATTTGTCCTTAGTAAATTGAATCAGAATTGTATTATTAGTTCCTCAAAAAATTAAAGGTTTTTAAGAGTTTTTCCTTTTCCTCTGTGAATATTCATTAGTTATATCTGAGCATAAAAAAGTTCATGCAAGAAAGAAAGCGTTTTTCTCTATTAGAAAATTTTGTGAAATAAAAATCCAACTCTCCTCCCATATATTTTCTGATACTTGAATTTGGCAAACTGAGCTGTGTAATTTAAAGTAAGACTGGATTTTGCAGGAAATTTATTTTTTTCAAATGCCATTCTTATGGCATACATAAAATTATTTTGTGCACTTTATGTTAAAGTAGTTGAAGTAGCATTAAATGTGAAATGTATTACCAATTATTTTAGTGCAATAGTTTCCAGTGCATAAAAATTAAGAAAACTATTTGCTGGTTGCCTTAAATCAGTTAGGAAGCAAAGAAAAAAAAAAGGAGGAAAAACAACAGAAATTAAAAGAAGAAAAATGAAGATGGAAGGTCAGCAGACAAAAATAGCATATGGAAATTATCTGCAACACTGAGGATACAGCTCTGTTAAATATCAGTGCCTAGAGCTCACATCCCACAGGAGGATCTGGACATATGTGGGTGTTTGTAATATATGTTTCTATCTAGCCCAAAGTTGACTTTCAAAGAGAAACAGCAATTTCACTTATTCACTTATGATTCCAGTTACAAAGGCTTCCAATTTATAGCCAAAGTTTTTGGTTTAGCTGTTTATTCCTGAATATGTTTTTCTTCTGTAAATTGGTGAGGGAAAGGGATTAAGGGTAAAACTAAACTATCTCTGAAGAACTTTTACTCTCCCCTTCTATTTGAGCCTGTGGTTCATAGAAGGCCATAGATCTCTGGGAGTTGAACTTTGTATTCAAACTTTAATCTGCATTGAACTCTATCCATAAACTCCCATTTATTGTCTCATAGGCCAGTGCTAAACTTCAGGATAATCGAAATAACTTCACCTAGCTGAAACTGTGAGCAAAGTAAGACATCCATAGGAGTCTTCTACTCTAAACAGAAAAACCTAGAAAATGCCTTATTCATTAAAGGTCAAATCTATTTTGTTAGATACCTTCATTGCAATAGAAGGTAGGGAGGCCAGGGTAAGTAAAAAGGAGAAGACACAATCAAAAACATATGCAAGGTGATGACATCGCCAATAGAGCTAATCAGCTGGATCAGTTGACTCCCATCCTAAAGAGCAGAGAAATGAATATGTCTCCTCTTGCACATGTGCTATCTTATGTGGTCTTCCGGAAGCTCTCCTTCTCATACTTACTCTTTCCTTGTACAGGAGTGAATGATGTTACTTACCATCTGGTTTGAGTCTTTTAGCAGTGGAAGAGATATCATCACAATAAAATACTTAGTTTGACATTTTTGGACTAATTATCTTATGATATAAACTAAATAAAGGTTCTGATATGTATGGTCCACCTCTGTATCTGACCAAGCCCTATGTTATCTGATCATAGCAAAAGGAGATGTTCCTCAGGCAGCGCCTGCTCAGTATTTGCTGTCCATGCACCTTGTATTGCCACAACAGCCTCAGGATTTCATTGGCATTGTCAGAGAGCTACTTCTGATTATTCTATTTAGCATCTTGTTCATGAATTTCTAGTGTCTTTAAATGTACTCATACATTGCCTGCCTACACAAGTTCTTAGGGCAAGGGATTATAGAAATTCACTGCCTGCAATGGCAGGGATGATGTACAATGTGAAAGGATTCAGCAGGAATAAATTTATCCATTGATATTCCAGGTGAATATATGTAGTGAAAACTGAAAGAAGAAATGTTTCATGGTGTTATAGTTATGTTGCATTCTGCACCACTAGAGCATGGTATTTGGAGCAGTGTGCTTCTTTTAAATTCCAAATCACTCTGCCTTTATCACTATATCCTGAGCAACTGCTTTTGATGAAATGTTCATCTATGACATCTGACAGCATTTGATCCTTTAAAAGCTATAATCTGATCTTCAGCAGTAAACTCTGTATGCCAAGGAAGATATTGTAATGCCTGACTTGGCATGAGGGAATCCATCAGGTTTGTCCAAAAGAAATAGCATGACACCAAAATAAAGTCTGTGCATTTTTTCAAGACATCTGCAAAATATTTCTTCTCATTTATCTTCTCAATTTATTGGGTGTCTGGGCACAGACCTTTATTAGTAAAGATTCCCGAAAATGTCTTTAGAAATCTATATTCAATGAAATCTTGAAGAAATTAATATTTGTCTTTTTGAGGAACAGGAAAATGCACTGCAAATTTGGGTAAATATTTTGACACTGGTTTTGTTTTGGTATTTTTGTTTTGTTTGTTTGTGGTTTTGGTTTTTTTTTTAATTTCTAGAGGTCTAATCATTGGCATGCAAGATTTTGAAGTGTTGAAGTATCTTAAGACAGTTTTGAATTTTATGTAGAACAAATGGTGTAAGAATTTTCACAAAAGCCTGGAAATGAGGACACACAGTCTTCAAGACCTTACACAGCAGTTACTGGTATCACCTTTTCTGTTGATCTAGTCACTTTTTACAGTACATATATTTTTCTCAGTGACACATAAACGCTTCTCCCTTATTTGGTAAGACACTCTAAAACATAGGCACAAACCTGTTTTATCAACTTTTTAAAAAGTTTTTGAGGTTTAAAGGAATGATGAAATTGCACATAGCTGAAGCAATACAACTCTGCTGTGGAATGTCTTTGAACAGTGTATAAGCTTCACATTAGGTTGTAAAATTGCATACATCAGCATGCAATTGTTAAGAGAGTAACAATTGATTATTGGAATGGGAAACTGACTTTGTGATATTTGCGCATGTTCTTTCTCCACTAATATCTAGTCATTTCCTTTTTCCTATTTCTTTTCTCCCACACTAGTAAAATTAACCATAATTTCCAAATGTTGCTGTGTTTATTGTTGAGAAAGTTCCCATTCTCCTTTTTTGCCTTATTACAGTCAAAATATTTGTTCCTGCCTTAGGGTCTAAAGATCTCTAACAGCCAAGACAGAAAAAATGATAGACATACAAAGATTTCTGTTAGAGATTTTTTATAGAACAGTTATAATATTTCATTTTTAAAAAATTACATAAATAGCTTTATTTTGACCTTAAAGAGAACATTTCAACTGTAGACATAGCATTCATGTTAATGCATATCCTTATTACCTTTGGGATTTTTTTTGCATGTTTTCGTTATCCTGTAAAATTTATATTTTGGTCTTCTGTCTGTCAAATTAATGCCTCAGCACAGTCAAGAC
The DNA here is from genome assembly GCA_035041135.1 of Platyrinchus mystaceus. Taxonomy (NCBI): domain Eukaryota; kingdom Metazoa; phylum Chordata; class Aves; order Passeriformes; family Tyrannidae; genus Platyrinchus; species Platyrinchus mystaceus. The sequence continues at coordinate 42,826,960 of JAWWLV010000100.1, forward strand.
ACATAACCACATTTGTAGCATGTGAATATTTCCATCTACATCTTTTGATAAAGAAACACTATAACTTTACCTTTGAGTGTCCATAAGTTGAGGAGAAAACTTTGGCACAAGGTGTCATGGTCCCTTCAAGAAATCTGGCTTTAGAACTCCTTTATAGTACCCTCATTAAAATTTGCATTGTGCATTGATCTGTAGTTCCAGGAACATCACTTATGGGCAAAATAGCAGTTGAAGCTCTTGAGAACACTTTTTGTATCATCTCTGTAAACAGTTAACACAGGCTTTCTACAACAGATTTTTTTGAATTTCACTTTTTTCCATGTTTTCTTTTTTAATACACACTTATCAAATTTGTCATCAAATTTGTCTCAAGTTCTATGAATGTTAGGTTTTTTTTTTTCTTTTACCAAGATTGTGAAATAAAACAATATTTATTTCTATCAAAGAGAAATATAAATTTGGTTTGTGAGTATCTTTACAAGATGTAATCTGTTTAGTCAACATAGCAGAGTTAACTTTCATAGAGATTAGTATGCAGAGGTAGCAGAATTCATGTTTGAAATTTACTTGTAAGCATTTATGGCCATACAGCTGTCAAATGAAGAACTACTTTCTGTTTTTCAAAGATACAGCAGTAGACAAAAAGATATTTCAGTAACTAGTGATGAGAAGCAGTCTGTTGCTGTTCTTGCTAACGATGCAAGTGCCTGAAAGTTGAAAGATTATTTCTTGATAGTTTTATTATGCAAAGAGATGAGAAGGGTGTCATCAGCAATTAATTCTTGCAAATGCCACGAGAATAAAATATATAAACTTGAAGAAAAAAATTCGCCGATATTTTAGCTGTTTGGCTGAAATTCGAATGGTGTGAAAGAGCTGCTGAAAGGGTAAAAAGCAGTCTCCCAAAGAAAACTTCCTATAAATAGAGGTTGGCCTAATTCTTACTTATTCTCTAGTTGGTTTGTTCTGCTTCATAAAATCAGTGAAAAAACCCCCCACTCCTTATATCATACAGTAGCTGAATTAGGAATTTTCTGCTAAATACTGACGGGTATATCTGAATGCACAGAAACCAGCTGGTTCCACTGGACATCAGCATTGGGAAAACAATTTTTAAACCTCTTTTTTATTTTCATGTGTTTGCTTGACAGTGAAATATTTTATTATGCATTTATGAAAAAGTAGGTTATTTTATGTTTATGTGAAAATATATGAATAGTACACAGCCAATTAAAAGTATATGACAGCTATTTCCCAATGAAATTAAGAAAAAGCAATACACTGTGTCTCTTATAAGTAAATTTCCTCATTCAATTTTCATATATTACATCAGAAGGAAAGAAGTTGCCCCAGCTGTGCTGTACTGTCTTGTCCACTTATTGGCAAAATAACAGAAAACTAAATATATGTATCAAGATTCATTTCATCTCCTTTAAATTCTGCATGCTGATACAACCTCAGGAGTTGTATTTGCCTCAATTGCAACTCACAGCTAAAACTCAGCTACAGAAGTTCAGAACTTAAAATACATCACATTGTTCCCATTCTGTCTCTAATGGAAATGTAATGCACCACAGTCTATTTTTATCTATGAAAGATATCTCAGATAATTTTTTGTGGTTTAGATGAATGTATTTGTCTTTCTATGGCCAGTACCATAAAAAAGGAGAAAAGGCTCATTTATCTGAGTAATTAAAGGCAAACATATTACATTTAGTAATAGTAATATGAACTAAAGTTTAATTTTGTATATTATTTGTATCAGATGACTGTGGTGATTACAGGAAGAAAAGATTTGTGGACAATCTGGATTCCAGTAAAGAACTGGCTTAGTTCATTATTCTTGATATATACCAGGTCTTCTTTTTAAGGTGGGAAACAGACCATATTCAAGGGGCAGTTGTCTTACATGTTCAGCATTTAATTACCATAACAGTACTGGTTAAGTAGTTTAATAGCCATACATGACCTTACAGAGTGAGAGGTATTTCACTTGGAGAGCAGATACTTTGCTAGTTTTAAAGAGTTTCTTGAATCATTCTTTGAAGAAAGGAATCGTACTCATTCACTCTTTTCTCCTAATCTCGCTATCTCTCAATGATTTGCCAATTTCAAACAAATGCAGCAGAAAGTTAGATTCCTTCAGTATTAACTTACTAGAGGTTCCAAAGGTGTGGTGGGATAACCAGGTGAGAGATTTGTAATGCCGGTTCCTCCAGAATTTTCTTTAGTGAGCTATTGGGTGATTACAAGGAGAGTGTACATTCCACCAAGAGAGCAACCTGGCCCAGTCCTGGATGCTTCTTGTCCAGTCACTCCACAGCCACTTGTTACCCACCTGACTCCTTCTGTGATCTAAGACATCTGACAGGAAACTCCACTTGTGACAGATATTTAAAGACTGGGTGCCAGATAATATTATTGCACGTTCCTGAGATGGAGATAACAGATGCAGGTTTGTTGGGAAATAAACAGATATGAGATCAGCTTTCATTAAATTGTCTATTTAGATGAATAATGCAAGCCTGGCCACTGGTGATCCTTCTTTGTTTTGGGTCTTTTCTAACAATTTACTCGAAAAAATGTGCATGTTTTATTTATTGCTCCTTATCCAAAGTGACTGTTCAAAATCTAATAGTGAAAATTTAGAACCCTAAATAAAATAATGAATGGGGATATCATGAATAGTAAGCCGTGGACCATCTCTTTTGTAATCATGTATTCAGGCAGTCACATGATCTGAGTAATATCCTGAAAAGGGTAATTGAGATTAAGGCCTTCATTTACTCATTTCAGACAGGGGCTTCTTTACTGAATCTTAGTGTATGTTTCCAACTTTGACAACTTGGTTTTCAGTTTTGCAAACAACTCTGAGCTATTAACTGAATTATGAATCATCAGCCTCCTAAATATATTGTTATAAACAGTAAGTGCTAGATTATTTCCCTTAAGAAAAGTCACAGCTGTTTTGTCTGATACAAAGGAAATCAGGTCAATAATTTATTTGTCGTTGTTTCCCCTTTCAATATAACTGGTTTAGGTTTTACCTAGTTAAATCTTCTCTGAACATATTTTAATACTGATTCTGTGATTGTTTATGGATGCTGGGATTTTTCATACACAGGCATTACAAGGATTTATGGCTTCTATTTATGATAATATTTCCTGCAATGTCAACTGTCCCCTACATTTACCTGTTGTATTTCACTCATCACTTTATGAAATAACCCTGGAATATGCTTATTCATTTTATAAAAGATGAAAAGTGAGGCTGTACCTTGCAAAAATGGCCTTTACAACCTGATATGAGCATATATTAGTGAGTGGTAGAATTTTCACTAGTGTTTTCTTGCTGAGAAATCTGTGAGCGATTCCACTGACTTGATTTTGAAAAGTAAAGAAAATGCTGCAGAAAATGTTCCTGGGATAGCCTACATGTATAAACTCTAACAGTGAGCCCTTGTTCAGACAAGGCTGAATATATGTGAATATGCTAGAAACTTTTTTATTGTTAAAGTCCATCTTTTGGGCAAAATATTGGCAAAAACAAGAGCTGTTTTCTTAGCTTATTTGGAACCAAAAGTCTCTTCAACACTTTCTATCACACAAGTTAACACATTTGAAACCTTGTCATGTGGTTGCACTACAACCAAGTGAGAACTAGCACAACGGAGCTAATTCATTTGGATAACAGTGCATATTTTTACTCCTGAAAATGTTGCTTAACAGCCTAGTTCTAAAAGAACCTGCATAAAGGTTAGGGCACTTAACGGCATCCAGTTCTCTTGAGTTTCCTTGCTATTATTCTGCTGGAGAAAGAGAGGCAGAAAAAGCCAGGCACTTTACTGCAGAAGTCTTGAAATGAAAGCAGATAATTGGAAACAGATAGGAGGAAAACACTTCCGATCTTTTCTCACGCAGTCAGGTAAGTGCATCCCTGAATTCAAGATCTGTAAAAAAGGGAAAATTACCATGCAAGCTGTAATACAAAGAAATGTGAGATTTCTGCTATCACAGGAGCACAAAGAAATGCTTTTCTCTGTTTTATGCTGCTTTTTCTTTTGACAGATTTTATGCCATCACAGATGTCCCACTTAGTCTAAGAACTTGTTTTTCCATTGCATAAAATGAAGGTATTAATTTTCTTTTCCTATTCTAGACTTCAACATTTCACCAATTGTGGCTAGTCAATAGCAGACCCATGAAGCAGTCACACTGTGCAGTCATGAAATAATGATTATGAGGGTATGTGTATCATGTGCCTTCATCAGATAACTTTTGTCTTTGTTCTAAAGATGAATGTACATGCAACACTGGAAGAGCCACTTAAACTGTTTTCGTGGGAGTTACTATGAGTCTGTATTTCCAAAGCCTAGGGGACTGCTAAGATTGAAATGTACATGCCTAGATTGAGTCAGTGCCCAGTTTTTTGATTGTTGTTTGGTTTTGTCATTTGTGGGTTTTTTGTTTGTTTGTTTGTTGTTTTTGTTTTTTGGTGGGGTTTTTTGTGTTGTTTTTTTTTTTGGGGGGGGGGGTTGTTGGGTTTTTTTTTTCCTAAGAGAGAGAAA
>JAWWLV010000100.1:42832638-42870722 GCA_035041135.1 Platyrinchus mystaceus
AGTTCAGCGCAGGCTGTGTCTCACCTAAAAAATCCATTGCGCAGGCTTGAAAGGTAAAAAGGCCTTTCCCAGATCTTTGTTCGCGAAGACTGGCCACTTACTTATAGTTACTTAATTTTATTGCAAATAGGGGGAAAAAAAAAGAAACTTAGAATCTCTGTAAAAGCAGTTTCTATGTTTTATAATACAGATATTTTGTTGTTCCTGTACGTATACCCTGTAGTATCTATTAAAATTCAAGGTGTTCATAAATTTCCATTATTCAGTTTTCTTCAGGGCAAATGGACCATTTTTCACAAAAGTTGTCATCTTTGTGCATTGCTGAGTCATTAAAGCAACCCTGTGCTCGGCAATGCACCCTCAACAATATTTGGCAGTCAAACAGCCTTCTAATTTTGCAGGAGGCACAGTCCTCCTATGATATGATTCCCTCTGTAGTGAGCAACATTACACCATTGCAGTCTCTGTAAGGTGATTATTGCAGACAGATTATCTCTTACATATTTCATGGAATATAATAATCAAATCAACACAAGTGCCAGAATGAAATCAGATCGTGTTCACATGATTGGTTGCTAGTTACATTATTGCATCACAGTGCCTCTTACTGAAACTAAAAAAACAAAAGTAGAAAAAAGGAATGCAAGTAAACCTGATTTAGCAATTGTACAAATGCCAACTTTGTCTGACTTCGTCTGCAAGATACAATCTTGAAAAAATCTCTTCCTTAGCACTATTGTGATGGAATCCATAGTTTAACTTAGAATCTTAGAATCATCAATGTTGGAAGAGACCTCCAAGATAATCAGCTTCAACCATCAACTCAGCACTACCATTGTAACCCCTAAACCACTAAATCATATCTCCCAGCACCAGATCCAGATGCCTTTTAAACATCTCCAGGGGTGGTGCCTGTACCACCTCCCTGGACAACCTAATCCAATGTCTGACGACCCTAACAGTGAATTTTTTTTAATGTCTAATCTGAATCTCCCCTCTCTCAGCTTTAGGCCATTTCCTCTATTCCTCTCACTGCAGGCATGGTAGAAGAGACTGGCCCCCACCTCACTACAACACCCTTTCAGGCAGTTGTGGAGAGCAACAAGGTCCCCCCTGAGACTCTTCTTCTTAAACAAACTCAGCTCCCTCAGCTGTTCCTCATAAGACATGTTCTCTAGTCATTTCATGAGCCTTGTTGCCCTTCACTAGACATGCTCCAGCACCTCAGTGTCCTTTTTAAAGCAAAGGGGCCAGAACTGAACACGGTACTCAAAGTGCAGCCTCACCAGTGCCGAGTACAGGTGGCTGATCCCTTACCTAGTCCTGCTGGCCACACTGTTCTTGATACAAGGCACTATACCATTGGCCTTCTTCACCAGCTGGGCACACTGCTGGGTCATGTTGAGCCAGAAAAAAAAAAAAAAAAAAAGGCAATGCATTTGATAAGTAGAAATGAGTTTGCTTCTTAACCACAGTTCTGGACAAGAACCTTTAGTTTGGCCATGTTATACAACTGCTGACTCTAATTCAAGGATCATCTGTAACCAGTAAGCATTTCTTCATTTTAACAATGGGAAGACTTTAATTTTTTTTATCTAATCACAGTCTGCTTTTGCCAGAAATCTTTAGAGGAAACAACAGCCATTCTGCAATGCTTTGCCCCCCCACGTATGAAAGACTCCCAAGAGCAATTGTCCAGTGCTTATGATTTCCTTGCAGTCTCTCTCTTAATGCTTCATTGCAGACAACACATTGGCTTTTTCTCAGAAAGCATCAAAACTGCTAGGCTGTGAAAGTATGACAATATGACTGACAGTGCTTCATAGCATTGAGGGGTATTGCGTGTCCCTGATTATGATAGCTGGACTAGACTCTTACTGAACTTACAGGAATGCAATAAGCTTTTTTCTAAGACAGTTCTATGCTACAAGTTGGTGATTTTTAAATGTTGCATCTGTCTCAACCTATGTCCGTTGCTGTCTCAGATTTACCATCTTATGTATCTGGTCTGTTCCTGTGGCAGACTCTTAGTACTTGAAAAGTGCCAGAGTATGACATAACTTCTTTTCTGTAAAGAAAAAATTCTGTGTCTACCTCCTGACAACTGATACAATTCTTCCTTTTTTCAATCTTCTCCCTTTGCAATTTAACCAAAACAAGGCTGAGCCCAGTCGTAGCACCTCTGTGATAATGCATTTAAGAGGGAAAAACTAGCTGTGCAATAGCACCAAGAGAAGTGAGAATATGTGACAGAAAGGACTCTGCAGACACCAGGATCAGTGGAAAAGAAGGGGCCGGAAATGCTCCAGATGTTAGTGCAGAGATTTCCCTGCAGACCACGGTGCAGACCATGGTGAGGCAAACTGTTCCCCTGCAGTCCATGGAGGTCCTTAGTGGAGCAGATGGATGCTCAAAGGAGTTTGTGATCCCATGGGAAGCCCAAGCTGGAGCAGTGTCCTGCCAGGACCTGTGGGGAGCAAAGCCCACACTTGAGCGGGTTTGCTGGCAGAAACTGTGATCCACAGGGTCTCCACATCAGAGCAGCTTGTTTCTGAAGGACTAACTCCGTGGGAGGGAGCCACAGTGGGGTAGTTTGTGAAGAGCTGCAGCCTGTGGGAAGGACCCACACTGGAAAATTTTATGGAGGACTGTCTCCTGTGGGAGGGACCCAATGCTGAAGCAGGAAAAGAGTGTAAGGAGTCCTCCCTGAGCAGGAAGTTGTGGCAGAGATAAGGTCTGATGAGCTGACTGCAGCCCCTATTCTTGAGGCATGAAGTCTAGGGTGTTTTGTGTGTATAGCAGGAAGACCATAGTTGCTCTGCTGTTTAATGTAGAAATTTTAGTAGTGTTAGCAGGGGCAGAATAATAGCATAATGGCAGGTGATGAGTGCATAGTTTTGTTTTATAAAGTTCAGTACAATTTTAACCACTACCTTACTCTGATTTTCACATAATTTTTAGATGGTTTCCACTTCAAGTAGCACACTAACTTATATCATGGATGTATTTTCTTTTTCATATCTTTCTCTGGATTACAGAATTGTTTCATGAAGCAGCTTGTTTCAGGGTGGCAAGAGCAGAAGACACATGAGAAAAACAAAATCTTTTAACACTTTAGGCTTTTTTTTTCTTTTTCCCTTCTCATATTAGATCTAAGGTATCCTGAAAGAAGAACAGTCCATGAGAAGGATAAATACTAAAACCAGATTGGCTGATAATAAATTTCAACTAACTTTTTCTTGCTTTTATCCAAATTCAAGTCAGACCTTCCAAATATCCTAGACTCACAACAGCCAAATACCAAATTGACGGATCAAAGAAAATCTATACAGTTGTTTGGTTTTTTTTTTAAGCAGTTAATCAGTTTCCTTACCTTGACTATATTATTTTATTAGTGGTCATGAACAAATCTTAGGTTTCTTAATGTCGTCTTCATCACTTTCTTCGTAAGAGCATATAAATTTCAATATATTCTTGTATGGGTTTGTTTATGCTAGTTCCGTTTTAAGCATTTATTTTGGAAAACCTGTAGCTCTTGTGTTTATCCAGTTTTAACATTACACATCACACAGTAAAGTAGAACATGAAGTTATGATGATATCATAGTTCTGTCACTCTAGCTTGCTACTTGGCAGGGTTGAATTTTATTCAATCGCTGAAACACCTTCAGGTGAAGCTCTGCATTCATGTAGGAAAGCTTTTTGTAAAAACCACTTTTAAAAAACAAGCAACTTCTAGGATTGCAATTTAGTAAATAAAGCTGAAAGATGGAGTAGAATTTAACAGTCAATGAAAAAAATCTGTGCATGGATGAAGACTAATTCTTCTTCATGATTAGATCCGCCCCTCTGATATTAACTTTCAATCTGTGTTTTTCCTGAGCTAAATGATCATGCGAACATGAGCTGGTGTTGCTGCATAGAAGTATTCGGTAAGAAAAGAAATGTTTAAACTTGATTTCTTTCTGTGTGTCAGACTGTTTGTCCTACAGAAAATCTGCAGAGGAAGGCTGAGTATAAGTGACTAGAAATGTTTTATGTAGTTGGGTTTTTTTGTGAAGTCATCAGTGACATTTGGAGACTTATGCATTCTGCTTGGTCACTATTTGTTTTCAGATATAATCTATATAGAATAGACCAAACTGTTCGAACTCTTCTACAAGAGTAATTCCAATTCTGTTTTCCTTTTGTAAGTCACTGTCCTCATATAGCCATTCTTATTTTTTCTCCCACAAAAATATGTTCTGAATGGTGTAATTTCATTTGGTTCTTTACTATTAAATTTTATAAGAGTAAAATAATTTCTGCTGAAGTACAGCTACGTAGAATATACTGAGAAAATTGTACTTTAAGGTTTCTTCAAATAAAAATGGAATTAAAATGACTGAGGCACAAGGATGAAAACACTTTTTCTCTAAAAGACTGGAAGAAAGGCAGATATCATGAAGCAGAAGCTTGATACAGAGTTACAAATTTCTCTGATATGGACACAGTCATGCTCACTTCTCAGATCCAAAAATCTAGACAGGATTTTTGTATAAAAGAGGTTACATTTTGTGTGTACAGGCTGCGTAACTTTCTAATAATCATTTTAAAGTAGACTTGTTTTCTGTGCTTGAATACTTATTGTGGGATATCAGGCCAGTTGTTCTGTTTTACCATATACGGTTCCTATAAAAAAGTTTTGCATACACCTTTGGGAAAACAAAGAAAAAAAGTTTGCAATTTGTAAACTTCATTAGCTGAGATCAAAGATTTTTCTTTTCATTTATTTATACTGACTCTAATATTAATGTTCTATAACATAATGTTTTTCCTAAAGTCTTAGAATAATACAAAAAATAACATTTTCAATATGTTTGCTTCTTCTCTCAGAACTTTAATGAATTTCATATTTTTTCAGGGAGCTTTGTTAAAGAAGTTCTAAAAGTAAACACTGTCAAAGTATTTACATATGCACACATAATTACAGAAAAATTTTGTGCTTTCAGAGATCAGTTACATGAGGGAACATCATCTGGATTAAGTAATAACATTTTAGGATTTTTATATTTAGGTAAAAAAATTGCTAGAAGTCTGACTCTTTCTAATCAACCATTCTTTTTTCTCAATCACGATTTGGAAAACCAAGGTGTAAAAACTTCTTTTTTATTTCATTTTTTTCCACAGTGCTAGAAAAGGATTGAAAATTCCAATACATTTGTGTTCAAAAAATACGTATTAATGTAAATTAACTGCCAGGTTTTATATGTATTTTGATTAGTATATTGATTCATTTAATTGCACATATCTTTTTTTTTTCACTTACAGAGAAAAACAATCTTTTAAAAACAATAAGTTAAAATTTTACTGTCATTCTGATAAAATGGAGGAGAGAAGCCAAATAACACTGAAGGAGAGAGAATGTGTCTAGAATTCACTATGTAGCTCTATTTTCCACTTATTTATGTTGCACTATAACAGTACAAGAGCATTTCACTGCATTTTACCTTTTAAAGGTATCCATGACTGAAGATTTTTAGTCACATACCAGTGATGCTTTCTAGAATAAACAGGAAAATAAATAGTCTACTCCATATAGAAGTAATATGTTAGCATGCTTTCTGCTGGGAAAAGTAACAGCCCATTTTAAACCACAGAAATAAAGATCTGGGGTTTTGATAGCAGCATTCTTATATTAAAAACAAAACCAACCAATAAACAAACAAAAAAACCCCTAGTTTATCATTAGGTTTCATATTCTTTTAACAACTGAATTATAAAAATGAGACCCTTAGGCTCTAAATTTGTTCACTGTCCTTTAGTAATTTTTTCTTGGCTTGTTACTTTTGAAAAAAAGGGTATTTTATGTTTAAAGCAGATAACATAAGCTGCAAATGTATTCTCAATATATATTTTCAGTATTTTCAGTCAAAGTTTTTACTCTTTGAATCATTATCAGCAGATATGTACTTCAGAATATATTGAATTCAACAAAAAAGTAAGGCTTCTTTATTTCATGGCAATTACATCTTCCCTCTAGGACATTAGGATACATCTGTGCATAAACAGTATAGGAAGTTTTCTTTATTAAAATACTTTGTTTCTGGTTCATTTGTGTTTATGTAGTATTTCTTGTTACATATCATGCTCAGGAACAGCATGACATTTTTATAGAAGTATATCAAGATGATGAAAACAGAAGATGTTTTCATGTGCCTTTGGATGGCAGAAGTAGATGGGCCTCTCCAGAGTGCAATCCTCACCTTTGTGGTGAAATAGTCAGAAATATAGATTGCCTCAAGTGGTCCTTTCATCAGTCTGGAAGTCCAGAAATATAACATTTAATATTAATTTTTATTAGTTTTCAGACCTTCTTCCAGTATATGTGTGTCTGTGTTGATAGTACAGAAGATTAGAGTTTATGTTTAGTGAAGTGTACAACAAAGCCAGAGGTGATTCCATGCTTGTTCAACAAGACATGACTAAGTAAACAAGATAAAAAACAGGCTAAATACTTGGGAAATTTTCCTTTCTTGCCTGCATGCAGAGTTACAATGAAGCTGTCTTATATGTATTTATGATCTCTCCTCATAAAGATGAAAATGGTTTATTAGCTTTATAGAGCATGAAGTTTAAAAGAATAGAAAGGAAAAAAAGGCAACCCAAGACAAAACAAAAAAAGTCACAAAAATCTATTATATTTCTGTATTAACCTACATTTGAATTGCACCTTAAAATGAGCACAGAATTCTGATCCCCATGATACACAGTATAATAGAAGGAGGTTTAGGTTCAGAAAAGAGCAAGAAAGGTGCTTCAATAGAACAACTTCTGTATGAGGAAACTTTGAAGAAGTGTTGATTTTCTAAAGAAATTATAGAATTCTACAAAATAATTATTGACCCTCTGAGAGCAGATAGGGATTGTGTGTGAAAATGTACAGTGATTTTGATTGCAAGATAATCACAGGTGGATCATTTTTAAAACCAAATCTAATTACTTTACACAATAGGGAGTTCACCCATAGAGCTCCATATCACAGAATGCAGTGGATAAAGAACATTTACATGGTGTAGATGGTGTGGTAAAACAGGGCAGATAGGTTACTTTAAAAAAATTAGGGGGATATAAGAATACTAACATTTAGGCACAAGTAATTAACACTAATTAAAGAACCAAATTCATATAATTAATTTACAGCCCAGGTAATCCTTCCAGAAAATAATTGCAAAGTAACTTTGAGTTTCAGAGGAATAATTACTCTCTCAATCTTGAGGGTTATCTGGAGTAATAACTCTATTGACATCCATAATATTTTCACAGGAAGGAAAGAGTGAACTCCATGCACTTTCTGTGCATTGCATTTAGCATATTGCTACACAAGTTGTGGCAAATTGGTTTACTTATTCTTTTAAACAGGAGTCATAATTAGCATAGAGTTAATATAGAGAAGAATCATATGTCTTTGATGCTGGCCTCTACCATGTCTGTCTGGGAAAGAGGAATTTATATACTAAATGTAATAACTCAAACTCATCTTTATTTGCAAAGACAGGAGGCTGCCATGTAGAAAAAAGTGTGAATACTTATACAGTAATTCTGTTTTATCCTCAGACCTTACCAAAGGATATAAGCTCTGCTATGCTATGCCCTTGGTATATGGCCCATGAACACAGGAACACATTAGCAGTTGGGGGTCAGCTCAAGACACTTTGGAATACCTGTCATAGTTGCGTGGGAATTTGTAAGTGTTTACAAAGCATTGGTTCTCCTGTCCTCTGATGGTGTTCTGGGGGAGACACTGGATCAGGAGAGAGGCAAGTTGAAATTATGAGTTCAGAAATAAGGCTTTTGTTTGTAGAGCGTTACAATGGTATTTCTCTCTTTTGACAGAAAGCCTCTGTTTCACTACAAACCTATATATAATATTATACTTTGATTCTTCGAAAGGACCAAAGGCTTTTATAGTTTCTGTCAGTGCAAATCAGTTTGTATTGCTCTGTATCATTAGGCTCAATTAAAGCCTGTGTTTCGGTTTTGTTGTCAACCCTCTTGCAGATTTTGGTTTTTGGAAAGACAGAGTTATGAAGATTTGGTTCTCAAAGTATTTAAGGAAGAAGCAGAAAGTAAATATCTAACTGCCTCTGGAAGAAAAAAAATGGAAAGTTTACTAAGTCAAAAGTCAACTACATGATCACCCTTAACATATACCCACTCTCTGTTGTTGCCAAGAAAATAGAGATGAAGTTAATTCAGTTTCCACATCGATATATATGTCTGTCTGCTTTGATAAGGAAGCAGATAAAAAATAACTGCGGATATAAGAAATTAGAGGATGTTGGTGGAACTTCTGAAAGTGAAGTATATGACACAGAGGAAGAGAAAGGAGTAGCTATGCAGAAACAAAACAGAAAAATAAAGTAACAGACTCTAAGGAGAGCTTTAGCATATCCCTTTCTCTTCTGCATTAGCAAGGCAAGGAAGATGGAGAAGTGATTTAAAAGACCCACTCTACTGTCTTCCCACAAAAAAATCCAGAGGAATTATCTGGAATTAAGGAACCTATCTAAATATTGGAGATTGCGTTCTTTTTCTGTAAAAACATTCAGACCATTGCTTGAAAAATAAGTGATAACTTTTGTAATCTGCATCCTTGCTACTGTGAATGTGTTGCTGTTCTGAGTTTACAACCAGTCTGGAAAAATAAATTGAAAACATCTGGTCTGTAATTTCCAATTTGTAATGAGTAGCTCCTAATGTTATTAGAAGGTATTTCCTTCTCCTCCCCTTTGTGTCTGAACATTTCATTATCTGCAGCATGGGGTCTCTTCTTACTCTGATCTGTGCATACAGTTACAATTACTGTTAATAGCAATTCCCAGGGTGGAGTTGAAAAAAATACACTGCACAAGTTTAATTTCTACAACCTCAGATCCATATATTGAGTTGATGGAGTCTAGTCATTTCCGTGATATCTCAGAACTTACAGATTTGACATGCTGAAATATGCTGGCATCTTTGATTTGAGGGTTATTTTTTTTTTACTGCCTTTCTAATTTCTAGCAGCTGTTGAAAAGAGAAAGATAGGTCTGTGTACTTACCCAGAAGAATATGCAATGTTCCAATCTTTCTTTACTGAATTAGACAAAAAGAAATTATAGCAAATTTTGTGCTTCTGAGGTAGGAAGTTACCTCACTATAAAAACTTTATGATTTCTCATCTTATATTGTCAGTAGGTGTATGGGCAGTAGGACCTTAGGTATCAGAGCTTTCACACATTATTTTGCTGTTTAAAAGTACCAATGTTAGTCCCTAAATAAGCAAGCTCAGCTAATGGAATGAGATAAACAGCTATGATTTTGGATATAGTGCAGTGCACAAAGTTCTGCTGGTTTTTCTACTAAAGATTAGTATATTGAGTAACTTTACATTTAACATCTATCTTTCTGAGATATGTCAAGGCTTTTAGTTGAAAGAGGTTATTAAAAAAACAAAGTATATTAGTTTTGCTGTTTAGCTTTAGCAAGGAAAATTATTTAGCTCTTAATCTTTCTTCAAACACTGGAAGTTTAAATCATCCATTTTTAAGCTCATTTAATTTCATTACTCTGTTTATTTAGAGGCTTTTCCATGTTATTACTCTTGGAGAATATCATCAAACAGTAATGAACTTCTGAGTGAAAGACTAAATTTGGACTATTGCTACAATACACCATATCCTCCACTGAAGTATAAATTCTTAATTTACTTCCCTTTTCTTTCCATGGATAATTACTTTTTTTTTTCTTAAAAATATAGACATCCGGATAAACATGAGCTGGAAATCAGCTGATTTTGTTTGCCTGTTTGTTGTTTGTTTTTTAATTATTAGTATGATCCAGTTTGTAACTTATGAGCAGGACAACTTCCTTAACATTCTTCAACTGCTAAACTTGTTCTGATATTTTGTGTGCTTTATGGTTCATTTCCTGAAGAAATAGTACCATTTCTGAAATTTATCTGGAGGCTTTCTTGCAGGTTCTCAGTGAATAATTTTTTTATACTGTATGTGCTTTTTATCTGATTATGAGATCGTATGAACACCAACCTGGAAATAAATCCTTATGTGACCCCATATGGATCTGATCTGATCCATTGTCTGTTGAAGTTAAGGACATTAGGTATAATCCTTAAATAATGCTTCTGAAAGACAATAAAGGCTATCTTTAAGCATATATTAAGTAACATAATATTAATTTGTTTGTAATATAGCTGGAATTACAGCATATTAAGAGTTCTTTACCTGAGTTTCTGTGGTGAAGGAGCAAAACTTTTATTATTAAAATGTATGATCATTGTATTCCTTAAATGGTTAAGTGTGTGATGAATTACAGGGATGTGGAAATATTGAATACTATATCATCAGTAACCTGACTTATTTGGCACTATCTTTGTTATCACTGTTTCCTAGGAAGAAGGTTTGCAAAAGAAAATAATTATATCAGTTTATAAATCCAATTAAAAATGTGTGAATATTATTTTTACAGCACCTAATATCTGCACATCTGTTTTTTGGGGGCATAGTTATGCAGTTTTGAGCATTAATTCTAAATAACCTTATGTTATAAAAATGGAAAACACCTGAATCAATTACACTTTTAGGACAGTTTGTTTCATACAGTGAAATTTTTGTGGAAAAGACAATTCTACTCCCATTTGTTTAAAGAGATATGTGCTTCAGTGGTCAAGACAGGGCTAACAGGACTGTGAGGCTTGAAAGTATGTGGTAAGTACACATGGTGGATGAATACAAACATAATAAATCCTTTTTAATGATCTCAAAAGAACCAGTATAAGATTGAATTTTTTAAAATTTGAAATAGGCACTGGGGGGCCTTTGTATAACACGGCTTTCAAATTGTTCATGGGACTTGCTTGATCACGCAAACAGCGTTAAGAAATCTGATGGGGCTCTTAAACTTCATTTCCTTTTCACTGTTGTAATTGCTGAAAGATAAAAAAATTAATAATCATTCCACCTTCCACTAGACCGGATCTTGATCCGAAAAGTAAATTGAAAGTAAGTTGCTCTACTGTTTGCCCAAATAACACTTAAACAAATTTTAGAAAATTTGTCATCGTGTATGAAACAACTGTTGCTCAGAAGTGTTTTATATGTTATATAAAAAATGAGATGAATTCAAAGTTAGAGCTCTTAATACTCTGTTTGTAGTAGACTGTTCTATTGTATACTGATTTGGCATGAATGCCTATTTAAAAGGATAAAATTTTGTAAGAAAACACTTTTTAAGAACTGGTGATTGAACATTTCTCTTTCAAAATGTATTCTCACCTACAGTGCCTAGAAGACAGTGAGTTTGTCCCTATTTGACAAAAACCTTTATTTTACCTATCAAAGTACAGCTCAAAGAACAGATAAAATCTTTTGTATTATTAACGTTTTGGAAAAATCTTCTGCAGAATATTGTTCTTCGCTTGTTCTTTGAACAATTCATGGGCCAGATACAGCTGGCTGACATAAAGAGTCTTTTTCAAAGGATTGTCAAAATAGCCAAGAGTCTAGTAAAAAGTTTAAAGTTTTACACTTGCGGTGAAGGGGTTTTTGTGCCTTTTTTTTTTCACCTCTGGTTGATACTTGAAGTATGCTGGTCAAACTCAGCCCAGTGTATGAAAGAGTTCCTTTAAATATGAAATATCTAATTTGCTCTTCTGCCTGCTCCATAGTTTAAGTGACATTATAAGATACTATTGGACGATGCCTAATACCAGAAAAGCTAATTAATATTTCTTATTCTTGCTATAAGGGTATGTTAGAACCCACAGCTCTCTCCCCAAAACTCTTTACGAAGATCCACTTCCATAATATGTTTTAGAGTCTGAAGTAATGCGCTCCTAGTTGTTCTTCTTGTATGTTTCTATAAACATAAGTTACATATTCATCTCTCTTTTTTGGTTTATGCAGAAATACATATAAGTGTTTATCATGTGAGACACCAAATAAGCAAAGGAGAAAAAAAGTCCAAATAGATTTTTGCAAAATTCGGATATATAAAGGTATATAATGATGTACTTTCAGTACAAAGCTATGTGCTTTAACACTTCATAAAAATACGTAGAATGTTTTGGTTATTTTTTTACCTATTATTAAAATTCTGTTTCTGCACGCTGAAACAAAAAGAGCCCATCAGGTTTTAAACTGAACAAGAGAACTCCATATGAATATAGTCCATATATAGTCCAAAATATCTTTAATGAACAAAACTCATTGTTCCAAAACATGGTGTTTAATTTCCTTTTTTTAATACTCGCTGGCAGAATTTCAGAAAGATTATTTTTTTAGAAAAATAAAAATAAGACATACCACTTTAACTATGGCTAGACGTTTTTAGAATCTCTCTAAATGCATATTTTCTGTGATTTTGACCAAAAAACATTAATGCGGTTTAAAATATTTTTATTTATTAAAACCTGTTTTGTTTAGTTGAAGTTGTAGTCTAAAGATTCCTTTCACCTCCATATGCAAACACAGACCTACTGTTTAGCATTTATCTAATTAGGACTTGCCACTTTTATCATAAGAGAAGAAATCAGGTAATACTTTTTATTTTTTTTTAAATCTTCAAGACTGAATTCTGGAAGAAAAGTCCTACTTTGAAACTGACCTCATTTTATTTATAATAATTTAAACTGAGCAAGTATATTTGTTGGTCAGCATGGTGTAATTTAAATCAAGTGTACTTTTTTTAATCTACACTGATTCTATTTAACTGATTGTGTTAAAGTAAGTTTTTTAACTTGAAAACTGGAAAAAAACTATACACTTTTATAACAACTTCTACATACATAGATTGAAATGCAGTAAATAAGAACATATAATACTAACATTTACAAAATAAATTATTTTTGTCTTATTCCATACCCTTTCTTGCCCTTATTTATACTATATTTTACTAATGTTTTCACCAAGAAAACCTGTTCTTATTTTGCATGTTTCAACTAGCTTTTGTCCAGAAATAATAGTCCCTTGTTTGAAGAAGTGCCAGTTAGTTTGACACTGCAGGACTCTTTTATCATGCTATCAAATGTAGAGATTTCTTCTAAAGATACATTGAGTTAGAAACAAGCTGATTTGAAGGTTGATATGAAATCAGTGTATGGAAAGCAGATTTGGAAGTTTGCAGCAAAAGTTGATAGGTGGTAAGGACTCTTATTTTGCAATTTGGCAAATGCTAATTCTTTCTCTGATTCTGATCAGAGGAAGACCTTTATTCACTGACTTATTTCTTATTTTATCATGGAAGTAATTCTCTCCTCCCTCTTCTTATGTTCAAAAGCCTCTTTTGCTGAAAAAATGGCAGTAACTTCTATTTGAAACTTATTTCCCTCATGCTCAGGAAACTAACTTTATATACCTCTTGCTTCTCAATCACTATAAGTGACTTATGATTTCAACAGTTAGCACTGAAACCTGCACAAATATTTAAAAGTAAAAGAAAAGAATCAGAGAAGATTGCACACTACTAAACAAACTATGTTAGTTACTAATATTTGATATAAGGGGAAATAAGTACCAGGTATCTCTTCCAAACTGCAACCTCATGTACAGCTTTATTAACTTTTTCCTAGTCTCTGTCCCTAAATGGCAATTGCCAGAAGCTAAAATGGTATTGCCAGAAGGTAAAATAGTATGTCAGGGAGAAATAACCCTCCATAAACTCATTTCTTTCATACAGTCCTTTAGCGAAAGTGTGATGCTGTTGATCTGACCTAACTTAAGCATTATTATATTCATTCACAGTGACTGGGAGAACTAAGATATATTTTGATACTGAAACATGTTGTTTGTATCCCTTGTGTTAGTTGCTTATCAATATACAGAGCTTCAGCTCAGGAAAAGTGGTCAAGGTTCACATGACATACATAAGAAATGTTGATGACCAATTTGTTGTAACTATTGAAGTCATAAATAGTGTTTCACACAATCACAGAACCACAGAATCACAGAAATGAATGGTTGAGGTTGGGAGGGACCCTTGAACAATCTATTGCTCTGCTAAAGCAGCTCACCTACAGGAAGTTGGTCCTGACTATGTTCAAACAGCTTCTGACTATATGTCCCAGGAGAGTTCACAACCCTTCTGGGCAGCCTGTGCAAGTGCTTAGCAACTTTCACAGTGAAAATGTGCCTCCTGATGTTCAGATGGAAGTTCCTGTTTCAGTTTGTGCCCTTTGTCTCTGGTCCTGTCACTGAACACCACTGAAAACAGTCTGCCCCTAAATTCTGTACACTATCCCCTGTTATATTTGCATAAATTGAAGTCATTATCCTGAGCCTTCCCTACTCTAGGCTGAACATTTCCTGTTCTCTCAGCTCTCCCCACAGAAGAATTTCTCCAACCCCTGAGTTGCCTTTGTGGCCCTTTGTTGGACTCGCTCCAGGAGCTCCATGTCTCTCCTGTACTGGGGAGAAAAAAAGTAGGCTGAATACTCCAGGTGTGGTCTCACCAGTGTTGGTAGAGGAGAATGACAACCTCCCTTGACCTGATGGCAATGTTCTGCCTAATGCAGTCTAGGATGTTACTGGCCTTCTTTGTGCTGTGGACACACTGCTGTTTCCATGTGCAACTTTGATTCCCCATACCCTTCCCTGCAAAGTTATTTCTGGGATGAATAATGCCCATCATGGATCCTGTATTGGATGGCAGTATTCCTCCTCAGATCCAGAACTTTGCACTGCTTTCTCTTTAATTGTATAAAGTTGCTGTCATCACATTTCTCCAACTCTCTGAGATCTGTATAGCTGCTCAGTCCTCTGGTATGTTATCCAGTTCTCCCAGTTCTTTATCATCATCAAATGTTTAAGGTAACACTCTGCCTTGTTATCCAGATAATTAATAAAGATATTGAACATGATTAGACCAAGTATTTTCCCCTGGGGTACACTGCTAGTTACTTCCGTATATTTTGTTGCTTAAGCCTGTTAATTCAGGTAGCTCTCAACCCATCTTACTGTCTGGTCATCCATACTACTTCATCTCTTCTATGAGGATGTTATAGGAGAAGGCATCAGAATCCTTACTAAAGTCAAGGTAGACAATATCTACTCTTCTCCTCTCATCTACCAAGCTTGTAATTTCATCGTAGAGGGTTAATAGGTTTGCCAAGCATGACTTGCCCTTGGTGAACTCAGATTTACTACTCCTGATCTCCTTTTTATTGTTCTCATGTCTGGCAACAGTTCCCAGGATTAGCTGTTCCATCATCTTCCCAGGTTATTGAGATAAAGCCAGATGGACCTGTAGTTCCCTACATCCTCCTTTCTGCTCCTGTTGAAGTTAGGGGGATTTGCTATCCTTCGGGTCTCAGGCACCTCTTCCAATTGATATGTTTGTTCAAAAATTGGTGGCCCTGTGTTGTTGTCAGCCAGGTCACAGGTGCATCCCTCAGGGCCCATAAATTTATTCTTGTCTGGTTTGCTTGAGTATTCAGTAAGCTGGCCCTTTATCACCAAGTGTATGTCAGCCTTGCTCCAGGTTTTTCACCTGCTCTCCAGGGTCTGGTAAAGACAGGTATTCAGTGTCTCAGATATCGGTATCTTTTTTTATTGTGATGGGTTTTTTATATTATTTTGCTGCTTTATCAATAACAAAAAAATCAATTGAGGTTTCTTATCTATGATTAGTATAATCTGTTGAAAATCAAAATACAAATAAATTAAATTTCAAACGTCTTTGGATTAATTTTTTTTTAGAGAATAGAAAAGTGTGAAGAACACTTTTTTTATGGAGGGAAAAATATTCTCTGCTACCCTTTGTTCCCAGTTTCAAAGGATTTTGTTGGCATAAGTCTTAGTAAAATTAAAATCCTTCTTTTCTGTTTCATGTATTGCTAGGGTAAGCATTCTGCACCTTTATTACCTGAAAGTCATAAAACATTTCTCGCAGTTTCAATTTCAGTTGTAAATAACAATTGTTGGATTGTGAATACAAATTTAAACTGATGAGCTCTGTAATTTGGTACTCTTTCATTCCAAGCTAAATAACCTCCAGTTAAAGCAAAAGGTGTGTGACCTTTGTGTTTTAAAATAGCTTGAAATATTTAATATTTCATGTTCTTTAAAATTTAAGTTTATTAACATGTGAAATAAAAGAAAAAAACACAAAAGGGTATGAAAATAGCATAGTAGATCTGCTATATATGTTAGCTGAGCAATCCTTATAGCTATGCCAAGCTTCACTGCAATTTTTCAAGTTCACTGCATTTTTCAACTACTTAAACTAAAGCAAAAACTACTATTAATTTATAGATTTTATTAGTAAAAATAGAATTTAAGTTAGATAAAAATATAGAATTAATTTAATAGCAGAATGTTTATAGAGTAAACATCCCAGTAAGTCAGTCTTTTATCATATTGAGTTAAAGTTATACTATCCTATTCTGAGGGAAAAAAACCCAGACATCAATATAAACATTGTGGTTCTAAATATAATCTTTAATTTTTTTTCAATTAGTCTGTGTTAGTTAAATATCACATTGCGTATTAGTGCATTTACATAATGCTATTTCAATGTAAGATTTTTAAATTGCTATCCAAAATAAAAAATTGTAGATAGTTCTCTTCCTCTTTCGACCTATGCACCAATTATTCAAGAGCTTCTCTGGGTTTTCTTTCAATCATCTATAAAATGTAGTGTTTACATATCACCTCACATTAATTTTTTTTTTATTATTATATCTTTGAGGTAAAATTTCCTAAAACAATTGAGTTAGAAATAAGAAAGCAGCACAATATTTTGAAGCATATATGAATTTCTAGAGATGTCTGAAATTGTACCTTCCTGTGTTTATGTACTGTATTGAAAAATGTCTGAAGTTCCTTAAGCACTTAAGACTTTGAAAAATCAATTTGTTTTCTCATTCATAATTTATTAATTGAAGCTATTGGCTCCTGTCTTCTGAGAATCTCAAAATTAGTGTTCTAGGCATCCAGGAGTTTTTTAAACATTAAGTTACAGAATTCTCAACTCTTCTTTGTCTTAAAATAACTGTCAGTATGAGATGGAATAGAAGGGAAATAAACTATTCTATGTTTAAGTAATTTGTATACTTTTTAATGTAAATACAACATTTTCTGAGTAGGATTTTATTTCTCTTTTTTTCTTATTTTTGTAATTGTTTGGCAAGCAACTGATAAATTCAACTGCAGAATGTAAAAATGCAATAAGATCTCCACAGAAACTTCCTTTTCCAGTCTGAACAACCCCATGTCTCTCAGCCTGTCTTCCTAGGAGAGGTGCCAGCCCTCTGGCTGCCTTTGTTGCCCTTCTCTGGACCCACTCCAACAGGTCCACATTTTGTTAACATGGGTGTCCCATACTTGGACACAGCACTCCAGTGCTGTAAGCGTAGGAGACCCTTCCAGAAGATTTTACTATGAGGAGATTAGGGTTATTTGCTTAAGGAAGCTTTCTTGCCTGGAAAAAGGCATCTTTCCCAAAGACAGTTTCTCCTCCTGCATTCTAGAGGAGCTGACTCCTGAGTGTGAGAGAAGACAAGTTCTTACAGACATGTCTGAAGGCCCCACAGTCAGGGGCCAGGGGCAACAAAATCCCTCTGAAGAACAGGGGGCATGTCTTTTCCAAGGCCTGCTGCAGATCTGTGCCAAGATGTTAAATGTTCCCAGCTTTGGAAATAAATGGTCCTAAATCCCTCCACTGCCTTGTATTTTGAGGGTACCTGAATTCATTTGACCCTTACAGTGTACTCTCACAGGAGCAGAGTAGAATAACAGAATTGCCTCCCTCGGCCTGCTGGCAACACTGCTTTTGATGCAGTGCAAGATACACTCAGGTTTCTGGGCTGGAAGGCACATCAGAAGGTCATGTTGAGTTTCATGTCAACCAACACCCCCAAGTTTTCCTCCTCAGGATGTCTTTTGATCCATTCTTTGCCCTGTCTCTACTTGTGCTTGGGATTTCCCCGATGTGGTGCACCTTGCACATGGTCCTATTGCACTTCATGAGGTTTGTACAGCCTCACCTCTCAAAGGTGTCAAGGTCCCACTTGATAGCATTCCTGTCCTCTATTGTGTCGACTGCACCACAGAGCTTGGTGTTTTCAGCAAACTTGCTGAGGGTTTACTCAATCCCAATGTCCAAAGATATTGAAAAGTGCTGGTTCTAATACCGGTTCCTGAGGAATGCCACTCATCACTGCTCTTCACTTGGACATTGAGTCTCTGACCACAACCCTTTGAGTGCATCAATCTAGCCAATTTCTTATCCACCAAATGGTCCATCCATCAAATACATATTTCTCCAGTTTAGAGACAAGTGTCAAATGCTTTGCACAAGTCCAGGTACATGACTTTAGTTGTTTTTCCCTTATCCACCATCACGGTAGTCCCATCATAGAGCCCAACAGATTTCTTAGGTATGATTTTCCCTTAGTGAAGCCTTGGTGCTGTCACCAGGCACTTTCTTGTTTTCCACGTGCCTTAGGATAATTTCTAGGATGATCTGCTCTATAATCTTGCCAGGCACAGCTGTGAGACTGACTGGCCTGTAGTTCCCTGGGTCTTCCTTATTTCCCTTTTTAAAAATGGGGGTTATGTTTCTCCTGTTTCAGTCAGTGGGGCCTTCACCAGACTGACACAACTTGTCGAATATGAATAGTGGCTTAGCCACTGCCATTCCCTCGAGGGCCCATGAATGCACCACATCAGTTTCCATCAACGTATATACCTTTAGATTCCTCAGATGTTCTCCATTCCAATCTCCTACAGCAAAACATTCTTCATTGTCCCAGTCCCTGCTTTTGCCTTCTGCAACTTTGTCGACATGGCTGGAGCACTTGGCAGTGAAGACCAAGGCAAAAAAGTAATTAAGTACCTCAGCCTATTCCATCTCCTGGGTAATCAGGTCTCCTTTTCTTTTTTTCCAGAGACAGCCCACATTTCCCCTAGTCTTCCTTTTATCATCGACGTACCTACAGAAGCTTTTCCTGGATGCCCTTGTCATCCTTGGCCAGATGCAATTCTGTTAGTACTTTAATTTTCCTAAATTGATCTCTGGCAGCTTGGGGAATATTTCTGTATTTCTCCCAGCCTACCTGTCCTTGCTCCCACCCTCTGTAGGCTTCCTTTTTGTGTTTGAGCTTGTCCAGGAATTCATTGTTCATCCATGCAGGCCTTCTGATGTTTTTGTCTGACATCCTTTATGTTGGGATGCATTGCTCCTGAGCCTGGAAGAGGTGATTCTTGAATATTAACCAGCTTTCCTGGGTCAGTCTTCCCTCCAGGGTTTTATTCCATCCATTCTACCAAGAACATTCCTGAAGAGGCCAAAGTCTTCTCTCCTGTAGTCTAGGGTAATGACCTTGCTGTGGTGCCCTCCTTGCTGCCCTGTCTGTATTTGTTATTGAAACATTTGCTATTCACACTGAAATAACCATATTAAAATATGTGACATTATAAAAAACTTCTGCTAAATTTTTTCTACTAAATATTTTTTCCTTTCATTTTACTGCTTGCTTATGTTTTTAATTTTATTATTTTCCCCTTCATTGCCAGTTCAGCCACCCTTCTTTCATTATTGCATGTCCTTGGAAGATATATTTCCTTCTGTGGTTGTCCTAGAAATATGACAGGACAAAATAGCATGTTTTGATTAATAGAAAAAGTATATAAAACACTTCCTGATGGCTGTCTTTTCTTTGTGCTGTTCATCACAAAACTACCTGGTTCCTGATACACAAGTTGAAGTGCTTGAAGGTCTGCTAACTTTGTTTCTGTACTGTGTACAAAGATATCAGAGAAGTTCAAGCTATTGGACCAAGGAGAACAGCTTAATCTCTCAGTCATTTTCTCATTCATGAGCAAATTTATGAATAGCAAGGCAAAATCATAAACCTGTTGAAGTGATAAGCCAGCTGTACTGCAAATGTGGTATGAAGTGTGAATGTATACTTTAGGTAGAAGGCAGTGAAGAAAAAAAAAAGGCAGCTGAAACTGAACCCATTTCATTACTCTTAAGTTGATTAGAAAATTTTACTCTTAAATTGATTAGAAAATTAAATATGAGAGCCTGCACTATGATGCAGTATTTTTCTCAGGATTCTAAATAATTCTAGTCTTATTTCATTTTTGTTTAAATCAGTTTCAACAAGTGATTTACATCAACATTTTTTAAACATCCCATATATTATATATAACCAGGAAAAACAGCTAGGCAAATTTTTTCCAAGTTATATTATAATCATGATATAAGGCTGAAATTGCCAAAGTGTTCCATTGAAGCTTAACTGTGTATCAGCTAGCCAAAACTGATGGAGGCTTGCCAGAACTGTAGTACTGGATCAGGCTAAAAGAGTAAGAGTTTAAGATCTGCAAAGGACTCTTGTACTGAAATACTTTTTTTTTTTTTTTGGGAGGGGGTGGTTATTGTTTGTTTGTTTGTGTTTTTTGACAAGAACTACTCTGTTTATTCCAGTTTGGCCTAGACTAACTGCTTTCTTAAGCACATAGGGTGGGGCTACTAGAGGGAACAAATGATAATACCCTCTGTAAAGGAAATTCAAGGACTAATTAACATCCCTGAGATACATTCTATCTTTCTGCTTCTTTGGGAATGGCATTTCTAGATACATCCCTTGAAATTTCGCACATTACCTATAATTAATAAATATATTAATCTTTTTCAACTTTCTCTATGAGTATATAGCTATCTTTACTTAATTCTGTGTTGTCCTTCTGTGATTTCCAGAGTAGGTGCTATCAATCATTTTCCAGTAGAGGGATGAGAAGCATGATGGGAACATGTAGTGTATTTTAATTAGTGACCCAAACCAGGATATGAATGAGCTTAACTCATTGTACAAACCTTCTCAAGTGCAACACTGAGTGCAAGAATTATTCTGATTTGTGTATTTGACCAGATAATATTAAAGCACCTGCTTAAAATATAAAAGGCTAAGGGATTAAAAATTAAGGCTTTGAAATGCTCTTCTTGTCTTATACCAAAGCTTCTGTGAGAATGTTTTGTATCCAGAAAATCTATATAAGCAGAGATGTTGTGTGAGTTAAAATAGAGAAGGCATCATGACAATCTCTGTTTTGTTTAATAATATATGATATATATTTATCTTCTTGTGTCTTCAGGAATTCTTCAACCATGAGAGTTACAATTAGCCAGTTCTCAGAGCTGTAAAGAACAAAGCGAAGAGCGAAGACTAGCAAGTGTGTGTTAGAGCATACTGATCCTGAATTATGCTCACAAGTGAGAATTTTAGGCAAGCTTTCCTTTAGTGAGACTATTGATTTAACATATCCAATGTTTTGTCACACACACATTTTCATCTTATCATTTCAAGAATGACACTTAGCCAATGTATTTCACTTTTTCAAACATAATTACTTGTTACTACATGTAAAACTGACCCACAGATAGGTGCTGTATGTGTAAAGAAGTTCTGTATAGTTACTGAAAATATTGTGTAAAAGGTTCTTGTTAAAAACAGCATTTATTTATGTATTTGCTGAAGTTACAGCTCGGCTGTTTTGTGTTGGGTTTTTTTGTTGTCTTTAATTAAACAAAAACTATTAGATACAACACAGCATAACTGCTTGCTCGCTCCACACATTTTCTGAAATAAGTCTCATTATTTATGCTAAAATGAGTACAGACAAGTATAGGGAAATAACAGACCTCAGATATTAAGTTATTACCTTATTTCTCCTCAAGGAAATATCTTTTCATATTTTCTGCTACTGTATAAAATAATATTTATAAAGAAAACATTAAGACAATGTGCTGCAGGAAGTGCAACAATGCATTTTATTGTTCTTAGCAAATACTTGCTACAGATAATGACTTAAAAATATTTATGCATATAGTAAGCAGTACTCTTTCAGATTCTTGGAGATCGTCCCCCTTAAATGGAATTGTGATGGTTATGTGTAGTATATCCAAAAATACATACTGTAGGGAGTAGTCACAGAGAGTAATTTTAGGTGCATGGGATTAGTCTTTCTAGACCCTTTCTGCTGCACATGGGGCTAGAAAGCTCTGCTGCAAGGCAGCCCAGAGCACCCATTTGGGGTTCCTCCTCTGATATCAACCTTCAGGAAAGCCTGTCTCTCCCCCAGCATTAACAGAGATAAGCCTTACAGATATGTTATCCATAGTCCTGGATAACCTTTCTGAAGCAAGGTTGGAACTTCAGAGCTTGGAGCAAGGACAAACTGAGATTTACCCTTCTTGCATGAGAGTAGCAGCCTCTGTCCAGCTCAGTATAAATCAGAATGGCACAAAGCTTTGCTGACTTGGTTGAGCTAATGGACTGGAAGGGAAATCACTCTTCCTAAATACCAACCTTCCTTAGTTAAACCACACACTGCTGACGCAAAAAAGAACCACCAATCAAATAAAACAAATAAATAAATAAATAGCCTTCAAACAAACAAAATCCCCCCCAAAATAAAAGACACCTTAGTTTTCACAGTTTTGTGCAAATTTATGCTACTACAGTCTGGAACAAGCAATGCTATGTCTCTCATGGTGTGTGTAGTGTGTCTGTGGAACTGCCAGCAGAAGCTGGAATCAATCTTTGGGGACAGCTATTTCTTTCTTACATCCTGAAATAAAGCATTCAGATTAATAGAAAAACACTTCAAGATGTTTAGTTAATCAAGCATACTTTATCAGTGCCATCTAGTGTATGCAACCAAGTTTTTCCATCTTGCCTTTCTACTAAATTCACAAAGTATTAAGGCAAGTGAAATTCTAAATGCTTGCCTTTGATACCAGTGTATCTTCAGCAAATATTTCTCAGCTAAACATTTTATCAAGAGGTTTCAAAATAGTCTTGTGTAGAGTAGTTGTTAGAAAAGGGCTTGGGAGGCTTATGTTTCATTTGAAATTTCGGTAATAACTTTATTGTGTTACTAAGAGAGCAGTGTAGATAAATAACTTTATCATTCACATCTGATGGTATACCTTAATAACCTGAGTCATCCAATCATTCACACTTTGTAAGTAGCATAAAGAAAGCTACCAAAAACTATAAGATTGGCAATCTAATGGATAAAATTTCATAACAATATCTGACTTAAAAAGCAGATTAGATAACATAATTCCATTCATAACAATAGAAATGTAGGATACATAGGTGGGGTATCAGTTCTTTTTCACATGTGAGTGACCTTACTTTTAAGTTTCTACCCACTGATTTTCAGCAAGCTAGGCTACTCTTTTCTGTCTTTGGAGAATATAATATGTTTCTTTTTGATTACAGATCTTAGCACAAGAAACAAAAAGTAATTCAACTTGTTTATTGGGATCAGAAAGCACAAAGAGTAATTAATTTCATAATTCTTTTACTCAACATTATTCAGTTGGCCACCGACATTATGATTCCTGAAGGATCTATGCTTTTAAATTACCCAAACCATTGCTCTTGTTTCAGTCTGAGAAAAAAAAGCATGGAAGAGAAAGTTGAGGTTGCCATTGTGTTTTTGTTGAAATATTAGCCCTGAGTTATTAAAATTGTCAAATTTTCTATAAAAACAACAAAACTTAATTTGAATGCGGGGGAAATAGAAAGGAAAAAGAGCACAGTGCAATGTCAGAATCCCTGTGCTCTTTGTTATGCAAAAGTTTCTATATGTGCAAAGACATGGGCAGAATATTACCATATTTTTTGTTGCTAACCTATATCAATATACTTAAAACTCAAACACAAGAAAACTAGAGACTATTTGAACTATGTATGAACTTGTAACAATGTATTGATTTATCTCTCTTTGGAATTGAAGATACATATAAAAATATGCATACTTACATAAATTTGTGTGTATTGATAGATGTGTACATATGTCTATACGTAAATGTGTATGTATACATCTATATATAGTGTATGTATTTATATGCATCTATCTATGTATATCTGTGAATGAGGAGTGAGGGGAGTGGTTAAGACTGACCAGTTTCAGGCCAGTTTCAGTCCTTATCACTACATATGTAAGATAATAATCTCTTAAGACTTTTATTCTGAATTAGCTGTGCATATATAGTGTCACAGATCCAATGCAGTCATTTCAGGAAAGGCTATGGTCCCTGAAGGTTCTCAGCCATGCAGGTCACAGTGATGAGGTCTGAGTGCCCTTCAACAAGGGGAGCAGGACTATGAGTTTTTCCCTCTTTTTTCTGTCTCTGCTTGGATGTTTTATTCTCCACCATGTCTTTCCCAAAGAAAATAATGTGATCTTCCCCTTCTTCAGGTGGTTTGAACCTACAACTAAGAACATCTTGCTGGATATTCTGAGAAGCCATACTCTTAGGGCTTGATGTTTTTCTAGTTTATCTAGTTTATTTTATGTTAAGCTCATTGAACTGGAAAATGAAACAAAACAAACAAAAAACCCAAACAAAAGCAACCAAAAAAAATCACCAAAAAAAAAATCATGTCAAAGCTCTGTGGCAAGAGGGTGGAAAAATTGGATTTTGTTGCTTCAGTGTGACATCATCTTGGGCATTTTGATCACAGTCTCCATGCAGAATCATTGCACTGATTATTTTCTATAATGATTTTGTATAGTTCTGTTATTAGATCAGTTTTTAGCAGTGAGCCTCAAAGACACCTGGAGGATAAATACTTTCCTAGAAAGTGGACATTGTAGGTGTGGTTACAATAGTGAAGGAAGATTACTGAATCTAAATTGATATGCATCAGGTACTACAAAATTGGTACCTACCAGGAAGCAAACTGAAAACAGAACTATCCATAGACTAAATCTTACCCAACCTCCTTTTATTAAACTTGTTCTGCATATTTGATCTGAATTTACAAATACAATTTAAGAGAAGCTAAAAATGCATATTTGGAGGTGTGTTATTTGTCCTTCTATTGAGAAAAAAAAAAAAAAGTCTTTTCTACATAACATACACCGTACTTATAAAAACTTTATAAATAATAATTGCTTACCAAAAGCCTATGTATATTCAGGAGTGTCTAGTGATCAAAATGATTAGTTAACTGGAGTTTTTATTTTTTTTAGAGACTGATAGTTAAAGCAAATTCCATTGTGCATGTAAAATGGAATTCAAGCTCATTTGGTTAAATGTCCAAGCCCATTAAAATTACACAAAACTAGCTTAATGACCCTTTTAAAGGGTTTTTTTGGGGGGAAAAAAAAAGAAATAGCTAAGCCACTGAACTAAGTAGTCAATAAAATACCCTAATACAGAGGGTATTTTGTGATCTTATTTATATACTTCGATTAGAAGTTTTCTTACTAAGGTATTTTGTGGTACTATTGATTGCAGAAGGAATTTTTAGAAGTAATTCAATCTAGTTTTTCTCTGCTATGCAACCTTAATTTTCACTGCAGATATTAAAAATGTTTATGTAGAGCCAACTTCCTGATGGAGAACATTTAATTCTGAAAGGTTTTGGAAGAAAAAGTGTCAATGAATACTATACAACATACTGTCATAACAAAAATAATCAGATGGTAGCAGGAATAATCTTTAAAATATATTCTGTTTTGGATTTTTGTTGGGTCTTTTTTCCATATTTTTGGCCTTTACCCTCTCTAAATTTTAAAATGCTTACTTCTGCTATGGCTGTTTTGTAGACATATAGAGTACATGTGTCCTTCAAACTTAAAATGGTTTTGTCTATCATCATGTTTGTGTTGCAAGTTCATAAATATCTTAGTCAGTTGTTGTCTGCAAAATGAGGACTGATGCAAGGTAACTGGAATAGCTATAAAACTGAAATTTATTTATTCCTCTCTCACCTGGAAGTGTGATTGCAATGTAAAACAAGTTAAAGTTTTTGAAGCTGCAGCAGTGACAAATTCTTACTTCTCACTATTATTATCTTTTGACACCTTTTCTGACACTTAGAATGCTTGCTTGATAATATGAAAATAGACTGATGGGGAAAAAAGCTGTGTGCAGTCTTCACAGCTGGTGCAATGTGCCATTGTGCCTTCTTGTCATCTGCCCACACTTAATTAATAAGCATCTGGTTCATTCTTGTATTTACACAGGATACAAAATAAAATGCCTTAGTTTGATCTTTTCAATCTGTGGCATGATGCTTCCCCCCTCACTTCAAAAATTATTACTGTGAATGTGAAAAGCAGTGCACACTGAAATGTAGAGATCCATCCAAGAAATAAAATATATGGTTTCATGGTTTAAATATGTAGACAGATCGGCCATGTTAACAGAAAGTTGTGGTGTTGGGGAAGATATTTTATGGTAGTCCAAGAGATCAAAAAATAAAAATATGTGCATATTACCTGAATAACTATTACATGTTTTGTAACATTTTACAAGTAAATGTATTTCTCTTCAGAAGCAAGGAAGATGCATGCATATTTTGGTTTCTGGTCATCGAGGAGCATGAAATCTGACACAATGGATTTATATTTAAGCTAATGGCTAGTAACTACTGAGGCTCTGTTTGTGTGTGTATCTTCTCAGTAGGTGGGTGGATACAAGCAAAGAATATTGAAACATAATGTTTATCTGGGAAAAGGATAAGTTACCAGTACCTCACCTGGATGACTACACAGATTCCTGTGATAGTCTCTATTTCTTTCTCATCATTATATTAAAGCTTTATGGCAAAGATGCCTGTTCTATACTGTATAGATTTCACACACACTACTTTCCACCATAAGTTCAATCTCTCTGTCATTAATTTAAATTTACAACTGTTGCCAAGAATCATGATGTTCATTAAATAAAGACATTTTGTTATATTTCCCATGATCCCTGGAAGAAACGACAGAATTTCTCACATATAGAATTCCTAGAAACTGAGTTGGTTATTGCCCTAGCACTAATCCATACTTAATTAATTAAAGCTGGAAGTATAACGTATTAACACTTCATAAACTATTTTTAATACTGTTGAAATCTTGGCCTTTATAAATCTAGGAAGGGGTTTTTTATGTGATTTTTGTGGGGGAGTAAATTTTTTTGTTTGGTTGGTTTTGAGTAATAACATCATGCCAAGATTCCAAGCTTTTTTCCCTAAGATTTATGGAACCAAGTTTGAAGTGGAAATGGGTAGAATATTTGTTTCAAAATGCCACAAACTCATTTATTTCCTGATCTTTCCTATTTCATAAATGAATTACAGAAGCATTTTATTACTATGGCAGGACTTTTTACTTCTGGTGTCATTGCTAGGAATTTCGCATTGATTTACTAGTTATCAAAATCAATTCTTATTTGTTAGGGAAAATGAGAATAATTATTTGCTTAATGTGCATAACAAGAGAAGTAGTTGGCAAACCGTGAGTTCAAACATAAAAAACGCATTCTGTCCTTACTTGAAAATCAATTTAAGTTTGCATCTAGTTTTTTTGGATATTGTGATGTAAGCAGTGAAAAGAGGAGAAAAGAAAATGTGTGTTTTCTCCTTCAACAAAATACTGTGTCTGTGTGTAAAAAAAAAATCTGTCACTTCTGCAAGGATCAGCTACTGCCCAGCCCATTCTACGACAGCAAGGACTAAGTCGTTCCGTGGTACTGATAGTTCTTGCTCTGTGATATGGGAACAATTTGGAAAAATTCATTTAGGTACAAACAAGCATTTTGTTCTGACTCAGGTGAAAAGATAGTAAAAAGTGGTATGGATGTTAACAATTCCCTAAAGTTTGCAACTGAGAGAGAGAGAAAGAAATTGAAGTGTTTTATTTGCATCCCTTCTAATACCTGAGCGTGTTTTACAAAATGTCCAGCAAACATCAACAACTATGCTGAGATGTAACACTCAATCCTGCTGTCTACATACCCCGCAGGAAACAAAGCACAACTTACATACAAAGTTCAAAATTATCAACAGTGGGACAAATATAAGAGCCAAATTGTATAATATGATGTTTGTATGCCAAAAGCATATCGGTTGCCACTATCCAAGCACTAACCATCCAAAACTGAAATGAATATAAAAGTATTAAGCACAAAAACTGGAAGGAAGAAAAAGTATATATTTTTTACCTTTTTCTTTTTTTAAATTTTCATTTTCAGCATAGTCTGCCATTGAGATAAAATATATTTGTTGCTAAGGAAGGTAAGCAGAGTGTGAATTATGAAATAGATAAGAGGCTACCAAATCAAAGTATCTCAAATCAAAGAGCTGCCAAATAGCAAGTAGCTTCCCCCAAGAGCAAGAATTACAATTGAGTTCAGTTTGCTATGATCTTTTGTACAGAAAGCTGTTGTGCTTGGGAAAAAAGGTGAATATTTCTCTAATGCATTTTTTTCAGAAATGGTAAGAATTAGTTTTATTTTTATGCTGATCACAATGTTTTTATATGTGAAGGGAATAAAATGGACAGGACTTTTTGCCCTTTTTAAGGCTTTTGAATGAGTATGAACCACTCCACATCGAGTTGAATAAGTAAAATACAAAAGAGCCCTGAACTACCTGAGTGAACTGTCAGTAAAATTAATACCTTACTGTCTAAAACTTTCGAGTTGCATACATCTATTTCTTAAAATTCAATAAAATTTCCATGTCTTGATAAATAACTCAGATATAAAATTAACTCATCCACAAGTTATGTTCACAAAGCTACATAAACATACTATTTTTAATGCTATGGATTTTATTTTTTATTTGGAAGCTAAAATGGTGTGTTGAGGAAGCAAACCATATCAGGGCTTCGAAATGGTATTTGTTCGATACATTAATACTTTTCTTCAGTATTACTATGTAGTAGTGGTTTGCAATATACACAGTTATGGCCAGCACTTAGCTTTTAATGATCGAAAACCAGACAGTTATTGAGATTTGAGAAAGTAATGCAGTCCACTAAAGATTTACCAAAAATCTATTGGTCAAGTCTAAGTTGGCAGTGGTCACCTAAGATATGTATGAATGTTCTGTCAGTTCCTGTGGACCACGGGACCTGGAATGTTTTAGGTAATCCTATAGCAATCTTACATATCGAATTGTACTATGTCAGTTAATTTCCTTCATCCAACATAGCTCAAGGTCCCTCAGGACTGATTATCTTCTTTTTTTAATCCCCTGCCCTTGTTTTTCAGTCACACTGCATTTGTGTGTCTTGGAAAAGACAACTACATTTCACATTACGTTACATTCTGCTACCAGATATCTTCCTTGATACATCTGTACCTATCTCCTCACTCTTAGAATTTTTTGTTATTTCTTTTTCCAAATTAAAATATTTCCCCAAAGTTAGGAAAATCACCCACTAGCAAAGTTAGTAAGCTTTATACTTTATTTCACTGCTTTGCTAGCATGAGCAAGAAAAAGTACTCCAGAAGTACTGGACTCTGGCCCATTCTTTTTAAATATTTGTCGTGTCAATTTCTTTCATAGTGTCTCTGGACAATTTAGTTTTTGCTAAAAAATATGTCAGAAATGCATGTGTATCACCTTCTTACAATTTTAGATTGTAATAGAGATTAGAATAACATAGTTCTGATTTAAATTGAGAAGGTAAGGATTCTGTTAGGTAAAGGCAGTTTGATGATTTACTGAAAAAATATAACAAAGAACAATCTGGAATTTACCAACTTTTATAAAAAAATAAAAGAGATTTGAGTATTATTTTCTGCATTAAAATGCAAAAACTGTGGAAACAGTTTTTGAACTTCATGGTGAATTCGGTAATATTAATTTACTTGGAAAATAATGCATGGTCTTCTCTCACTTCTCTGTGTCCATATTATACTACAAAAGGCCTTTTTCTTTTAAGAGGATTTTGAAAGGTATTTATGTTAAGAGAAAATATCAATTAATCCTCAACTTCCTTAAATATTTCAGTTGTGACTTTAAAATTATAATTTATATTATCAACTGACACATTCACAGTCTTTAAACAAAAAAAATAAAATATTTTTATGGTAAAATCCTGTACAGCTGCAAAGCTACTTTCTGACAGGTTTACTGAGATACTAGATTTGTCTTTTGATACCAAGTATTGATCTCTTTGCTTTCAAATTATATTATTTTTTTAAATTATCTTAATTTAACACCTGACTGTTGAGAAGTTCTGTGACAGGTGAGTGTAAGGAGTGGCAAGGGAGCAAATACAACTGTGACTATCTAAGAATGTTACACATACATGCATAAACATGTATTTATGATCATACCATACATCTAACATTTTTAATACAGCATGATAAAGTAAATATAAAATTACAGTGTGTGTATACATATATATACACAATATGAATAACATATATAAAATCAGTTGGGTTTTTTCATTATCACAGAAATGTAATTTAATGTTATTCTTCTCAGTACTAGCTTAGCCTTGGTTATTTGACTCAGAAATACAGTCATTTCACAAGCCCAGCCTTTCTTCCTTTGCAAATACAACACAAAAGTTCAATATGTGAAAGGTTTTCCATTTGTTTAGGAGAGAATTATTTACAGTTAGTTCAGTGGCTCACTCCAATATGAAGAATCTTAGTGGTCCTCATGGGATGGGCAAACAGAAAGGAAGCTCTTCAATGAGTTTGCTGGGTCTTTCATATTTCAGAGAAAACCATGCAATGTTGCTGTGAAAGCTTTGAGAACTAAATGTGATATCAGCATCAACTGACTCAGTATCCTTGTAGGAAAAAAACCCTCTTGAGCTGTAAGATTGATATTCTGATAAAAACAGTTATTGGTTTGTGTTTAGTTTTTGAGTTATCTCTCAAGGAGCTTAGAAGCTTACTGTGAACCAATTTACATTTGAATAAGTCCACATGGACTGGAAGAATGAAAGGCCATTAGTGCAAAATATATTAACACATTTAAAAAAAAAATATATATGTCTGTGTATATATATATATATATATATATATATATATATGCATATTGTCCTTGGCTACAGTCCTGACAGGGCAGGGACATTATTGTGGGGAGGTCCAAGGCTGCCCAATGGGGTTGCCCAGCCTCCTGGGATCCCCTGGGACACACGGACCAGAGACTGCCCTGGCCCTAGGTGGATGCTTGGGGATCCTGTGTTGTGTCCTGCCCTTATCTCTGCTGCCAACATTGCTTGTCCAGCTTCTTTGTATCTGTGGAGATTACCTCTATCCAGGCAGCCTGACAATAGGAATGTTGTCACTTTTGAAAACAGTTGTCTCATTAAAAACAAACAAAGAAAAAATGAGCCAAACAAAAAGTAAACAAAAAAGCCTAAAAGATAATTTATCTATACCTAAGATTTTGTTTGTTCGGTAGTCCATTGCCTAATTTGCTCTGTGTCCCATGTGAAGCCATTTCTTATCCCTCTCTCTATCTCACCAATGGTATCCTGCCACTCTCACCTCACTACAATGCTTGTAATGCTAATCCTTCAGGAATCAGTTGCTCTCTAAATTCATTCCAACCCACCTCCTCAAGCAATCATTGTTCCTTTCATCCTCTATTTCCTTAATTCCCTCTTGAACTCCTCATGCTTTTCAATCTGCTGCTGTGTTGTGGTTACAACTCTCTCTCTCAGGTACCATCAGTCTGAAATACCTACTAAATATCTTTTTTAAACATCCTCTATAGTCTTGTTGATTCTCACAGTTAAATCTCTTGCCTTCCCATGAAAAAAAATGCCTTTGCTCTGCTGTGCTGAATTGTGACTCCTGTAAAGGTCTTTCTGGATCCCCTCCCTCCCACTCTCCACCCGCATCCCCCACTCCACCTTTTATAATTGATACTGTTACAGTTTCCATGTCTTCAATTTCCATTTAATTGAAATAATGTATGATAAAAATGTTAGATCAGATTACGCCATCCAGTTTAATCAATGATGAATTTAAAATCCAATTAAAAGATCAGTTTAAAATATGTTTTGTTGGAATACCAGCTACCAAAACAAGAGTTTTAACTAATGATATATGCTGATTAGATAATATTTTGACTATAAAAATGTTCTCAAGTTTTGTATTCAACTAAAGACCATCTGTGAATCTATACCAATTACAACAGAATCTAGTGCAAGAGGTAAGAGTCCAACAAATTTATATTCCTAAATAAAATCATGATTAAAAAGTCACACTTTTTCATCCTTTTCAGTAGTGAAATGTTAAATAAACACTTGTAAAAAAATCAAAAACCCTTCTTTCAAAATAATTTGCAAATGTGAGCATTTCTATTGACTTCAATAGAAATGCCTGCAAGACTATCAATCTGCAAGACTTTTAATTATTAAAAGCAAGTAAAAGGAAGGAAGAAAAATGACACCACAATACTTGCTCTTTCTTTTGGCAGAATTCACTACTGGAATTTTTTTAGCTAACTGGGGAAAAACCTCAACCTCTGAGCATAATGGAAGATAAATTAAATTCTTATTGCATTAAGAAGTATATGAAAAATCCATAAGAGGTGTGAACAAAAAATAAATTTGTTCTGAGCATGTGCTAGCAACAGTAATACATCTTTCACAACCTTCTTTAAATTTGCTAAGTAATTCAACTCCATCCATGCAAACTGGGAAAGTGATTTTAGCCATCATTAAAACAAAACAAAACAACAACAACAACAAAAATCAATTATCCGCTACAGGGTAAATTTCCTTTTAAGCTTATGCTGATTTTTGAAATTTTTAAATGAAAATAATTAATTATGAATCACTTTTGGTTTTTGAAGTCTGATTTTGTTTGACACCTGTACTTTGGAAGATGAGTTTCACACTAAGCAGAAATGTTTGCCTCTTTTAATCATCAAACAAAGTCTAGAAATCACTACAACAACTGAAACTAAAGTAGATTTTTCCCTCCCCTGTTTTTGCAGTGCAAATAGCAGACTCGAAATGGTATGGGTTAAATTAGATGCAGTTCTTTTCCTTTTCAGTAAAATAAGAAAGCTGACCTATTTTTCTTACTGAAGCTGAAATTCCTTCTGACAAAAAATTTCTAGCCTTCTAACTACTTTTAAACCACTGGACCCCTTGGGTTTAAAATTACCAGAGTGAAAAATAAAAAAACAACCTCTGAAGTCTGTCCCACAAAGAGGCATTGTTGGACCTAAATGATGCATAGGTGAAGCATAATATATCACAATGACTGCAGAATTGATATTCTCATATTTAAAAGAGCTAAAAATAATGAGTTTTTTTATTTTTACACATTCCATAGCAATTTAACCTAGTTCAGACCTTGTACCTACTCAGTCTGTTGTATAATGTGCACATCACCTTTTTAGGAAAAAAATTTTCACATGACTTTTTAACAGTTTATGGAAAACACGGTGCAGGTAGAATATTTTAACATAGGTTTGAACTGCAGGTGAAAAAGATACATAGAAGAAGTAAATTCATTACAATTAATTTTGAAGATTTTTTTGGACTGCTTCAGCAGAATTGCACATCTTGTATTTCATCTTAACACAGAACAGTCAGTTTTGTTCTACTATAGAGGAACTGGGAATTTCACTCCACTGGCATATTATCCCCTGAGGAGTGGACCTTTGAATGTACCTAGAACTTAAATTATTAAAAAGTTAATAATAGTTATTTAAAAAAAAAAATATATATATAATTACCTGTACTCTAAAGATGTGCTTTCTAAAGGCCAGGATCAAAAAACCTGGCGTACCTACCTACTACTATGTTGTGGAATTGATACCATGGTTTAGAAATGTAACAGAACTAATAATGCTTCCAACAGAATGTACCATAGAAAATTACTGTGCTACAATTTAAAGAAACCAGCCAAGCAAAGTAAACAATAAAGCAGGAGCAGCCAAGCAAACAAAGGAGGGGTATTGAACAACCAGATGCATTGTCTTAAAGGTGTTGATAAAAGGTTCACTTACAACTTTGGGGAGTCCAGACAGAAATGACCACCACAGACCCTTGGAGAAGCCCCTCTGAGACCTTATAAGGATATGTGTATAAGCTAATTAGTGCTGGGAGATATCATGAATATGTAACAGGAATGCGGGAAATGAAAATGATTAATTGTGTAATGCAAACATATAAGCTCTAGTGAGGATACTTCAGTGTGCACTTTGAGGAAATAACTACCAGTGCACCTGGCACACCAAATGAAGAATGCTGGCCTGCTAAAACTCACAAATTAATTCTTGAGGTTTCAGTGTTCTAAATATAATATAAACATCATTCAACTATATTCTGGCTGTCAAATCCTATACAAAAGTAATATTAAATCTCTGTGTTCTATTCTCTGGATAGAATGGACTTTTTTCACCTTTTTTTTTACTTCTTCTTCTTTTAGTTAGTTGTAAAGCATTGTAAAATAAATCCTATGTCTCTTGATCACCTGTAATAATACATGTCCATGGTGTTGAAATTCATGGCAAATGTCCTAATAGCAATTAGTTGTATGGTGTGTCTCTATTGAGGTATGTGCTTGTCTGGTAAAAGTGGTCTCTTTGGATTTCAGAGATGATCAGAAGAAACGTTACTTCCTTCTGTGAAAGGTTTGCATTGTCAGACATTGGTAAACTCAGTACTCATTCAAACTTACTGCTGCTGATTTCACTAAATGGAACGCAACTTATGAACCTCTGACTTACATACATGAGAACCTGACTTTTTTTGTGCTAGGTACACAGAACTTCAGTCCCACTCATCATGATAGAAGACCAAAATATAAATCCTCAAAACCACTACTGATCTTCAAAGGAGACCTGCATATTTTTAAAGGACACAGCACCAGAGCTTTTCAAACAGAGTCCATTCATTTCCAAAATGCTTCATGCTAAACATGTGCACAAGTATTTCTGTACAACACTATAAATGCATCTGCACTGAGCGCGTGAATATTTACGTTGTACCCAAAATCCCATCAAGATTGCTAATGTAAATGTTTCCTCATCTGTTCCACCCCTAGAGCTTAATTCGCCATCTGCATTCCTGCAAAATCACCTGGGCCAAGCTCCACTGAGAATTCAGTTACTGTTAGAATACCTCTACCTGAAAGTCTTATAATTGATTTGTTGATTTGGAAGAAATAACAGTCAAGCTATGGTATACATTTTTGCTTCAGGAAACCCACACTTCAACCCACACTTCATGTCCCACATAGTATCATAAACTGACCTAGTTGCAATAGCACTGATCAATTTTCATGGATATACACAAAACTACCCATGGTATCTTCTTGCTGCTGCTGCAACAGCTCCTTAACCGCTAATCAAACCTTATATAAGGACTTATCAGAAGGAAAATTGTGAAGTAGCCTGGAAAAGTCTTTAGAATACATGTCATTTCAAGAGCTGTCCAGCAGTTCTGGGAGCATGCTGCATGAGACAGAAAAGACAGCATGCCTTTTGAACTGTGAGATTATCTCTTTTTGAGCAGGTAGATAAACCTGATAAATTACGTTTTCAGAAATTGTATTAGCATTTCTTATTTCACTTGTACTGTCTTGTTTTCTTGCTTTACGAGGAATGACACTATGTATGAGTTTTAGTTTACATGGCTGATCGTTTAGGGGTAATTATTTAATTGTGTTAATTAAAGTCATCATCCCTTATTAAGCCTGTCACCTTCCCCAGAAAACAAATTTTCTTCATAAATCAATTCTGCATACCTTGTGGCAGTGCTTATTGTCTGAAAGACAGATGACCTTATAGTTAAAGAAATCACATTTTTGTAGAATAATTAATGATATAGCAGTTCAGTAGTTCCTCTTAGTGCTTTACGGTGC
Source organism: Platyrinchus mystaceus (assembly GCA_035041135.1). NCBI lineage: Eukaryota > Metazoa > Chordata > Aves > Passeriformes > Tyrannidae > Platyrinchus > Platyrinchus mystaceus. The sequence continues at coordinate 42,868,278 of JAWWLV010000100.1, forward strand.
TCAGTGATTTTGAACAAAGGGGTTATTTTTGAACTGAAAATCTGTTTTTCTGGAGAAACAATATTAAAAAAAGAACAGAAATCTGGTGTGTGTTAGCATTAACTTGGTTTACCAGCATAAGCTGTTAGATGATAGATGTTCTGTGTAAGAATGACCTTGATTTTCATCTATCACACAGTTTACTTCCTGTTAAACCAAATAACAACTGTTTTGGTATATTTTTCTGTGTTTACTTAGATATTCTTTAGATATTTTATTAAAATTTTATGAAGAATCAACATAGAATAAAGCAATTGAAGCTTAGGAAGAACCTTAAATACGCGCTGGGCTTTTGTTTATTGTACTATATTCTATAAGAATAATAATTGATGTCTGCTGGAGTTAGAGTTGAAGTGTCAAAATCCAGTTTATATATGTAAATTAAGATAGAATATAATAATAATAAAATTTAATAGCCTTTGTCATTTACAATACAGAGAAATTGTCATTAAAACACTTCAATTGCACAGTGTATAATTAAGCTTAAAATAATGCAGTAACTAACCATGCAGCTGAGTTTATATGGAGGTCAATTAAAAAGCAGTGAAAAAAGTAAACAAAATTTTGAGATAATCTCATCAAGCTTCAAGAAAAGTGCCATTCTTTCAAGAATTAACCTAGCTAAATTTCTTATTTGCTGAGAGGTTTTAGAAGTCACGTTTTGTAAGCGTATAAATCTTGTAGGATACCATGGTTATTCTCTTCAGAAACATTCCCTCTGTTTATTCTTATCTATGTCAAATTCATGGCTTTTTTACTTATTTTTTTTCCTCTACTTATCTTTTTTAATACTTTCCCTATGTAAGATGGAACATTTTTGTCTTTCAAGGATCTATTAGTATTTTCTCGACTTGACCTGTCTCAAGTATTGGAAACAGTAGTTACACATTAATCCAAAACTGAAAGTTACAAGTCCTCTGAGTGGATCACAGACTGGTAACAGATACTTGTTAGTCAGAATGATTAGTGCTGCAGAGGAGATAATTCCAAATTTGCCCTGTTGTCTTAGTTTGCATGTCCTTAATGCACAATACTAAGATACTACTCAAGATACTAAGCATAAACCATGGTTGGTGTGGCCAACTATAATTTAGTCTAGTCCACAGCTGTAGTTAAATGATTTCTATTCTCTCACCAAAGCCAGTTAACATGTTTGACTAAATTTTGGGGATAGTTATAGTTTAATTATTACCTTTAAGATAAAGAAGACCAAACCCTGGTTCACTGCTAGCATTCAAACCTGCTTATTATTCATAGTTTTCAACATCCCTGATTGTCCACAGCCTCAGATCTTCTCACTGAAGGGTTTTTAAGATTTATGGCAATGTATAAAAAACTATTACTTCACCAGACACATCTGAAGCTTTGAAACTTTGAAGTATTCATCACTTTTAGCTTCTGTGGTTTTTCTGATGGAATTCCATATTAGTTTGAGTTCCATACAGCTGTATTGTATTTTTTTCTTTTAGATCTGTTCATCATTAAGTTTTGATATTTAAATGATTGTACATCTGAATTATATCTGTTATAAAATTTAGTAGATAGTGAACAGAGCTCCAATCTTATTCATGATAGTCAAAGGTGAACAGGTATACTACAAATACATATGTGTTACAATCTGCATAAAAAAAGATATGTAGAAGTTTTTTATATAAGATATACAAATTTGTATATAATTATATACTCTCTCTATATAATTTATATACATTATATACTTTATATATATAATTTATATACATATATATGTATATAAATATGTCTATAGATAAAGTGTAATTCCATGAAAATTTCCAGTTTTAGCTGTTCTAGCACTGGAATCTTCCAAAAAGAACAGTGAAAGCCACTACTCTGTATTTCCAGTTCCCCTCCACATTCCAGCTATGTCAATGCTGTTGGCAATAGCAACAACAACAAAAGAAAGCTTCAGTCAGATAAACTTACTGCACAGAAACTAAGGCAGAAATGAGAACAAATAACTAGGGCAGTGTCATCTGTTTACTCTGGGCCAATTTTTTCTCACCCCCCACGACAATTACTATAAGTTGAGAGAAGGTTTATGCAGAAAAAATAGATTTGGGGAGAATAGTATTAGGATTTATTACTAGGAAGATAAAAACTAAAGAACTATATATACACCAATTCTAACTAGGCAAAAGTGCTATGTATTTACAGAAGTAACCCTCCCCCCTTGTATCAGTTTAGGAGGAGAAGCAGTGTCCTTCCAGAGCTACAGGTCTTCTAAATAATTTTGCAGCACTTGAAAGTTCCTCTTCTATTATCTATAGGATGACAGCTCTGAGTCATCGCAGCTGGAACTGTCTTTCTCTCTCTCTCTCTCTCTCTCTCTCTCTCTCTCTCTTTCTCTCTCTCTCTCTCTCTTGTGTGTCAAACTCAGCGCTGTGCCTA
>JAWWLV010000100.1:42880357-42907904 GCA_035041135.1 Platyrinchus mystaceus
AAAAATCCATTGCGCAGGCTTGAAAGGTAAAAACACCTTTCCCAGATCTTCGTTCGCGAAGACTGGCCACACACATTAATTAAATGTATACCTGCACAGTACGATATATGGATTTTTTCAGTTACATTTAAGTTTTAAAATTGTCTGACTCTTGGACTATGAAAGAAGGGGTTTTCTTTACTGATTCATTTTTCTTTATTGTTCAGCACATGGCAGTAGCCACACACACAGTTTACTTAGTTTTTCTACAATTTTACCCTGTTTTTGTTTTGTGGGTATGAACCTTAGTCATAGGTCCTTAAAACTTAAGAGAGCATTTCAGTATGTTAAAATGATATAAATCTTTGGTGTGGAAAGATAATTACTATAATTCAGCAATAAAAGAGAATAACATTCTGCTCATACTTCTTAAAAAATATGCTTGTAAAGGAGAGTGCTTTGTGATTCTAGAGCTGAGGAAAAGCACAGTACTTCTACAGACTCCACATAACTGGAGATTAAAAAAGACACTTTTGGTTAACAGACATGATTGTCAAGAAATTATTTTAAATGTAATAACTAAAAATTACATGAAAGATAACAACACATCCACGATGCAATATGTCCTGCTTGCAGAAGAGTTGCTGTTAGTGATGTAAGTGTATTATTCTACTTCATTAATTCACAGTTCCAGTTCTGTCTGGATTTTGATGACAGTTGTTTGTCAGTGCTGGGTAAGCTGATGGTCATGATCCAGTTATATCTTTGGTGTTACTGTGTGTTTTCAGAATATACCCACTTATGGTGGGTTGGCCTTGGCTGAATGCCAGGTACCTACCAAGTTGCTCTATCACTCCACTCCTCAACTGGACAGGGGAGATGCAATACAATCAAAGGCTTGTTGGTCAAGATAAGGACAAGGAGAGATCACTCGCCAACTGCTGTCACAGGAAAAACAACTCTACTTTGTGGAATTCATTTAATTAATTGCCAATCAAATCAGAATAGGATAATAAGAAATAAAACCAAATCTTAAAAACTCCTTCTCAGGCTCCACCTAGCTCCAAATTTCTCTCCCTCTTTCCCCTGAGTGACAAATTGAGATAGCAATGGAGGTTGGCATCAGTTCATCACATGTTGATTCTATTGCTCCTTCCTCATCAGGAGGAGGACTCTTCACATGCTTGCCTTTCTGCTGTGTGGGGTCCCTCCTACAGAAGGCAGTCCTCCATGATCTTTCCCATTGTGGGTCTTTCCCACAGACTGCAGTTCTTCATGAACTTGTCCAGTGTGGGTACCTTCCACAGGAGACCCTCCTTCAGAAACTCCAGCGTGTGTCCCCCATGGGATCACAAATCCTGACAGCAAACCTGCTCCAGCATGGACTTCCCTCTCTATGGGGTCACAGGTCCTGCCTAGAGCTGGCTCCAGCATGGCTATCCGTGGGATCACAGCCTCCTTTGGCCACATCCACCTTCCACCTGTTCCAGCATGGAGTCCTCCAGGAGCTGCAGGTGCATATCTGCTCCATGTTGGACCTACATGGACTGCAGCGAGACAGCCTGCCTCACCATGGCCTTCACCATGGGCTGCAAGGGAATCTCTGGTCTAATACCTGGAACACCTCCTCCCTGTCCTTCACTGACCTTGGTGTCTGCAGGGCTGTTTCTCTCACGTGTTCTCACACTTCTCTTCCAGCTGCTGCTGTGCAGCACCTTTTCCCTTTCTCAAATGTGTTATCTCAGAGGCGTTACCAGCTGTTGCTGACAGGCACAACCTTGGTCAGCAGCTGGTCTCTCTTGGCACTGTCTGATATAGGCTCTATCAGATACAAAGTAAGCTTCTAGCAGCTTCCCACCCCTGTAGCTTCACCACTACCAAAATCTTGCCAATCAAACCCAGTATATACACTTTTAAAGCTTTTTAATATAAACTAGTTATATTATTCTAGAATTAAAACATGATCTGAATAAGATTCTCAGAAATACTTGCTAAAGTAGCTCTTTTGAAAAATGTATTTAAGGATCTTGAGATTTCCTTGACTGAAATAAACAACATTTTTTTTCTGCTTCTATGGCTGCTTGTGCTCAAGGCAAATTTTTTGATAGTCCATCAGAAATTTGCAGTCAATAGCTGATGTCTCCAATGACAAAAGCATCTTCTTTTCTGGCCATCTCTCTTTAGATCTAGATTTCTAAAGCTTTATCAAATGGATGGCTTTAACAAGTTCTTCATCAGCACTCAAATTTGCAAGGCACTCTGCAAGACCTCAGCTATTTGGAGAAATTGGAGTGTTAAATAATGAGGCTCATAAAGGATTAGGGAAAATGATAACTTTTCAGTTTTATACAACATTTCAAAAAATGATCAGATATTGACAGACTTGAATAATGGTTCTAATGTCAGTTTCCTCAGGAAGATTAAGATACTTTAGATTTATTCAATTTTCTTCCAAAAATTCTGATACTTCCTTGAGATGGAAGAAGCCTGACTCTTTCCCTGTGCTTTCAGTTTTTCTTCTGTACCTCACCCCAGATTTAAGAAGATCATTTGCTGGAAAAAAACGTGTCGTGGCACTCAATTTTTCCTCCAGAATTTAGGATTTGTTTCCTTCATTGTCTAGATCTTTTTGGCAGGTGATATTCTTCTCTTGTTTCCTAGGGAATCCAAGTCTGCCTTACTGATTGCCAGGTTAAACTGATCATTAGATAAGGTCTGGCTAGATAGGATCAAATTAGTTCCTTTGTTTGCATGCAGTGAGTGGGAACGGAACTGCTAAAAATGTGTCTTTGTTCTTTGACAAAGACCATGAGCAATGTTAAGCCTGACTTGACTGATATTAATAAAGGAAAATTTCCTCGATAGAAAGTATAATAAAGACTAAGATCATGTAATTTTTTGGGATCTAAGAATCTAGCCATGGTCAGTTCACACCGTAACTGCTGTCCAAAGCTATCCTTTCATTGAAATATACTCTGTAGTAATTTTCTATGTTTTCTGTTACACTTTGTCTACTGGATTTTAAAATGATGTATGATTTGAAAACACCTCCACAGCACACAGGAAATAGAAGTGTTTTTATTGGCATTGTGATCGAATTAGCAGTAGCACACAACGTTCCTATAGGAGAAGTGTACTATTGCATTGTACACTTTCTCTTTCCATTGGATACATTCTATTTCATAAAGCAGACATCAACAGTCTCTTTTCCCTGCTGCAATTAACTCTATGGGAGTTAGCAAATTTGTACAGGAAAGCTGCCTTGTCCTTGTTTGTATCAAAAGTACAAAATAGGTAACTTAAAAGAGTTGTTATTTCTCTCTCCTTAAAAAAAAAAAAAAAAAAAAAAAAAAAGGCCAGGAAACATAAAGAGCAAAATTCTGCCTGTGGATACCTAGCTCCCTCTAAAGTCTCACAGACAACTTTGAAAAATTCAGGCTAGGTATGTTTTTCTTCAGCTTACAGATGGTTTTAGTTATTTATACAAGGCCTGTCAGATTATTCATTCCTTAATGATCTGGTTTTAGCATTTCAAAAAATAAAAGCTTATCAGTTGTGTTGGTGTTTCTTTGGCATGTGCCAAAATATTGTGTTGGAATAATGCTATTGTTAAAAGACAGACCGCAGACGATCTTCAGCAAAAGCAGCTGATGAAGCATTTTTATTCTAAGCCTTTTTTGCTTTTTTTTTTTGCTGACTGCCATTAGGCCAGTAAGCAGTTTAGCCAGCAAGCTGGATTGATGACATGGGTTAAGAGAATCTAAGAAACAAAGCAGTAGACAGGTATGGTGCCTCACACTTTATGTTTTTCCATTCTTTAGTTAGATTTCTAGGTAAGTCATTCTTCATGCAAAGAACAGGCTTTTTATGTGACTGTTTTTACTTTGTGATGTTCCAGGATGACTGTAATCTGTTACTGTGTAAAAATAAAGTGAAATATTTTGTTTTGACACAAAAATTACTGATTTATGCGCTTCAGTATAAAATTACTCTCCATTTTAAAATTACTTTCTTATTTCCCTTTAGTGGTGAACACTATAAAAGATTTTGATCTTTTGTGGTTAATGAGAAGCTTTACTTAACTAATACCTTTTTGATTTAATGGACTAACTCGAAGTAAACCACAAAAATTCTTATCTTGTGGAAATACTACTATGAATCTTTAACTAGAAAATGGATGCTTTAATTTACTTTTTTATTCATTTTAGTCCTTCAGGTTTTAAATATATGAAAAATACATCTGTGTTACATCACCTTACGACCAAGAAACTGATCTTTTTAGATAAATGCTAGGTCTGCTAATGCTGGTGTCAGAAATGCCTGTTAACTTCAATGGACTCAGAATTTTCATTTTTACTTAGTGTTTCATTTATGTTTGTGCTCATATGAACACAAATCAATTGAAGAATGATGGACACTGTTGAGTAACTACAACTGTGAAGTGATATTCCTGTTTTACATGCAGGACTGGTGCAACATGGTCAAAATCAGACAGTGCTTCTTTGTATAGGTGCAGCAAAAACTAGGAATCATCCATGTACTGTGAACTTAGCTGATTTTTGTTCACTGTTCATCCTGAAAGAGAAGATACATTTGCTATGGAGGTCTGTTTTAGATTTTAAATTCCAGACCCCAAAATGCAGTCCTATGCAGCATTTTGTGATCGGTGCTTTTGCTGCTCTTTCCAGAGAAGAATTGTAAAAGAAGGTTCTGCTGTTAAGTTCTGCCTGCCCATAAATCATTTCAAGTAGGTGAACTGAATTTATCAACTCACACAAAATAAGTGCTGATACATTGTGAAGAAAAATAAGGCAATGTATCTTTTTTATTATATGTTTATAATAAATCAGGTTCTAAGCTGGTAGTCATGTTAATGCAATTTAATACTGTGTAATAGTCTCTGAATAAAACTTGTGACATTGTAGGACTGTGGCTATTAGTTTGCACATCAAGAAAATATATTCCGCATATTAGTAGGAATTTTGCTTCTGAAAAAACTCCCCACCTGCTTCACCAAGCATTCTTTATCCACCAGTTCACCTTGATTCAGAACATTATGCTTTCCTACAGTAGCTAACAAATAAGCAAACAAGAGCACAGATGTCCAAACTTTAAAAATGAGAGAATTGCAGTGACCTTCTTCCTTACCTCCTAAGCACTGTGCAGAGAATGCATATCAGCATCTTCCCAGCCACAGTGTTGTTAATCTAGTTCAGGAATGTAAGGTTGTAAAATATGCATTGCAGGCATAACAATGCAATTTTGTAGTATTAAATAAAAAGTTGGTAACACTTTAAGTGGCTAATCATTGCTTCTTTGGTAGCTATTGCAATAACATTATATCTGATAAAATCATTTGGCATAGCTGTATGCATAATGTAAAATAGCTTAAAAGTCCCATTTTTTTATATTATGTGCCTTACTGGACATTTTTAAAAAATTTGTATGCATAATAAAGGGGAAGTTCATCTGCAGAGTGAAGAAAGAAGACATTGTTCAAATGCATTGTGTACTACATTATTATTATTTTTAAATAAAACAAATAATTTGTGTTATGAGCAGACATAAAATCATTAGGAAGAAAATGACAAAGACAGTATGTGTAAAATAACAGAAAGATTTCGTTTACTGTAGACTGACTGGGTCATAATGGTAGGACGTAGAACTGATGTGCTTAAGAATAAAATTGTCTTGCCTCAAGAAGTAAGATAATATGTTTAGCTATTCTGTATTATTAATTTTACTGTCTTGTTATTCATGCATGCATTATTTGGATTGTGTCTATCCTTTTTTCAGAGATATTTAAGGAAAGAAACACAGGTATTCTGAAGGTAGAGAATAGGGACCTTGAGATAATATTAAAAAGAAGTAATTGTAGACAAATTTGTAAAAGCTTCAGAAATTATTACAAGACTCAAGAGGAATGATATGTGAATGCTCAGTAAAAGCGAAATTATAATTGGCCTACTCATGAAAGTAGCTCTTCTGAAATCAATAGGATTATTCATGTGAACCAGGTGGTGGCCAATTATCCTTGTTCTTACTAGATCAGCATTGGACTACTGACGTATTTTAAAGTTTCCCAGAACAGTACTATCCTTTCACACAATAATTTGAGCTTAATTTTTCTGGCATCCAGAACAAAAATTCCTTGTTTCTGATTTAAAAGCATCCTCCTCCTCCTTTATTTCCCAGTATAATTCCTCTGCACCTAAAGATTATCATGTGATTAGTGCGGACTGTAGGGTAATTGTCCAATAGATGCTACTGACCTGATTTTAGTTGACTATTTCTTATGGTTGTTTCAAGCTCAACATGTTCTATCTGCTGTGAAGGTGTTCAGAGTCATGCCTCTTGGGGCATGTTTAACAGATCTTCTGTAGCTACAGGTTCAGATAGATTTGATTTACTTTGCCAGCCTGCCTCCCAGTTACATACAGCCTTTTGCTTTTGTTACACATGCAGTGAGGTGAGGAAGACCTGACTGTGACAAGCACTTTCACATGGAACTCCTCACTGAAAACGCAGCTCCTTACAAGTCATTTGCTGCCAAATTATGGTCTCTGATCTGAATATATGTGTTTACATATATACATATGTTTACACAATATATTGTACTTACAATGTTCAATAAGGAAAACACATGCAGAATTCTGAAAAGTGTAGTTTTGAAAAAATATCTGTTTCTGCACTTGTATTACCTTTTAAGTTAAAAAAAAAATAAGATACATAGTTTTTCAGAATTATCTTTGGTATTAAAGTTGGCTCAAATGAGAGTGAGTTTTCCAGGGGGCATCAGAATACCAAACTGACAGAATTTCCTTTTTAATTTGACAGAAAGAATATGTCATTGCATTCCCCAGCTGCAACTGGCAGGACATTAGACATTCTTAAAACTGTGCAATATGACTAGTTAGAATAATTTCAGTAGTTAGAGTAATTTCAGAGAAAAATGCAGACTGACACATATGCAATGAGCATGACAAAAAAGGGAATGGCTCTAAATTCAAGATAAATTAAAAAATATATTGTAGATAAACCGAATTTATATTAAGAAAATTTAAAAACTAAGAATTAAAAAAAAATATATTTAAAGTTCTGAATGAGCAAGATGTCTTATGAAAGCGTCTTTTCCTACAGAGATTTTGAACTGGGATGCAGAATGAGACAAATTGCTGATTATATTTCTCTGCTTTTTGAGTTAAAAGGAGAATGAAATAACTTTCCCCACTCCCATCCCCCCACCTCCCCAGTTTCTAGGAACAGTCTGTGCCTTTCTTAATAACCTTTTATCTTAATTTTTATTGCATTGTTAACATATTTCCCAATCTCTTTTTGTACTTCTTTGTTTTATTCCTGTCTAAATTTTGACAGTAGGTCAGGTGGTTTTTAAACACTGTCTTTTCTTTTTTCTTTTTGAACTGTCTGTATCTTACTGAATTCTCTTTCATCTTTGGAAAATCTACAGATTTCTTCTCTCTTTGTTAAGGGAAAGAAGGAGTGTACAGCTTTTATTTCATAATTGTATAATCTATATGAATATTGGATTTCATATAGAATTTTCAATGTGAATGACTGTTCTTCTCAGCCATAATTGTTCAGACCACTTCATCTCACATTATTCACTGATTTAGGTCAAATCCATCTGTTGCTTGTAAAGGCATATAGAATTATTTCAGCTGATTTGTTGGCTTATAATAGTTTAGTACCCAAAGAAAGAGCAACAATACATAAATATTTCCTTTTTCCTGCATCTAACAGGTCTGTCAAGAAATCCTTGATTTTTTTGTATTTTATTGAGATATTAAAAGATTTTAGCAAAAAAAATTGTTGTTCAGGCATCCATTTTTTCAGATTTTATGTCATCAACCCAGAATACAAAGCACTTTCTACACAGAAACGTTATCAGGAATACGTCTGGTGAATATTTTGTTCAGTCTATATGACTGCAGTTTGAGAGTCAGAGATATATAGGGGTAGGACATGCTTTTGGATAGGCCCAGTAAGTCTCTGAACATCACAACTGACTTTGGAAATAAGCAAGTAAAAAAAAATATTTAAAATTGATATCCATGTTTAAATTATTTTTTGACTCTTCAGGGCTACAGGAGAACCTTAAACATGTGTGCAGATATAAATAACATGACAAAGTAAATTCATCTTGTAGCAAATGTAATCCAGTGTTCATTTTCTTCTTCATTGTACTAATCTGATTTAAAAGCAGTTCAGAGAGTTGTCTTGTTCACCAATACTTGTATTAAAATGCCATGCTTATGTTTAAGTTTAGACATATTTTTCTGATTTCTCTGTAAAGCTATATCCACTTCTGCTTTTTTTTTTTTTTAGCATGCTGTAATAATCCTACTTCTTCACTTCCATACATCTTCCTTGGTTTCTGTATCAGTATTCTATTTGCATTATATATATGCTATGAAAACTGGTAATATGTTATCTTTTTAACCTGTTTTTAGTCTTTCAATGGTACTCTTAATTAGTTACATTTTAATATTCAGCTAAGCTCCATAATGTATTTTAACTGTCTTTGACTGATGAACTGGTAACACTGCTATAAATACAATTATCGAGTGAGGGACAGTTTGCACTTTTCTTAATCATCTATGTCTATATTTTCTAGTGCCATGATTTTAGATTTTTTTTCTCTTTTTGTGTACTAAGAAATACATTTTAAAACAGTGGAGTTTTTATTACTATGGATAGATAATCCATTTTTGCTGGTTTTTTACACTTTGTAAATTTATTGTTTCATTTACTGGATTTTTTTGTTATTTTGCTTTTTACGTGCTTTTTAAAATATTATTCAAAATTTCATCATTAATCAGCTCTAGGGTTATGCTTTGTATCATACCATTTACATCTAGGCTTTGTGTTAGTTGATGAGAAATTCATCAACAACTGAATTGAGGGTAATCACCTGCTGCTGTGATACTTCTATAGACTCTTGTATTCCTCTGCTGTGCTGTGTGTGGGCTGTCTTTGACCTCAGTTGAACTTCCATGATTACGGTGATTATCAAACTGGATTTTAGTCCAGTCACATTGCTGCCTGAAAGGTTTTACTTACTTAGTCAAATAACTTGATGGTTAGCAGTGTAAAGACATAATCTAATATGAAGTAGACAATAAGATTATTAAAAAGATTGTGAAAGGAATCACCAAAAGATTAATGTACTTGAAAAAGATACATTCTTCAGACCAGTATTTTTTCATAGAAAATAAGTTGAAGGCATGTAAACCTTCAGAAGGAACATCTAAATATTATTATCTTGTTTCTTCTGCTTAGTATGGATTTGCCCATAACCGATATGTGTTTATAAGGCCGGTGTAAAGATTTCTGAGCTTTACAAGAGAGTGAACTGCTTATAACCTTGTTTTTAAATTGATACTGTTTTACTAATAAGCCCCCCAAAAAAGCAGTTTGACCTAATCCATGTCCTTGCCACAAGCCAAAAGACAAGCTGTGAATGATTATACTTTGAAATTTTATTCAGTGAAGCATGCTTCTAGACAGACAGAAACCAAAGTCAGCCTTATTTTTTATAAAGAAATGTAGAGCAATGTTCCTTTCCCGCTTATAAAATGTAAATGTGCAGAAGGTGCTGAAAATAGCTTGAGAAAAGTGCAGATAGTAGGACAGTATTGTTTCTTTGAATATATATATATATATATTTCCATCATTATACAGTATCTTAAGCCAGTTCTAGCTCTAAAAAAATAAATGCTCAGCATTTATATATAGAAACTGAAGTCCTATTAATTTTATTTCTGTAAGTGATGCCATTAAATCAATGGTGGTAGTCATACAAGGTAAGCACGTAAAGCCCTTTGTGTGTCTGTTTAAAAAGATGCACATTTATCAGAGAGATTCATTATTAAAATGTGATGGTGGAAAGATAAATCAGTGCTGGTTTTTAAAGGTTAGAAAAGTTATATGGGTCTTCAAAGCAAGTACTGTTTTTATCATAATTAAGAGCTCTTCTTAACAAGATTATTTTTTTTTTTCTGCTTTAAATGCATATTTTAATGTTGGGTCTGATTTCATGGCTCCTGTATCCCATTAAAAGAGCTCTCTGGAGGATACATCTCCTCCGTCATGAAAACTTTTGAGTTTTCAGGACTTTTGCTGCATAAACAAAACTCACTTTGGGAGACCAAACTATGTAGAGAATGAGACTAACTTTTGTACTGCTTAACTACTCAACAGAACAGTAAATAATCATATAAATATAAGACTATTTTTGTATCTTATAAAATACATAAGATAAAATAATTGATAAAATGTTTCATTGACAGTACTGCTGACATACTGAGTATCTGTATGAATCTCCAGTACCCCTTCCTAGAATAACACAAATCTGTGAGAAAAACTTCTATGGAAATAAGTTAACATGGTATTAAAAATTAAGAATTCAAAATAGAATGGATACAGACAAAGCCTTTCTGCTTTGCTCACTCTAAAAAAGAAAATAGAAAATATCCATCTAGTTAGAACTGTAAAACAAAAACTGGAAGTGGACATAATTTCTTTCTAGTTATGAAATAGCGAGAATGGAGTACTACAGGGAAAGCGTGAAGTACATGTAAGTATTAAGAGGAGAAAAAAGCAATTTAAACAACAGGACACCGTTAGCATAGGAATAAAAATATTGTCCATTAACGGATTTTGCATAGAAACAAAAAGAATCACAGAATCACATAACTGATAAGTTTGGACCTCTGGAGATACTGAACCTCCCTGCAAGGCAGGGCCTCCTAAAGCCAGTTACACATGAATGTGTCCAGGTGGATTTTTAATGTTTCCACAGAGGAAAACTCCACGACCATTCAGGTCAGTCTGTTCCAGTGCTCTGCCTCACTGTTGTAAAGAAGTTCTGCTTCATGTTGTGTTTATGGCCATTCCTCTTTGTCCTGTTGTTAGGCACCACTGGAAAGAGTCTGTCACCATCCTCTTGGCATCCATGTTCTAGACTCCTAATCATCTTTGTGATCCCCTACTGGACCCTCTCCAGTAGCTCCTTTTCTCTCGTACTAAGGAGCCCAGAACTGGACACAGTACTCCTGATGTGGCTTCACTAGGGCCCAGTAGAGGGGCAGGATCACCTCCCTTGACCATGCCACTTGGCCACACTGTTCCCAATGCACTCCAGGATACCACTGGCCCTCCTGACTGCAAGAGCACACTGCAGGCTCATGGACAACTTGTCACCCATCAAGACTCCCGGGTCCTTCTCAGCAGAGCTGCTCTCTAATAGGTCAGTTCCCAGCCTGTGCCGGTTCTTGGGGTTATTCCTCCCCAGGTGAAGGCCCCCTACAGTCAGTTGAGTGACATCATTAAGTTAGACCCTACCTTATTAGGTTTCTCTCTGTCCAACTCTCTAGCCTAACAAGGTCATGCTGAATAGCAGCAAAAACTTCAGGTGTATCAGCCACTCCCCCCAGTTTTGTATCATCAGCAGACTTGCTGAGGGTACATTCTATCCCTTCATCCAGGACTTTTGATAAATGTGATAAATGTTTGATAAATAGAACCGTATTCTAATAAAATGTAGTTCAATCTAAACTCCAGTTCGGGATTAAGATGACAATTGCTTTCTAAGTTATTCTATATTGTGGTTGCTAGGGGACTGACTCTGTGACCCAAAGATCCATTGTCTTTTGTTTCAATTCACGTTTTTCTTCCTCTTTTATTTCTCCATTTGGTTTTGATATTGTCCTAGAATGTCTAATTAATTTTTATGTTTGCAATCACAGTCATTAGGACCTTTATTCCTGAGTTTGTAGCTTTTCCACTTCCAGCTTTTCAGCAAGACCTATCAGAATATTGACTCTCACCACTTTTTTTTTTAATTCAACTTAATAATGATTATAATAAATGAGATATTATTATATATTACTAAATTCTTCAAGTTTTATACATTCACCTCTTCTTCATCTGTCAGTAAAAATGCTTTCTTGAATTTTAGTTCTGTGAACTGCTAAGGTTTTGGGGTTTTTTTCTCACAGAGAAAATCTCTTCAAATGTAACCTCAGGCTGCAGCATATATTGACAGATTATAAAGAGTTTTTCAGAAGAATACCTGAATGACACTTTTCTTAGAGCAAACTAGTCATATACATTGGAAAGATAACACAGTTTTTTAAATCCTCTGGAAGTATTCTCACAAAATGCAAATACTTCAAGTGGTTGTATTAAAAAAATTCTTATATTGCTGTAAAGCACTGTATTGTTTGATATGAAGATCATACAATTTGTCATAAATGACTGGAAAATATGCCAATAAGAATTTCAGATGAATCATTCTCACAGTTTTCACTTTTCTGTGTAAGTCCTTACTTAGACATCTGTTAGTGGCGAAACATGATCTCATACCAGCCAGGGCCTATTGATTCAGTTTCCATTATTGTAACCTTAAACAGATAAAACTAAATCATAATTTCTATGTTGGGTGCATCACTGTGTATGTCATCAATAAACTAATGTATACCCTGTTTAAAAATGAAATTTTAATTCAGATATGCTTCTTAGTAGTCAAGTTCCATACATCTGGGGCCCAATATCCAAAACTGGTCTGATCTATTGTCAGCTATATCCCTTACTTATGTAAGAATTATGGTTATATCTGAGGTATGCTTTGATTTCAATATGAAAATAAGAATAGGAAACCTTCAGTTTTATCAAGCAGAAAACCAAAAAAAAAAAAAAAAAAAAATGGAGGACTGTTGGTGCCTGAAGATAGACCAATTTTTTTTGATTCCTAACTTGAAGGAAAGAGGAGTTGATTTAAGACATCAGTACATTTCTGTATGTTTTTAATAAAACGTCTCATGTTTGAAGTAATACATGTTTTGTGATATTAAGAAGTGTGGGGTGAATTAATACTTCAGACATCATGCTGCAGAAGCATAACAGAATGTAATTTTTCTCCATATTAGGGAAATTGCAGTAGATGTTTCCAGACTTACAATATGCAGAAGATTAGGCTTTATATATCCTGGTGCCAAACATATTTATAAACTGATTAAAAAAAAAAAACACCTCAAAATCATTGATTGCTGAACAGTATACTGAAACTTGGGGTTAACTTTAGATATTAGTACACAGAACTGAATATCTAATTTTAAGGATTTTCCTTCAGCTGCAACTAAGGAGGGCAACAAACAAGATGAAAGTTGGGAAATGGAAAACAAGAACTAATGATCACCAAGCATTTTATATATTGGAGTTCCAAATACATTCAGGTGAGGGTGGTCATAGGAGGATGTATTGCAGGTCTGCAATTGACTTAGTGAGAGATTAGAGACTGGAGATTGATTTAGTGCCTGGAATATGGCCTGACTGCTCAATGCATTTTTGAGCTGGATTGTTGCAAGGAGTGGAGCTGAAGAACTTAATAGCAGGAATCATCAGTAAGTCTGAGCTTTGGTAGAACCTTAAGATCAGCCTTAATTTTTTGGTGTAGGTCTTGAAATCAATTGAAATCAATTTGTCTGATGAAAATTGCAGTATCTTGGATTGTATATGGTATGTGGATGCCTGTGTACACACCAAATACAGTATGTACCTATTCAAATACAGTATGTACCTATTTCCTCAGAAATATTACTCCTCCTTTGGACACTCCAGTCTCTCTGCATCTTTCTTGACCTATGGGGATGAGAACTGAACGCAGTACTCCAGGCATGGCCTGATGATGAGTGGGATGATCACATATTTATCTCTGCTGGTAATTTTCCTGGAATTGCAGTGCAGGATCCAATTTGCCTCTGTTGACTGCTATTCAGGTTGTTGTCCACCAGGACTCCCAGCTCTCTGTCAGTAAGACTTCTCCCCAGCCACACGTTGTCTACTCTGGACGGAGTTCTTTGGTAATGTCATCCCAGGAGTTTGCATTTGGCTTTGTTGAAAAATAAATTTGATCTTTGCGCAATTCTTGATAGCTCACTCTTCTAGCCTGTCCAGGTTTTTGCAAGATGGCTCTCCCTTCTGATGTGTGACATGACCACACAGTTTGTTTTCATCGGCTCTTGATTCTTAATCATTTTTCTACTTGCTTGTTAAATTCAAGAAAGTGCCTGAACTAGTCAGTCTGGTAAGATAACAGGACAATGAATAGCCAATTATAGGATAGGCTTCTATCTGAGTACTTTCTGCCTAGTATAAAAATTAGTTCAAAGTAATGTTGCCCCAGTGGGTTTCTTCGTGAAACTGACTTGCCCAAAACCCTGACTTTTCTGTTATTTTTCATGGAAATATTCACATGTGACAAAAATGTATGCCTCCAGTTCAGTACTGAAAATATGAGACAAGAGTGTCTTATTACTTCTAGTGCTTGCTCCAGGCTTACTTTGCAAAAATTTCAAGAGTTGACAAATGTTGTTATTACCTCCAAGATCCAGGCAGAAAGAAATTGTTCCTTCTGCTGCTTACAAGGCTTTGACCTTCACTCTGTAAGCAAAACTCTTCTGGCCTAAGTGGAATTTTTGCTCATGTAAGGACTATAGGTTATTTGTAGCTTGTATCCAGAACTTATTCTTTTGTTCTGATAGATAATGAGGAGTGATTAATGTCTGTTTTCTACACAAAGTCTTCATGAGACAAAAGTAATTAGGAATATAATCTCTATTATACAAATAACATTGCTGTCTGACTCATGGGAATCAGAGAGAAAAGTTGGAATCAATATTTATTAAAAAATTGAAGAAATGAATCTGCTGCAACATAAATTGGAACAACTAATATGATGACTCTAGCTCAGTAAATATTTGAAATCTGCTTTAAAAGGTAATTATTTTGTGTTCACACACAGAATTTCTGTTATTTCTGATGGTTGAAATACGAATACAATAAAAAAATTTGATTTGATCTGGAAATAATTATTATCAGTGCTTATAGTATATGTATATCCAATTAAAATTCTATTAATTTCAAAAGAATTTTGGGAAAATTTTCTTAAACTTATTCTCTGTGTCATGACTCATTAAAACACTGTATGAAATCCCACAATATATTTTTCCTCCCTCTAAGCACCTTCTGGGAAATAAGCATGCTGGGGTGCTTCTCTGAAGTGCCTATACACCGATGCTTTAACCTGGGGAAGATATGTGGTAAATAAGCAATCTGTATAGAGTTGTAGAACTTTGATCTAGCTGGAATCATGGTGAGGCAGTGGACAGCTTACATGATTGGAGTGCTTCAACTTAGGGATACAGGCTTTTTAGAAAGAACTGAGCAGAAGGATGAGAAGGTAGAGCTGCCCTTTATGTGTCAGAGAAGCTGAAAAACCTGAAGCTTTTCCTGGGGATGGAAGATGAACCAACAGAGAGCTTTTGAGTAATAAAATAATAATGAATGTCTACTGTAGACCAGGAAGAACAAGGTGAGGCCTTTTACAGACAACTGGAAGGATCCTCTCATTTACAGGTCGTGGTTCTCATGGGAGACTTCAACCACACCAGTATCTGCTTGAATAGGGACTGCACAGCATGGCATTAGCAATCCAGGACATTCCTGGAGTGACTCAAGTGAGAAAAGAAAGTGGGAAGGTGCTCTGCTGGACCTCATATTCATACACAAGGAAGGACTTGTTAGGAATGTGAAAGCCAAAGGCAGTCTTGACTACCATTCCCATGAGACGGTGGAGTGCAGGATCCTGAGAGGAAGGAGCACAGCAAAAAGAAAGTTACGACCTTAGACTTCAAGAGAGCAGGCATTGGCCACTTCAAAACTCTGCTTGAAATAATCTCATTAGATAAAGCCTTGCTTGGAAGAAAGCCCCAAGAGAAATGGTTGATGTTCAAGACTCATGTCCTGCAAGCTCAGAGCAGTCTATCCCAACAAGCAGAAAGTCAGGCAAAGATATCTGTGGGCCTCCATGGATAAACAACGTTCTCTTGCAAAACTCAGACATAAAAAGGGAGTATATGAAGGGTGGAAACAGGAACAGGTAACCTGGGAGGAATACAAAGACACTGTTTAAGTATGAAGAGGTGCAGGTAGGAAAATGCCCAGGAACGGAGTCTAATGAAGGATTTCGAAGACAAAATTATGAGAGGGGAACCTTCATGAAATAGGACACAGAACAGCCTGGGGTACTAAATGCCTCCTTTTGCAACTGTCTTTACTAACTAAGTTGATCTTTAAAAATCCCAGATACCTGAAGTAGGGAAGGGGTGAAAGGGAATCAGAGTAGGGAAAACTTAAACAACCTGGACACGCAATAATGGACCTTTATGAGTTGTTTCCATAAGTGGTCATCGCAGAGCCTCTCTTGATTATCTTCAGAAGATCGTGGTGACTAGGAGAGGTGTCTGAGGACTTCAGGAAAGTAAATGTCACTCCTGTCTTCAAGAAAGGCAAGAAGAAGAACTCGGGGAACTACAGGCCTCATCTCCATCCCTGGGGATGTGATGGGGTAGCTAATCCCAAAAAACATTTCCAGTCAATTAACCAACAAGGAAACTACCTCATGCAGTCAGCATGAATTTACCTAGAGGGAGTCATGCTTGACCACCTTGATAACATTTTGTTTTGAAACGACACGTTTGGTAGATGAGAAAAGAACAGTGGATACTGTCTGCAAAGATTACATTTCATTTTCTATTTCACCTGACACTAAAGGGACAGACAGTTTAGATTAGGAATCCTTTACAGAACAATGATGGCATTATTACCAGTGGTCAGGAGCGGGGGTGACCAGTCACACCCTCCCATGACATCCTCACAGACAAGTTGTTAACAAGTGTGCTGGAGGCAGACAGTTTGGAAACCAGCTGCATAGACAAGGCCATAGGGTGGTGGTGAGTGGAGCAAAATCTGCTTGAAGTCTGGTAACTAGTGATATACACCAGGTACCAATCCTGTCTGATCCTGTTCAGTATTTCTGTTAACTATCTGGAGGATGGGGCAGAGTGTAGCCTTAGTAGTTTTGTAGATGACACAGAACTGGGAGGAGTGGCTGATAGACCAGAGGTTTGTGCTGACATCAAAAGGAAGCTCAGGAGGCTTTGAGAAATGAGATGACACCAACCTCATGAAGTTATGAAAGTGCTAAAACTGGCACCTGAAAAGGAATTGAGATCAGACTGGGCTCATCCATCTGCAAAAAGGTTTTGAAGAGAAGGCTAAGGAGGGGTCCAAGCTGACTATGAGCCACCAATATGCCCTTGCAACGAAGATGATCAACAGCTTCTTAGGCTGTATTGGGAGGGGCATTGTCACCAGATTGAGATGCTGTCTTTTCTTTTTATTAAGCACTGGTGGGACCACGTGAGCATTATATGCCAGATTATTGTGTTCATTTTTGGATTCCTCAGTACCAGAGAGATATGGACATACTAGAGAGAGATCAAAAAAGGCGACTAAGATGGTGTATGGGCTGGAGAAACTTTCTTATGAAAGAGAACAGGGACTCTTCTTGCTGGAGTAGAGGAAAACTCAGGGTGATCTCTTTCATGTGTGCAAACACCTGAAGGGAGGGTGCAAAGAAAATAGAATCGGGATCTTCTTAATGATGGCCAATGAGAAAAGAGGCAATGGGCACAGAGTGAAATACAGGACTTTCCACATAAGAAAAGTTGTTGTTTGTTTTTTTTTTTTTTTTTTTAATTTGAGTTGACGGAACACCTGAATAGGTTGCTTAGGGACGATGTGTAGTTTCCATCCTTGGATGTAGTACAAAACTGAGGAATGCAGTGGTGCCTGGTGATGGGACCAGAGGCAATGGGCACTAACTGAAACAGAGAATGATCCATCTAAACATCAGGAAGCACTTTCTCACTGTGAGGGTGACTGAGCACTGCCACACGGTGCAGAGAGTTTGTGGAGTCTCCATACTTGGAGGTATCTAGAAGCTGGCTAGACAAGGTCTTTGGAAGCTTTCTATAGATTATATTATTTGAGGAGCCAGGCTGGACAAGACAGCCCTTCCAACCTTAACTGTTCTGTGATTCTGTGCTCTATGACTGTGATATCATTGACATTGGTAGTTTTATAACGTTATCAGAGAGAATGTTTCTTTTGTGGTCTATAACCTCAACATTAATCTTCAAAAAGGATAACCACAGCTGACAGCTGGCAGCTAAACAAAACTTTAATTAAGAAGCTATTCATCCAATACCACATAACTTCTTTAGAAAACATCTTCATGCATGGGACAAGGAGTCAAAATTGCAGTGGAAGTAATTTAGAAAATTTCATCTGGAAGATAATTGAATAATTTATATCTTAATTGATAAACATTAGAATAATCTTTGACCTCTTCCTTCAAAGAAACTCATTTTTATATCCAAAAAGAATGCCTAGATTTAAATGTTTTTAAAATTATATTCAAAGTATTTTTGTATTATAATTATTAAAAATTCTCTTTTTTTAACAATAGCAGTATACAAGTAAGATTATTAACTCATTGAATTAGGACATTTTTCTCTTCAAATCCACACAGATCTAGATAATATAAATTTCAAAATTAATTAAAAAAATTAAAAGTCTTTCAAAGTGAAACTCCTTTTGATACTAGGAACAGAACTCTAGTTATGATAATCTAGAAAGACGAATCTGATTTTAATTTGGTTTTAACTAGTATTAAAACATGGTGCTGCACTAAGTGTACAATTTCAGTTGTATCAATTCTAGCTGCAACAACACTTTCTAAATTGGCCTAGAGATCAGACATAGGTTTTTCTGGGTTTGCTGCTCATTAGTATTATCACTATTCCATTATCAATAACTGTCAATAACATTAACAAGTTCAAAAATTACATTATTTAAGAAAAAATAAAGGAAAAAAATGGGGAATTTTTTATTTGCTTTTGTCTAGTTATACAGACATTTTATATATCAACTCAGTGAAGGAATTCAACATGCTGTAAAGTACTAAAGATAACATATTTTAAGATTTGATGCTTGCCTCCTATTCAGTCAAGCCAGTAATTCAATATGAGGTACTTTGTTGCATCTCAATTTATCACGAATTAGATTATGAGTTCTTCAAGGTAGAGAAATCTTTGATTACCTAGGTCATATTTAAATATTAACTCAGATTAAAGTGCCTCCCACCAACTGGTTCCATTTAAGCCTCTTCTTTTGTTCACAGTAAAATTGTGCACCAATAGTCATCCTGTTAAACTGCATTGTGGTGTTCCCAATATTTTGTTTTCATGACTGTTAGTTTTCAGGGAAATGAGATAATTTCCCCTGAAATTATTTTGCTCCATTATTATAAAAAACCTCAGTTTGTCAGTTTTTATAAGACATATAAATACTTCAGACTTTAGAGAGAAATGGCTGAGTACATTCCAGGCAGATTAAGGTCCAAAATCTTGTTAGGTCACCTTGCTGTAACCTAGATGTTCATGAAAAGAAAAGGAGAGAATAAAGATCTAGGATGAAGCTGAATAGTTCTGGGGCTGGGATGGGAAGTGGAAGGGGGGAGAGGAGAGAATAAAAAAAAAGAAACAGGCATAGAATTTATTCTAGTTATCCTACTGTATTGCTTTAAAAGTAGATTCAAGGAAAAAAGTGGCTTTTTTACTTCCTTTAAAAGACTAGCATGCACAATTTCAGCTTATTGTTTTCCAAAAGTTTATATTTAAAGATAACAGAAATACATTTAAATTTTCTGTGAATTACTCTTTTGGTTTTTTCTTGTTTTCAAATTTTAGTATCATATAAGAAGCAAAGCTGCTGCAATTCAAGCACCTAATTTTGCAAGAAATTTGAGTATGAAAGTATTAGTACTTTAGTGCCTGGTTTTCTACTTGGTAAAACATTTATCAATAAATGAGATTTACTGTTGCAAATAATTTTGTCACTGGAAATCCTTTTGATTTCAGTTAGTCACCCTGCTAAATCTAAATTGCTTTCTAAATACCCACGCAGTGTGTCCCACTGCTTCTGTTGACATCGAACAATTTTGTGGAATTGCTTGTATGTGTTCATTCAGACAGGAGGATTGATTCTTTTCTTAGTGATAGCTGTACATTTGAAAAATGTGACTATTTTGTACATGTAACAGAAACTGGATTTTTTTTTTTTTTTCAAAATAAGTTTGAAGAGACTTTCTGTGCCTCTTAAATGTAGACAGAATTTCAAATTAAATCAAAACTCTCGTGTAAGCCTGGAGAATACAATGCATACCATGTTTTTATTTCCGTCTCTGCATTCAGACTACTGGATTTTGAGCACTTTTGCCTTTTGTTTCCTCCACTCCCCGGAGGAATTTATTACTACGTAGCAATTTCTACCAGTTCATACTCTGTTATAAACAGAATTCAAGTGACTAATCTTTTGTACAAATGAAGGTGAATCAAATCCTATTAAGTGATAGGGTGTCACATCAGATTCTACAGTTAATATTGTACCTAACTTCCTATATTATCTTGCCTTACTATAGCTTCCTCTAATGCAACGGAAATAAAACTTTTAAATCTCTACAGATTTGTAAATAGGTTAATTTTTGCCTCATTGCTTTTATAGATTGAAGTAATCTGTCAGAGTGTTGTTAAAGTTTTGCTCAGCTTTTATATCTATTCAGCACTCTTTAGATGCTTAGCACACAGGCAGGAACAGACATAGTTTCTTGCATAATTTTGTGCATAAAAGTTCCCTGAGAATGCCTGCTAAATCAGGAAATCCTATAGATATGGAGCAATACAACAAAGCAAATTAGCTTTACCAACCATAATTCTAATCCTTAGTTGGGTGTTTCCTAGTTCACAGTCCAGGAGCAGGCACTCCCTTCATCACCTCCTTCTCCCTTCTCTCAGACTGGATACTCATTATCAACTCTGCTTATTTGCTGTGTTTGTCTTTTGTGTTCTTGCAAATGAGGGATATAAGGAGATGAGCTCCCAATGAACAAGAAAAAAGGGAGGAGGTTCTGCTGTAAATAGGTTTGTTTATTTTAAGGTCTCATTGAAGAGTACCCTCATAAAGGAGAATGCACTCTTATTAATAATATGTGAAAGGTGTCCACACAAGGGATAAGAAATATTTTGTCATGCATGTTTTAATGCAATCCTGAACCAACGAAAGGTATGGGAGGGATGACCTAAAAAAAATTGCCACAAATTGTTTTGTGCCACCCTAATTACCTAAAGTGCAGTAAGGATAGGGGGGGCTAACAGTTATGAAGGTATTCTAAGTGTAAAGCTGCTGAAGGTGTGCATTTTCACAAAACATTAAATGAGTATTCGGTGAATATAAATAGAAAGCATTCTGTATATGTGTGTCTGTTTCTGTGGGAACAGTAGGAGTGCTGAGTGTTGTGATTTGAACTAAAGACTTGTTACCTGTACTATTGTGTGTGCAGTCTGGATTATAAATGGTAGCAGAGCAAGATTCTCTTTTACTGAGTAACCACAAAGCATATTGGGGAAAAACCCCTAAGCCCCAAACCCCCAGGATATTCTGGAAATACATCTACACATTATGAAAATTCTGTTGGACTTTTTAGGCATTTTATTGATCAGTAGGCTCTTTATTCCTGGGGTACAGAAGAGACAGGAAACCTTTCAACATGTACAGCTTTGAATTTCTTCAGTGACTTGCTAGGGAAAATGAGCAGCTTGGGTTGTCTTGAGTTCAGGAAACATTTGATGTTCAGATAAGAGAAGAAAAGGAAATAAACAGTGATAAATTTTTCAGAAGCAACGGCTTTCCACTGATGCCCTGAAAGAGCAATTAGCTCATCTGGAAATTCTTCTATGGGAGTATGCAACCACTGATACATAGCATTTTTACTGAAAGTTTCTGACCCAACTGTTCCCACTTCAACTACAAAGATGTCAGTGGGCTATAAACAAAGTAGGCACTGTTCATATCGACTCGTGTGAGTAAAACTAAGAAAAGTCTGTCTGCTCAAATGCATACATTCGTGCTGAGAGGAAGCATTGTCTTATTTATCATATAAAAATCAAAATTATCCTGAGTCTTTGAAATGAATATATTTATTTTGTTCCAAAACTGATTGCTCAAATGGTCTGTTAAAGCTGAATAAAGTATTCAAAACTATGTATCCCTTTTTAACAAACTTTAATTTTATTTTAACAATTGAGAACACTGCATTGTATCTAATTGTTCAATACAGCTGGATAAGAAGGTGAAAATGGAAACCCGTTTTGGTGCTTTCATACCACCTTTCGCATGCTCAGTAAAACCCCAAGCTGAATTCTCCCCCTGTTCTTTATGGCCTGCCTGACCCCTCTTGTGGGGACCTCCAGGCATGTCTGTGAGAATTTTATCACTTCTAACAAGGGAGTTACCTCTCAGTAGACAGATAAAGAGCACTCTGCATGAGAAACTAATTTCTTCCCATGTTAAAGATTTTCTCTGGCAGCAAAAGTTTCCTTGACTGAGTGTTTATCTCTCTCTCTCCTTGTTATTTCTTCCAAAGTTTTCTACACTTGCAATGTTGTTCATGTTTTGATAGGAATTATTGGGAAAAATAGAGAAAAAAATATGGCAGACTTTAGCAAGATCTGTGAGGTTTTAGATTATTAGGATACTTCACAAAAGCAGGTACATAAGTATAGATTTGGGTATTTTATCTGCTGTTAGGTAGATGTATAAAAACCAATTACTAATAAAATTAATGGTGTTGTTGATGCAGGATTTTTTCTCTTCTAAGTGCTGCTCCAAAAGGTATTTATCTAAAATATGCTGTTGGTAACAAAATGCTTAGTTAGTTCAGAACAAGGGAAGACATTTCACTTTGTGAACACTTTACATCTTACGAAATTAACAGCTAGTTCTGCCTGTAAAAATGTCTCTAATACTGCAAGAATATTGCATTTCTCATAAATTATTTTCATTATTTGTTTAAAACTAACTGTTGATGGTGAAATATGCTTTTTTTTTTGCCTTGCCAATATTCATTCATCTTGAATGAAGAAGGAACTTTTCCCTACTTCCTCTGAAATTCATGGTATTTTGCAATATCACATTTTAGTTACTTTTCCTTTAAGTGACTCTAACATTAGGAAATATATATTAATCCAAATTTTCATTTAAAAAAACCTTGGGCTAAATAAGAATAATAGTAAACCCACTGAATTCTTAGACCCACATCCTCAAGTCAATTTCAGTGTTGGTTAGCTTAAACAAAGACTTAAATAAAGTTTAAGTAAATGTTTAAATGAAGCTTCCTGAGAGTTTGTTCGGACTCCTGAAATTTAATATGCATGGACAGACCCTTGTGGCCACATAGCAATGTGCTGGATCAAAGGGATTGTTAAACAACCAAGGACAAAATAACTAACCTTTTCTTCAATAACTTTTTGATGAAATCACATTTTTCTGCTTGTCTTATTGTCCCAAGGCTCAGTGCACTTGCATCTTTGGAACAGCTAGACAATTTTCTGAAAATAGCCCTTCCCCACAGAATTTTCTACACACTCTGAATCCATAAGCCTAAGAAAAATAGAGACTCAGAATATTTTCACGCAGATCAGAGTAGGTTTATGGTAGATACAGATAATTTGAAGTATAAATGAAAATGTTATGGAGCTAAAAGTACTTAGGAGAAACAGAGCTATGTAATAAAGCAATAAAACATGTTCATCTTCAATGCTGACATCTTGTCTATTCACACTTGAAACACTTTCACACCATCAGGATTGAGTCTAATACTTGGGTTTTTTTCTTATCCTTGTACTTAATAAAGTCCTGAGTGTCCTCTGACAGGACTGAAATGCACAGAGAGTTTGTCCAATATTTAATAAGAATTCTTTCTTTCACATACACCTGTTTGTGACATGAGTTTGCTTACATTTCATTGTCAGTTTCAGGGGAATCCATAGGGGGAATTACTTTGAGATACAGCATTCTGTTCCACAATTGTGAATCTATACACATTTAAGGTAAATTTTTTGAGTAAAGAAAATAGAAAGGGAAAAAAATGTAACAGATGCAAATTCTCTTTATGAAAATCCTGTACTAGTCTTAAAGATTATATGTCAATTTAAAGCAACAGTGTTAAACTCTGTGAATGGCAGCTAAAGAGAAGATTGCAGTACATGTGATATAGTGTTTTCATGTCTCTGCAGAAGAAAAAAAAAAAACACTGGAAGCTATCATGAGCTGAAACATTTTGATCTAAAATGATTGTTCAAAATATTCTTGGAAAACATCATCTTTCAGCTAACAGAATTAAGGAGGATACGCTGTTAGTGTTATCTCTGTGATGCAACTTAGATACTGTACTCATTATTAAAAGATAGATGAAAAATTCCTAAGTAGGTGTTATTATATTACCTAATTCCTTAGGTAGTAGAACCTTCACTGGAAAAATGCTAGGTACTGCATACAGGACTTGAAGGAATACTATCTACTGACAACACTAAATTGGGAGGAAATGTCAACTCTCTCAAGGGCAGAGGAGCCTTGCAGAGAAACCTCAACAAATTAGAGAGATGGGCAATCGCCAACCACATGAAATTTAGCAAAGGCAAGTGCCTGATTCTGCATCTGGGATGGGGCAACCCTGCTTGTGTGTATAGACTGGGGAACAAGAGGCCAGAGAGCAGCTCTGTGAAAAGGGTCCAGAGTATCCAGAGGAAGGCCACAAGAATGGTAAAGGGTCTGGAGGGAAAGTCTTTCGAGGAGTGGCTGAGATCACTTGATCTGTTCAGTCTGGAGAAGAGGAGATTGAGGGGATATTTCACTGCAGTCTAGAAGTTCCTTGTGAGGGGAAGAGAAGGGGCAGACATTGATCTCTTCTCTGTGGTGATAAGTGATAGAACCCAAGGGAATGGCCTTGTGTCAGAGGAGGTTTGGACTGGATATTAGAAAAAGGTTCTTCACTCAAAGGATGCTCGGGCACCAGAGCAGGCTCCCCAGGGAAGTGGCCACAGCCTCTCTGAGTTCAAGGAGCGCTTGGTCAATGCTCTCAGGCACATTGTGTGATTCTTGGGGTGTCCTGCATAGAGTCAGGAATTGGACTCAATGATCGTGACAGGTCCCTTCCAACTCAGTATATTCTCTGATTCCATGAGTTTAAGTAATCAGGTTTTGGTTTCAATTTTTATGTGATCTTTTTTAATATATTAATATCTAGTTTCTGTGAAAAGTAGGCATTGCCTATATTTCTTGTCTATAGACAGATGCATGGTACATAGTAACTAGTCCAGAAACTATTTCAATTTTCTCTATATTCCTTACAGCTTAAAGCATGAAGTGGTAGCCTTAAACATTGTTATAGTGAATCTACAAATTTATACAGCTGTTTTCTTTCTTTGTTTTACTTTTTTTTGGTTGATTGGTTTTTAGTTTGTATGTTCTTCTCCTCAAGAAATGATATTGATTTTTATCATTTTATGGAGTGGCAAAGAACCATAACATGACAAGATTGTTTGGGGTTTTTTATACAGACAATCACTACTGATATTAAAAATAACAACACAAGTGAAGTAGTTTTGACATAACTTTGCGAGTTGTCAGTAACTGGAAAACAGTTCAGTGTACCTATAACGTAATTGGAAAACAATTCAGAGTACCTATAATGTTCTTACACGGGAAAAGGAATGATTTTGTAACAGTGAAGTAGATAAAAGTTGAAATAGTAAAACTGATATAGAAAAGATTGCTTTAACAACATTTAGAGAAAGATTATAAGGTTTGGGATGTAGCAGCAGCCTGGTGTCCCTTGACATAGGTAAAGAAAATTGCTGTGTCACTAGCAGCGCAGAAAGTGATTAAAATTTCTCAATGCAACACAAGAATTGACATGTTTTCAGAAAAAAAAAAAAAAGAAGCGCAGAATGGAAAAGTTAGATTAAGGCATCCATATTTTGAAACTATGACTGTAGTATGATAATATGAAGTCAGCAGTGCACCCCAGCAGCAAAGTTCAAAAATATACAGGGCTTTATGAAAAGGTGCAGAGACAAGACATCAAGAGAAGGGTTTATTTTCTATTTTGCATTCGTTTGACCATATCTGGCTATTTCATTCAGTTTTGACCCTCAAATATGTGAAGGGCATGGATACAGTAGAGTGGGTTCAGGGGATGCAACCAGGATGATGAGGCCTGGAGCCCTTGCCCTGTGAGAAGTGGCTATGGGACCCAGGCTACTACAGCTGTGAGAAAGGTTGGCTTAAGGGGCACTCAACAGTATCCCCAGTACTGTTGGAAGGGGATGAAGGAGATGCAGCCAGGCTTTTCACAGTGGTGTGTGGCAAGTTGAAAGGCTGTAGCATAAGCTTAACATAAGAGGCTCAGATTATAAAGAAGAGAAAACTTTTCTCCAGAAAGGCAGCCCAGCAGTGAAACTGATTGTCCAGAGGCATTGTAGCATTTCCATTCTTGAAGGTTTTCAAGACTCAGCTGAACAAAGCCATGAGTAACCTTGTTTGAATTAGGGATCAACCCTGCTATGAACAGAAGGTTGAGCTACAGACCTCTCAAAGTCCCTTATAAACAAAATTATTTCATCATTCTGAGACTGTTAACTAAGAAAATAAAAGATCATGGCCGTTTATGTTTTTCCATTATTCCCTCCACAAAGCAAATAATTTTATATTAAGCATTCTTTGGCTGTGGTGTATGTGCTGGGTATTCTCTTTGTCGACAAAATAATCTCTGTAGATTTGTTACAAGGTATTCTGGGCACATCACACATATTAGTAAGAAAAGGCAAGCATTCTTCACTTCATCCTTATTAAAAGAAGGAAAGCAGTTAAAACAATAGCTTAAGAAGCTAGAACAAATGGATAAAAAGGAATAAAGGAGGGGGAAAGGAATTAATATTGTAGGAGATCTAGAAGTCATTAACCACCAGACTCCAATTCTGTTATGTTACCAAGCCTTCAACATTCAATGCTATATAGTCCTACACTGCAGACACAGCTATAACAGAGAAGAACACTAATAATAAGGGAAGAATTTAATCTTGGTATACCCTGCAGGGACCGAATCCACAGCAGAGTTTAATTGCCACAAGTGCAAGGTCAGTTTCTATCTGCTGAAGATCTTTCTTAGCCCAAATTTTATTTAAACTGTGCAGAAAAATGAGAGCAATGTTTCTCTGATTAAAAAAAAAAAAAAAGCATAGAACACTGTAACATTGACCTAATTTATTATACCGCATTCAGCTGAAATAACAAAAAGGTTGTAGGCATTATATTACTGACAACTATGCAACTGCTGCTTTGCACCCATTCTAGACGTTGAACAGGGAACTGTTTCCACACCTGGAAGGATTTTTCTGATCTACCAAAGCTGAACTTTTTTTTTTTTTTAAGACTTCCTGGACAACTGCATTGACACAAAAGTCTGCTTGTAGCTATAGGATTTCAATCTCAAAACGGGGTCTGTCCATTCTAGATCATGACATCAGAGTTACACCAATCCTCCTATATCTCAGTCCTTTGGGCAACCTTCCTAATAGAAGCTTCCTGAAGGCAAAAGTTGGAATCTTGGTCTCAGCAAAATATACAGTAGTTTTGCTTTTTGAGAGAGAGATCAGTGTTTTATCTCCATTTCTACCTTCACCATTTTACACATCAATTTCCTGTTGCTGCAGTTCTCCCTAGAGTTTTTGTTTTCTGGATTATA
>JAWWLV010000100.1:42908004-42934530 GCA_035041135.1 Platyrinchus mystaceus
TGGATTATACAGTGATTCGTGTTATAAACAAATTACACCTATGCTTTATAATGTTTGAGAAACCTTGTAATACCTGTTACTTTGCAGAAACAGATTTAATGCCTCTCTCTCACATCTGAACAATAACTAAAAGTCTATTTTCTCATCATCTTAATTCTTGTAATGAAACAAGGAGAAAAAACACAGGTTAATGGAGTGGGAGGTTTAGTGGAGGTGGAGGATTTCTTTTTGCTAATGAGACTTGAGGACAGATTACATAATAGACTACACATGTTCATCCTTGTGGCCAGAAATGTATTCTTCCTCTTTTTCGCTTTTTTTTTGCTTTTTTTTTTTTTTTCATCTTCTCCCTGCTCTTGGAGCATTGTGAAAGTCATGCAACTCCTTTTGAATATATTAAGAAACTGCTAAGCATTACCAATTAGCCATCAAGAGCTGAAAACTAGCAGCAGAATACAAAGAAGGTGTGTGTGCGTGCAGGTTGACCTACCATATGATGGATTAGACACAAAAAGAGTAGCTAGTATATGGCAAAATACCTAGGTAAGTAAGCAGGTTAGTGTTAGAGTAAGACAACTGAAAAAAGCAAAGCACAAAGGCAGCAACTAACACAGCACATTACCTGAGGATAGAAAAATCTGAATAGTTTCACATCACCTTATTTTGCCATTGTATTATGTATTTCATTACTTCTTCTCGTTAGTCATAAGCCTTGAACATCAATAGTCACCAGTAAAAATAAATAAATAATAGAATACAATGTAATAATATAATACAATGTTCTTAAGACTCTGTGTCTGTCACTGCAGTCAGGGAGAAGCCTTAGAGACGTAAAGAAATTACTTGAGTCAGAGAGGGGAAATTCAACTGATGCAGGGTTACTTACCAGCCCTCTGAATATGTTCTTTGGTTTCTAAATAGTTTGATGGTTAAGAATTGTAATTGAAATGTAACACTGCTAATCTCTATTCAAGGAATATTAGAAAATGTCTATCAGTCTCACTTTTAGTGGTACTGAATACAGAAAACTAATTTGTTAGACTGGTGAGAAAACTCATGAAAGTTAATGGAGTATATATACATTCATATTCTCTTTGTTATTATTTGTATAATTACTAGCATTGACAATGGTCAGGATTGCCTTTAAATAAATTTTGACCTTCACAGACACAATCCTAAAATTAAGACTATTGGCTTCAACTGATGAATTTTGCTACCTCAGATAGCTGACATATGCGAACTGTCATATGACTGAAAATTTGACCAGCATATAGCAAACCTGTAGCTAGTAAAATCTGAGTGGGCAATCTGTCTGTTTTTTTGACATATTTTTCATGTAATAGTCTATTATCATACAGTAGACTACTTAGACACACACCTCTGATTTAGTCCCTTGTTAAATTTAGGATTACACAGATTGACAAAGCAAACAAAATTGCTGTTCTATAACAAGTTCTTACTTTCCTCCACTACAACATTGTAGGTTCTAATCTCATACAGAATTTACTTCAGAGGAAACTGAGAGGTCTGAGACCTCAGTGTGCTGAGTCCTTGTAAATCTACTAACTTCACTCCTGATGAGTTTCCCATTCAACTACAGGCATTAAAGCTCTAGCATCTAAGCCCTTAAAAAAGTGTATGAAACTAACATCCAAGCCCTTTTGGAAGGGTGGTGGTATATATTGTAGTGGGTTGACCCAGGCTGGATGCCAGGTGCCCACAAAACTGCTTTGTCACTTCCCTCCTCAGCTGTATATGTGAGAGAAAATACAAAAAAAGGGCTTATGGATTGAGATAGGGACAGGAAGAGATAACTCACTGAATACCATCACAGTCAAAACAAAGTTGTCTTGGGAAAAATTAATTTAGTTTGTTTTCAATCAAATCAGAGTAGGGTAATGAGAAATAACTCGAAATCTTCCCTCCATTCTGTCTCGGTTCAATTTCACTTCTGATTTCTTTACCTCCTCCCCCAGAGTGTACAGAGGAAAAGGGAAGGGGAGTTGTGGCCAGTTTACCACACCTTTTCTCTGCCACTTCGTCCTCAGACTCTACCTGCACCAGTGTAGAGTCCCTCCCACAGGAGACAGTCCACCGTGAACTTTCCAAATGTGAGTCCTTCCTCCAGGCTGCAGTTCTTCACGAACTGCTCTAGTGTGGGTCCCCCAGAGGGTCACAAGTCCTACCAGCAAACCTTCTATAGCTTGGGCTCCCCTTTACGCATGCTCACAGGTCCTGCCTGGAGCCTGCTCCAGCATAGGCTTCCCATGGGGTACCTTTGGACACATCTACCTACTCCAGCATGGGATCCTGCAGGAGCTCCAGGTAGATATCTGC
Organism: Platyrinchus mystaceus; assembly: GCA_035041135.1. Lineage (NCBI taxonomy): Eukaryota > Metazoa > Chordata > Aves > Passeriformes > Tyrannidae > Platyrinchus > Platyrinchus mystaceus. The sequence continues at coordinate 42,910,342 of JAWWLV010000100.1, forward strand.
TTCGCCATGGACCTCCATGGGTTGCAGTGAGACATCCTCTCTCACCATGGTCTTCACCATGGACTGAAGGGGAATCTCTGCTCCAATGCATGGAGCACCTCTTCCCCTGCTTCACTGACCTGAGTGTCTGCAGAGCTGTTTCTCTCACATATTCTCACTCCTTGTTTACAGCTGTTGCTCTGCAGCAGTTTCTTCCCGCTTCTCAAATCTGTTATCTCAGAGGCACTGCTGTCGTTGCTGATGGGGTCTCTCTTGGTTAGTGGCAGGTCCATCTTGAACCTGGATGACATTGGCTTTGTTGGATGTAGGGAAGCTTCTAGCAGCTCCTCACAGAAGACACATTTATAGCACTCCCACTGTCAAAACCTTCCATGTAAACCCAGTACAGTATAGCCTGCACATGCGACAAAATAAAGTAAAAGAAGTTCCTTTATGATGAGGGATTGCATTAATGTACATCTTACCAGTTGTGTGTCATTATTCCAAAAATCTCAGAGTACATATTTCTATAAAGCAATAATCCCATGCATATGGAAGTAAAGGCAAAGATAATCTCCCCAGGACTAACTTCACAAATATACATATAGTTTCATTTTGAGACTAAGAAAGTCAGAATGCTTGAACCAAAACATCAAAATTTTTAATCTTTCAAAAAATACAGTGTGCAGACTTGGCCTTCTCCCTACATAACCCAAAAATTTTCCTTTTACCTATTTGCTCCATTTCAGGTCAAATCCAATGGCAGACTTGGCTTTTCTCATAGTGAGCTAGAACAGTAGGCTTATTTCTTGCTATACTTGCAACTAAGGCTTGAAAAAAATATCAAACTACTTAAATTAGAGCAAATAGCATTCTAATTCATGCAATATGCAATTTTCACTATTCCATTATGAAAATAATTTTTAAAAATTAATTAAAAACAATGAAATATACTTTACATTTGTAAAAACATGCTTTTGTTCATATCAATATACCAGGATTATGGTTTAGAAAATCAATTTATTTCAATAGAATTTTTAGTGAGGAAAGACTGTTAATGCTGCTTTGCAAACCTGGGAGAGGAGTCTTCCACAAGGGTGTGACTAGAGCATATATCTATGAATTCAAAATAGATAGAGAATATTTCCAACATGACACATTTAAGGTTAATGACACTTGTGTAGCTAAAGCTCCCCATGAATTGATGATTTCTTCCTGATATCCAGAACTGGAACTGGATTATATACAGACTGTGGTAATTTCTGACATAAAATTGAACCAGGGAAAGAGATAGGTTGGGATTTGTCCTTTTAACTTTTCCATTTGATTCTCTGAGTAAATCAAAACGTTAAAGCCCATAATTTTTTTCTTTCTTTTTAATAAGTACATTTCAAATTAAGTCCTGTGAATGATAACTATAATTATCATGTAGAAACAAGCTCATACCAAAATTCATACATTGTTAAATTTCACATTTTTTGGAACTGAAATATACTTCCTATAGGTGTAGTATGTGAGTAAGGCTGCTAAATAACTGATGGTATCCAAATTATATGCAAATTGAGTTTGCATTGACTCACTCGAAATCACATTTCTGCTATACAATGATTATACACTTTTCATGTCACATTCAGCAATGTATGGGTAGTAAAACAACCATGGAAACAAACTGTCCATGGATATTTAAAATTGAATTACCCATTTTCATGAATATTTGATCTGCCTATTACCTGAAAAATGCTTTAGATTGCTTGCCTGTAATTTGAGTTTATTAAACTTCTAAAGGTAAGGCTGTAGCTAAAAAAAAAAAAAAAAAAAAAAAAAAAAAAAAAAAAACTGGAATTGCAGTGTATAAAATTTAACTAGATAGTCCAGAATTATAGACTTCCTGTGATATTTTGTTTTGACAAGGAATAAAAATGATGATGTGGCAGAAAGTCTAATTTTCCTGCTGGATTCTTGAACATCTGATGAGCACACATATTTTCTGGGATTATTACATTGAAGGTTATATATACTTTTAGTTCTTTCAAAACTAAAAATATAAATAAAATACCTCATTTATACTTGGAGAATTATATTTTTCACAGACAGAGGTAACTTACAGGGGAAGTGGAAATAGTTATAGAGTACAGATATTGTAGAGCTGCAATTCCTTGCAACAAGAAAGGCTTATCTTTGTCTCCTGATAAGGATATTATCTGCAGAGATAATAATAGAAAACAGCTGCAGGCCATCCTTTCTGTGAAAGCTGCTTACAGATGTCATTGGCAAAGAATTCATCTTATGGTAGAATGTAAAATTCATGTTTTTAATCAGAAAGGAGAATATTTATTTCACATTTATAAGGCGAGACCTTTTTTTTCCCCCTGCCCCTGAAAACATCTGTATTATAGTGGAATACAATTTCCAAATAGCATTAACATGCTTTTAAAATTTTAGCTTAATCCTTAATCAATAAGTAATCTTCCTATTTTGTATTTGAATTGTTAGAGTACCTAGCTTAAAGATTTAATATCTCAGTTAGTCTAATAAGCATTTTACTTCTAGTAGAAGATCAAAATGGAACTAAAACTAATTCTCTGCTTTGAGTAGGATACACTTTGTAATGCAAGATTATTATGATAGTGGGACAATAAAAGCTAAAACTTACCCAAAATATTTACTAGGCATTTTTTAACAGTACAAAACATGCTTATAAAAACTATTATAACTGTATTTTTAAGGAAGTGACTGTAATACAGATTTCTTATACAATAGCACAGACTAGTGGCTTTAGCAAGTCAGCAAGTTTACCTTTTCTCTTAAGTAGTGTTGAAAGACAGCTAAGATTAAAGGGTATAGCAAATATGAGTGTTTCTGTTTTTCTGTTCCATACATGGCTTCTAACAGGACTCAACACTTCGCAAAATAGATCGAGGAGCTAAATACAATGTTCTTTTACAAAATGAGAAGTTATTTATGCTGTAATGGATTGAACCTGCCTTGCATATTTTTTTACATTTACAAGGAACAACTTTGTCCAGACTGAGTTTCTCAATTTCTTTCAAAAGTGTGTCACAGGTTCACTGTATTGTTGCATAAAATTACAGAGATGTTTTCCAAAAGCTCTTGATCTTTTTTGACATTTCTAGACAAAATGTTTCCATAACATTTGTCCATGCATGCATTAAGTCTGAGTGTACTTCTGACATTTAATCTCTTCATAGATCCCCTGGACTTCAGAAAAAATACAGTTACAATTAAGGTTAACAACTTATCCTGAATATAGGAATTTTAGTCATACAATTACACCGAGGTTTCCTTACCTCATTTCTCACAGATTTTCATGTGTCTGCTTTTCATGTCTCTCTCTCTAGCAAGACCAAGTACAGTCTCACACTGATATCACTATAATTCTTTCAGCTGGTATACGTCTTGATCATTATTGTTCTACCTTTCTTCCCATTAAGATGCATCCCACTTTTTGAGAAATTCTTTTCTTTGCAATTACCCAAATATCACCTAGAAAAAGCTAAGGTGACCCTGTAGAGACATAAGGATTTGTTATATATGTACAATATATACACAGGAAGCTGTCAACCAACAGTATCTGCAAATTTTTTACTTTCCAGGACCTAGCTCTCACAGAAAGTAAACATACTTCTCTTGCTTTTCAGAATAAATTGACAAAACGGGTGGATGTGTGCCTCTCTGTGTGCGTTTAAAAGCTCTCTCCCAGTACATCTCATCTGTCAATCACTTTAAAGCTGTCAGTACCAGCATAATGAACACTGGACCTAAAGACAAAGTTAGGGTGCCATAAATAATCACTTAGATTGAAATTCCAGTGTGCTGAATGTAATGGCTGCTATTTGTAGGTAATGTGATGAGAGGTAAAAGATATGAAATGTAAACCCCCAGCCCAGGAGGAAGTAAATGATTCACCATGCAGTTTGAATTACATTATAATTTAGTGTAAGTTTTCTTGGAACAGCAAATACTTCAGGCATGATAACCTGAAATCAATCTATTATTTGACTATGTAATCATAGTTCCTTTTATCTCCTCAACTGTGAATACATATAAATCCTTCTTTAGCTAACCAACCATTACACACTCCATGTCTTTATCCCACCTCAAAACTTCCAATGATTCGACTGACATGGTTTCCTCATCCTAACTGGTCTCATTTCCACTCCATCTTTCCATGCAATTTCTTCACAGCTGTGTTAATTTCTAGGCAAATGAAAACAGGCTAATGAAATGATTATACCAATAGAGTTCTGGTAGTCCCTACAGCAAATAGGGACTAACTATGTCTCTTTTTTGGGTAGATATGTGTGCCTATAGGCATTCTGGCTTAGACTTGCAAATGTGTGAGGCGGAGTACTCATGCCCAAATCGCAGTTCTGTCTGAACCTTTCAACATCAAATTTGACTGTCTTGAAATCTTCAGCAGGCTAATACAAAATTGACATTTAATGGCATTGAGCTGGGAAGAAGTACTGAGTGTTATCTGGATTTGGGGACTATCCATAGCTGAAACAGAACTGAGAATGATGATAGAAAAGCTCCTCAAAAATGTCCAGTGCTCTGTATGCTGCATTTCACTGCTTATTCTAACATTCAGCATTAACTTGTTTTTGCAGTGCTAACTACTGATGCAATGCATGTTTTGTGACCTAAGCAAAGGTCTCCTGGCAGGTGAACAAAATTAGTGTGTTTTTTGGTTTTGTTTTTATTTGTTTGCTTGCTTTTTTCTGTTCTGGAACTGCTGACTGTTACAGAAAGGTCGGTATTGGCTTGGAGATCACTTCTACCTATTTATAACATAAGGATTTGAATTTTTTTCTCTAAATTCATAGTTTTACATATCTTAATGAATGAAACAGTAGTATTGAAATTTATACTACAAAATTAAAAAAAATATTTTTTGCAGAGGCCTTTTTGTCAATTTCTGTCTCGTTTTTCATCCTCTATTTTCCTCATTTTGTAAGGACTTATGCCCTCTAGTTCATATATATGAATATGGTTTAGTTATGTAATCCCCCTTTCAGACATTGAATTGGAAGGAGATTAGGGTCCATGTGTTCATAATTTTACAAACTTTATGCCATTAGAATAATGAGCATTTAAATGGTTGCACAGATGTTAAGCACCTAAATTTCATCAATGTTAATAGTTTTAATCTTTCATTACTTTACTCATTAAAACAACAACAACAACAAAAACAACACAAAAAGCCCAAAACAAAACAAAAACAAACAAACAAACAAACAAACAACACAACCAAACTTTACTTTTATTTTAAAGTTAAATCAGGAAATGAATCCTTCCAGCAGATGGCAGTAACTCTCCACCTACCCCAACTATGACTAAATATTTGTAATCATTTTAAGCAGAAACTCCTGTTAAGAAACTCACTCTTTCCAGATGATGGCTGAATTGCTTACACAGACTATTCTTTACCAGTTTTAATTTTCAAGACAACATAGCACAATCGGTATCACTAAGTCATATGAAAGGAGCCAAAACGAGGCATCTAACTCTTATGTCACAATTAGTTTGCCATGCTGACAATTCAGATAAAAGAAGGTGGATCAAAATTGTAGTTAAATCATACATTTAGGTGATAGGCTGCACTGCTTAAACTAACTTTACAGCTACAAGAACCTGAAACTGCTGTGGAATTTACTTAGCATTTGTAAGGATTTCCATGCAGTGTACTTGTCATTCCTAGTAATTCTGCTTACTTGGCACATCTGAGGTGTAAGTGGTATTGGGTGGGGTACACACAGTCTCCCTAAAAGAGAGTCTTGCACAGACATTCTTCTCTATTCACAGAAGATCAGAATGTTTTTTGTTCAAGGGATACTGTCAAATAAACATTTAAAAATATGTCAATTAACTCAAGTGTATGCTGTAACTTCCTATAAATAATAAATTGATTTGATTTTAAATCTGCCTTAAAAAAACCCAACCAAACAGTCACTCTTTTCTTCTTCTGCTGAAAAAACTCAGTGCAACTACTGAAATAGCAATTGCCTATAGTTTATTCACCTATGCATAGACTTAACTTGATCATAATCCCTCTTCCATGGAACTCCATGTTTAAATATACCTTAATACATGAATAAGCCATTCTACAATGTATCTGATTACAATTAAATTATTGTTATACATAAGAAGCATGATCAAAAATACGTATATAATCAAAGGATTATGTATATAATGCTTCCACTGCCATCAATTTCCTTGTTATTTGATATTTAAAGAACTTGTAAGTAAAGCTGAAGCTGGCTAATGACACAGAAGTCTAAGAGAATCCTAACTCATTCTGCTTTTCTTTAGTGACAAATATGACAGATAAGATATTGCGCTTACTTTTAGACAATGCAACTATAATCCAGATTTAAATAAGACACTTAATACTACAAAGCATTTTATTTGCTGCAGAGTTTTGTTGTTTTGGGTTGGGGTTTTTTTTGTTTAGCCTAAAAGGATATTGCATTTTTTAACCAAAGTTGATTAAAGGACTTAATCAGAAAACACAGATTTGTATAAACGTATTATGACAGATGTTTAAATTGTCTGATCACAGTTTCTTAGCTATGTTGTGTGTAGCATGGACGTATTAGTGGAAAGGTACACTAGTAACCATAGAGTAATCTTTTCAACTTTATTGTTAGCTTCCTTTGTTTCATATTTTTATTTTTAATTTTTGTAAAGAAAACTGTGCTTTTCTTGCCACAACTATTCAGATAGTTTTGGAGGATTCCTGTCCCATTTCCTTTTAACCCACATTTGCTAGCACCTGTGGTTTAAGATCACTTGTATCAATTGCCTGTTCTATGTTATATTCAGAAAGGGTTAGAGAGACAGGATACAGTTGTGAGGTTATGTGAGGTGAAAGGATTAGGTAAACTAACACTTAGGCATTTTTTTTTTGTAAGCCCATCCTTGGGAACTTTGATTTCACTCAGCCAGTACTGGACCACCCAATCATTTCAAAGGACTTAAAGTGGGGATCTCAATTTTCAGACACTCATCAAGAGTTTTTGCACTGAGGAATTCCATTCATATAAATTCGTACTTTTGAAAAATGCACTATATAACAGTAATACACTTAATAGGTATATAGATATATAGTTAGGGGGGTTTTTTGCTTTTGGGTGATATATATTTGTTGACCCATTTCTAGTAGATTTTCCTTATTATTTTATAGGTATTATGAACAATTTCTGCATCATAATATACCATTTTCATAAATACCAAATGCTATTGAGTTCTATTTGCATTCAATAGATATGTAAGGACAACAATATGAGAGAAGAATTAAAAAAAAAAGCCGTAGAAAATAAAAATGGCCATAGAAATAAAATATTTTTAAATAGTAAAAAAGTAGGGCAGTAACAGAATACAATTTATATATGCACTTCATTTACTAAATTCTTAATTATACTAAGAAGATTGGTGGGTTTTATAAAAGAATGACTTTTAGCTATATTCAAGTACATAGTATTTTCCCTACCACAGCCGTCTCCAAGGTACAATAAGTTAGTTGACATAAAATAGTTGGTTTTGCTTTTCTGTGCCTAGTAGTCTGAGAAAATGCGTGTCAACAGTTTTCTCCATAGAAAGTTTACTGACTAGACAGTATACTAACGTAGAGGCTTTGTGAAAAAATAAACTTCATATGGGAATTAATTCTATTGTGCTTTGCTAATCCAATAATTAAGAGACAAGTTGATAACAATCCTCCCCCATCCCTATGTGATACGTTTCCAAATACCAGAAATACCTGAAAGAAAAAGATTCAGGTAAATTTTTTACTGAAGAAGCAAGACCACAATCAAACTTTTAACACCTTGAAAAATTCAGCTTTTTTCAAAGGCTCCAGTAGGTAAAATTGTTGGCAAAAAGGAAATACTTATTCCACATAACAAAGAAAGAACAACACTTTTAGTTTCAATTTGTTCCATTTTGTAGTGCCAAAGTCACAGAAGCCAGGGCTGGATTATATGGAATTAAGTGAAGCACAGGGCCAAGAGGAAGAGAGCAAAGGGTCAGCCTAGAGGTTCCTAGCAATGGGGACCAGGAGGAAAAATAAGCCTAATAACCAACTCAGCTGCAGCTGTGGGAACAGCCCTCAGCTAGGCCTGCTGCAGCTGGCTTTGGGAGAATCACAGGGGAAAACATCGGCACAGCTGTGGGGCCAGGATTCACAGCAGTGCTAGAAGGCACAGTCAGATGCCATGGGGCCTTGCCCCACGGCGCCCAGGAGGCCAGGCTGCAGGGCAGCCTCTGGCACAGCTGTGGAGCCTTAGGGACAAGCTCTACCTGCGGCTTGAGGCTTAGAGGGTGCAGTGGGAGTGGTAAAACCCCTGGGAGGACAGTCGGGGAGCTGGAGACATGCCAGGTGGGGGAGAGCTGTGCCTGTGTAATGCAGTCCCCTGGCAAGGGAAAGAGCCAAGGGGGCAGTGGGGAGGCCAGGCTGTCCTGCAGAGGTGCTGTGAGGGAATGGGCACTGCGGAGGGAAGAGGGACCCCATGGAAGAAATGGATGAGGTGAACTGGTTTAGAAATTTTTCTTTGCTCAAGAAACCTGCTGTGGCTAAAGAAACATACTTTGAGAAAAGGAGTGAGAACAACCACCTTTTGGCTTTCCCTTAGATCAGCTTGCTTGCTAGACCAAACAGGCAACTCTCTTACCTGAGAAGGTGCAGAATCATTCCTTTCCTACAACTGGGGTAGGAGAAACAGAGGAGGGAAAGGGAATGGCTCAGAAAGCAGCACTGCACATGTGTAAGTGTCCTTTGGTATGTATGGCCAAGAGGCCCTGTAGTGTGTGTTTTTTTGCCACCCAGCTTAGTTCTTGCAGCTGTGAGCATCCCAGAAATAAATTTCCTTTCTCGCTTAAAAGTCCATGGCTTAGCCTTCTGACTACAAGAATGAACTTTGGAGCTTGCAGGCAGGATGGGTGTGGGCTGGGGCACTCAGAGGTGGGGAGGTCCTTGGCTGGGCCACAGTGGACCCAGGCAGAGGAAGGGTCCTGCATCTGGCCAGGCTTTAAGGGATGTCCAAATCTTTGACATCCTGGGTCAGCCCTGGCAGTTGCTTTTGCCTCAGCCTGTGGTAAGTCTGCCAGGAACTTCTGTCTCATGAAGAACAAATGCTAGCATTTATAGTAATGTTTTTGACAGTTCTTTTCATGAGGGAAGTCAGTACTATCTACCCTACTAATTTCTTTTCCCTATGATTTAGGAGCTCTTTTTATGGTTTGGGTTTGTTGCAGCATTGGAATAGAAATTGCAAGGTAGAACTCCAATGCTATTCTAATAGGTGCAAAATGATTAAACATATTTTTCTGTTATCTATCTGCAGGGTCCTGTTTACTAGAGTTTAAATCTCTACCAAATAGCAGCCTAACACCCCTCTATTTTGCTTCCCATGCTACTACATTCCCACTGGGACAATACCTCATTTCTTGATACTATTCTTCGTTGCACTATCTCTTAATAACAATGCTGCTGAGAATGACTTTACAGGAGGAGAAACACTGATTTGCTTGGCTGTAAAGTCATTCCTGGAAGGCTTCCTGCTTGTGCCATACTGCTAAGGGGGAAACTGTGTTTCAGGCTGTTGGTGAAAACGAGGTTAGGCAAGTGAGAGGTCTTAATAGACATTAATAGAGGTCTTAACTACTGGCTTTCTGGAATTAATGCACACATGACCTTTAATAGCCTGGACTCATAATGAATTAGGGATCAGGAAAATATTCAGAAAACATTTGAGGAAAAAATACCCTGGATTCTCATAAAACACAGCAGATATAAAATCCTTAATCAACTTAGTACCATATCCTTCTTGCACATCTACAGTATTATCTATTTACCCATTATCTCTAGAAATAGGTAATACTCTCTGGTTGCTTTTGACTAAAAATACTTTTCCCCTGGTTTAACAATTCTTTTTGCAAAAATTTGTATTTTTGTTCTCTGATTTAGCTAAATTAAGCCTCAGATTTGCTGTATGTTGAAATTTCTGGTTTTTATATAATTGCTCACACTTACATGTTTTAATTTGAGGAATGGATATTTTTCCTCCTTGTATGTTGCTGTTGGAGCCAAAGACATACCTCTGAATGTTGCTTCTTGAAGAAAAGGAAATGGTCAGATAAGGAATATTTTACTCTAAACTTCACTTGAGAAATACAAATTTTTCACAGTCTTTATGAAGTTCATAATATTTCTAAAGATGTCAGTAAACAGTGTGTACTCAGACATCTTGAGAATGATTATCAGATGTTGTTGATGGCAGTTATTGTATCAGAGAGGAAAATTTGCTCTTAATAAGAAAGGAACTTTTGACAGTATAATCACTTTGTCAAATAAATTTTCTAAATAAAAATCACTTTTTCCAAATCTATGGGGAAAAATAAATCACTATGAAAGGAGAAGTATAGTTATATACCTTCATTTTACGCAGTCTTTCATCCCTTTTAACAATTTTTTGTGAAATGATAAAGGTGTTCATCCTTCTCTCTGAAATTAATTCCAAGTACCTCCAGTCTGTAGAAGATTCCACTTCCAGCTCCCCACCTTGCTTATAATGAAACCAGTGTTCTATTTTTTCAGTGCTTTCTTTTTTACAGGTTTTCTACTTTTTATTATATAAATCTGAAGATAGCTAATGTTACACACAGTGTTATGTTGATGCAACAATGTCCAGCATCCAAATGAAGTTACTCAGATCTAGACTATCCCAGCATGACAGTTGTTGACTATAAGTCAGAGTTACTTACTTAATTCCTTCTCACTACTTTTTGTTTTGGGTGTAGGAGTTTCCTTCTTTTCTAGAGCACAGAAGTGGTTTCGTGTTTGTGAATCTATATAGGACCTATATATATGTATAAAACGACACTGTTTCCCTTGAAAAAAATAGGCTTGACTACGATCTCATTTGTCCCAATAGTCTTTTCAGTTGCTAAAGAGAGCTCAACTGTCCCTGCCTGTGACTTCCAAATACCTGAGAGAGGTTTCTCTTGAAAAAAAAAAAAGAAGGCAGCTAGGCAGCTACAGAAAAGTCCCAAATCATGTGTTTCTGCCCCTTTCCCTGTGCTGGCGTAACATTTATCCCACTGTCATCAAAAAGGTAAACTTGCAGAAAATGCGACTGTTGTTTCTGAAGTATCATTGCTAAGCTCTTTAGACTCATGGACTCTGTCAGGGTAGTAAGAGTGGACAGGGCACAAAAACACAATAGGAGGACATACTCTCTTTTCTGAGGTATCTGTTAGTCTTGCCTACTTAAGGCATAAAATACAATGAATATTCATTTTCAGCATTTCAATACAAGAGTGATTATGAAGACTAAAGGATAATCACAAGAGAATTAGCCTTAATTAAGTCAAATTTAAATGAGGTACATTCATTCACATAGATTCACATGCTTTCACAGTATTCTTCAATGAATTTATTTCCATGGCATGTCAGTGATATAGCAGAAGACTGTCATCTCCACTTACCAATGACAAATCTGAGAGAGGCCTGGCCACGGGCACACGGCATCTAACAGAACTGCCTGTCTCCTAAGTTTGCTGACAGCCACTCAGCACAGACCCTGTCCTTTCTCTCAAGAGCTTTTAACGCTCTGTGACACAGACTTAGAAAAAAGATTTGAAGGCTGTGACATCTGCTTTCATATATTTTATACTTAGAGGTAAGGAATAAATGTTCTGGAGACATGAGATTTTTGGGAAAGAGAATATTTTTTAAAAAATTTAACAGTCATTTTAGAAGTTTTTTTATTTTGAAGCAGGGACAACCCTATTGATCCTTTGGGCATGTGTAACAATATCATTCCCTTGATATTTGTAGCAATGTAATGTACCATTTTCATCATGTAGTGAGGATTTCTCTGTGTCTGCAAGTTTAGGAAACCTAATAGAGAAGTTTCCAGAGCTACCTTAGGATATTCAGATATGCTATTGAACTTGTCAATTTTCAAGGTTTTATCATCTGTGATTTAGATTCATAGCAATGCTGATATACTGATATCCTTGATGATACTGAGATGAAAATTGAATGAGCCCTAACAGCAAAATTATTAAAAGAAATTGAGAAAGAATAGAAAAGAGCCATGGAATGGTAGGTAGAAAAGAAACAGCACAGGGGTAGGTGGAGGTGAAAGGCATGCTTGCCCCCAACTATAGGAAAAAGTTGGCCTCACTTAACTCATGTCCCACTTACAGGACTTTGCAATGGTTCTAACTCTTAAATGTACACAGAATGTGTTTATTGCTCTTCAATAAAATGCCAATATATTAATCTGTTTTTGTGCTTAGCAAATTAAAATGTTAAGAATATATTTTATGCATTATTTTTACTTTTTGTGGCTAGGGTTTTTTTTATTTTTACTTTCTGTGGTTTGTTTTGTTTGTGGATTTTTTGTGGTTGATTTTTTTCGGTTTGTTTGGTTTTTTGTTGTGTTTTGTTTGTTTGTTTGTTTGTTTTAAAGAACAGTTGAAGAAAATCAGAAGTATTAACAGAAAGAGAAAATACTGAACATAAAAATAATCTTTCAGTGAGGTTATGAACCTGGACAGGTTCATAATTTTAAGTGATAAAAGCCCATGTAATTAAAGCAAGAAAAATTCAATACAAGCAGCTAAAACACGTAGCTCAGACTAACTAAGGGGACTGATAAAAGAGGGGAAGAATCTTGTATTTGCACATGTGTTTATGAAAAAGGAGCATGGGTAGTGCAACAGTTCTCAGAATGTATTTTAGGAGTTCATATTGCTTAATCAGCATTCCTACAATGTGATGATTAATTAAGCAACTTAAAAAAAAATTAATTGATGCTTTTATATACATAAACGAAATGCTAACTGGTGCCTAATGTCAACCTAAAAAATCTCCACCATAAACACAGCAGTCTTTAAATGTAACAAAATGTGTATTTGAGGTAGTCATTTGAACCCTGTCATTCAGCCTTCAGCACTGACAACATTATTATTTGCATATTTGAATTCACTCTGCTTCCAGTGTGACTGTGGAAAATAAGACAGATATTGAAATGCTTCTGACTTCAAAATAACTGTCTAAGTCCATTGTCATATACAACCATGCTGCACCACATTTGAAGGCACTGCGAGATCATATTAAATAAATGCTCCAAATATGCTCCCATTGCATTTTCTATTACTTAACATTTCTTTACTTTTAACAAAAGTTCTCTATGTGCCTTTCGTCAACAACTGTCTTTGTGTTGCATACGCAGTGCATAAAAAAAATAAATCACTGAAACTGTTGTTGTATTATGACAAAAATAGACTAGTTTTTCCTGATGTTTAGGGGAAGAGAGTTTTTAGGGTGAAACATTCTTGATCACTATTAGTTATTTTTTGCTATTTAATTTTATTCTTTCCTAAATCATTTAGGAATATTGTGAACTCTGAATGTCACCAATGAGATACATAAAAAGGTAGAAGGTGACTATCAACCCCAGTCTGCCCAGGTGGGTAGATGAAATGTGAACTCTTAAGTGCCATAAATAAAATATCACAGTATCACAGAGTGGTTGAGATTGGATTTGGGCCAGCCTCCCTGCTGAATCAGATCTACTGAGAGCAGGTTGCCCAAGACCCTGTCCAGATGGCTTTTCAGTATTTCCAAGATGAATATTCTACAACCATTTCTGTGCAATCTGCTTCAATATTCAGTTACCCTCACAGTAAGAAAGATGTTTTCTGATATTCATATAGACCTTTCTGTGTTTCCTTGTTCCCATTGCTTCTTGTGCTGTCACTGGACACCAAAGAAAAGAGCCTGACTCCATCTTCTTTGCATCTTCCCTTCAGTTGTTTATATATGTCAATGAGTTTCCTCTTGAGCCTTCTCCAGATTGAACAGTACAACCCTTCTCAGCCTTTCCTCCTGGGAAAGATCATAGAATCATAGAGTCGTAGAATGCTTAGTGTTGTAAGAAACCTTAAAGATCATCTGGTTCTTTCCACTAGACCAGGTTGTACAGAGCCCCATCCAGTCTGGCCTTGAAAACCTTCAGGTACTTAGAATCCACAACCTCTCTGGCCAACCTGTTCCTTTCTAATATCTAGTGTAAACCTACACTTCTTCATATTAAGGTTGTTCCCCCTCATCCAATCATTGCATGCCTTTGTCAAAAGTCTCTCTCCAGCCTTCTTGTAAGTCCCCTTTGGATACTGGAAAGTGCTAGAGGTTCTCCCAGAAGCCTTCTCTTCTCTGATCTGAGCAGCCCCAACTCCCTCAGCTCGTCTTCATAGGAGAGGTGCTTTAGTCCTGTGGTCAACTTAGTGTCTCTCCTCTAGACTTGTTCCAACAGCTCCACATCTTTCTTGTGTTGGAGACCTCAGACCTGGATTCAGTACCTCAGACTGGGGGGTGTCTCATGAGAGCAGAGCAGAGAGGGGGAATCGCCTCCTTCAACCACGCTCCTTTTTATGCAGCCCAAGCTGTGGTTGGCTTTCTAAACTGTGAGTGCACATTACTGGATTATATTTTTCTTCTCATCAACTAACACCTTCAAATCTTTCTCCTCTCAATTGTACTCGTGCTTTGGATTTCCCCAACCCAGGTGCAGGACCTTACATTTGGCCTAGTTGAACACTATGAGTTTTGCACAGGCCCACGTCTTAAGCCTGATTTCTAGTGAGAAGGAGTTAAATAAGTGAGCTGAATGGACATCCATATGGTAGAAATTGATTCTACTTAATGGTATGTGAAGAGATAATTTCACTATTGACAAGGTTATAGTTCTGTTTCCAGAAACCTCAGATAATTTACCAAATAACATACTGCCTGTGCAAGTAATTCAGGGTTTGGTGATATATCTGGTGTACTTAAGAGCTAATAGCATACTTTCAGTTATGAAACAACAATTTTGCTCTAAAAATAGTAAGTTGAAAAAGAGTTTGTCTAGCACAGTCACATAGCAAGAAAGTGTTTATAATTAAGACAGTGTGTTTGAAACACAATTTATATCATAAACTCTTCAATCAAATACAGATAATCATTACAAGTAACTAAATAATTTAATATATGACCATATATGATTTATACTCATTTACATCAGAGTTACTCTAGAAATTCCAGTTTATTTTGCTGCCTTTCAGTGGTAGCAGTTGCAGAAGTTATTTATCACCAGTGTATTATCTATTTCTTGAACCCTCCAGAATTTATTGGTGTTGTGGTAGAAAGGCAAATAAAACATGTCTGATTTTCTGTTTCAGGGAAATCTTGAAGAGTCTTACACTTTTAATCCTCCGGTCATTGACTGCGCTGTGAGGACATTGTGGTGAGGTGGTAAGTTGGTGTAAATCTATTACTTTGATCAGCTAAATTGTCATTTCCGACTTAACTGCTATAATAGTATCCTCCAGTGTCTATCTAACAAAACTTGTATTCCAGGTTCTCTTGGCAAATTCCCAAAACTGTAAATCTATGATTGCTTTCATATGTAGGAAGTCTGAATCACAGAGGCATCAGATTTGTTCTGTATTTACATGTCAACTTTATATCATATGAACAGAGCACTTGATTCATACATGCTCAATGTCTATTTTCCAGAAATCCTAGATTCCTATATATCTGGAAGTCTGAGTGATTATTGTAGTTAGTTTAATACAGCATGAGTCACTAAGGAATGTTTGATATTGTCAGCTTTTCAAATTTCAGTAATCTATTTGTCAACTACTTGTCAGACTTCTTCCACAATATTCCCTCCCTCCACCCACACCAGTATGACAAAACTCTAAAAGCTTTTCTTTTTCTGACTGCAGAGAATGCTGATAGACTTAAGAGGTCACTGAGACCTGTCAAAGTTCCTTTGATAAGCAGCTTTTATGAATCTCTAATAAATTATGTCATAACTTCTGTTAATATTAGCAGCACTGTAGTAACTCTTATATAACACTGTCTGGCTACGAATTTGCATCTGAAATAAGATTATTTTTAATTTTTACTTCTAGCTGCTAAGCATAGACAACAGAAATGATGGTAACATATTTCTAAGTGTTTGAATAGTTCTGAATAATGAAGGGCTGATGACTGTAATCACATTTCAGACTCATGGCTCTCAGCCTTAATACACCATGCTTGTTCTTTTTTTTTTTCCTTTGTTATAAGGTGAAAGTTTGTGCTACTGTTGAAGCTTGAGTGCTGAGAAACACTAATCTTCATCTTTCACTGAAACACCATAAGGCTTTTGCTAAGCTAGATACCATTCTGTGGTATTTTTTCATATTTCTATCCATCCATTAAAAAAAGTAGAATAGCATTACAACTCCAATTATACATCCTTGTAATATGAAAAGGATTCATGTTCCAGAATTTAATGAGTTCAAGAAAATCATTTAGAATACTAGATGCTGAGAATAATAAAGTTGTATAATATTTCGTGTTCTATGGACATAGAAATGGTCATTACATTATGTACATCAATTGCAGCGTTAGGACCACTGATGTAACATAGATTCTTAATTCTCTTAATTCTCTTTTATTAATGATAAATGGAGAATTTACAGAGCAGGAAAGGTGATTTCTGACATTCATATATGAAGAGCACATAACCCAGAATCTGTTACATTTTAAACTGGGCAGGTATTTGTTCTGATCAGTCTTCTGAGTGACTTTTTTCTTTATCATATCATTGAAGTATAGTGTCACCTACTACACTGTAGTCTAAAATAAGTGATGTCACACAAGCAGTATCTCTTTATTTGAGCGAATACTAACAACAAAATTCCATTTTTATACAGTTTCCTTTGAAGGATTTTTTCCTTGCCTTTTAAAATAGTAACAGATTAAAATGTGATCTAAATCATGTCATTTGGTCATCCTAATATTTTATTTTCTTAGATAAACTATAAATTACTTTTACTGCAAGTAATAAAATTGTCCCCTGTGTTGGTTTTTTCTACTATAAAATTACAAGTAGATTAGATGCAGTAATGTATTTTATCCAAATTAATAAACATGTTCTCAGAACAAATTCATATTCTGGAAGTCAAATCTAATAAATTCAACTCTTATTTATTTCTGCAGTCTCTTGAAGTAGTGTCTTTTTAAATAAATGTGAACTTAGTATTAATATTTATATTTCACAGTTAAAGAAGAGTTGATTCTCTGTGGCTAGATTCCCACCTCTTTAAGACTGCAAATCTTGAATAAATATAATTTCCTAGGCTGAAATCCTGTCACCCTATCAAACATAAGAATTTTCTTTGAAGGAATTAATAGCAATGAAAAACCAATTGGAAGGTAAAAATGAAGAAAAAAAAAAGCCTAATTGATAGCAAAGTTTGAGTTGTTTAATATTTTTGTCAGTTTCAGAAATATGTATTTGTGTCATGAATACATGGATACACAATTTTTCAACTTCCATTCATTTAAAGTTCAGATTTTACAGAAAAGAAAAAAATAAATCCAAATTTGGCAAACTTTATCTCTTACAGAAATTAATTTAGTGAAATTTCATAATAATAGAAATGCCTGCTCAAACTTGAATAAAGGTTGCTATGTATTGATTTCTTTTAACCAGAAATTCAGTGCTTTATTTTCCTCTGCTTGGTGACCACAGTTCCAGCCCTGAAAATGTCAACATAAAATTCTTCTTAAGGGTGAAATTTTGGTAGTTTAGAAGTATAAAGGACATCACTCAGACTTCACTGTGTCTCAGATTCCATATTAAAACTTGGATGAACAGGGATACATCTATGGTACTTTCAATGATAATTAAGATACATGCAAGACGAGGCAATACATCTTTATTATTTAGAATTAATTTATTGTGATTAATGAAAAAAATGGAAACTCTAGGTATAGGCATGTAAGATGCAGTCCATTTCTTTTTGTGATCATAGAGTTAAAGGAGGCAATTATTAAAGCTTTTATGATGAACTTCATATTTCTAATAAGGATACATGAGTATCAAAATGCTTAACACTGACTGTCAGTTCAATAGCTTGGCAAGCTAGAGTTAGAATATTAAAGCTTTAACCTCTAGTACATATTACTGAAGCCAGTTTAGATTGGTTGAGTTTGAACATTCTTTTAGCTTGACACTCTTCTAGCTTCCTGAAATGTGGTGGTGGAATGAATTCAAATGCTGAGGGTAAAGAACCACATTACAAAAAAATTGCACGTTGTGACAATAGTTCACATCTTCAAGTCATAACAGAAAGGTCAAAAACCAGATGTCTCTGCAGAGTCGACTTCACCTCAATTCAATAAGCAGGTCTCATGGCTGAAAACCGATGAGGATCCCTGGAGAAAAAAAACAAACACTCCCACACCCATGCAGTATTGTAGCTGTGGTGAAAAAATTCTAGTTCATTAAGCTACTTGCCATCAGCACAAAATTCATTTTACCAGTTAACCAAACTTAAAATTATATTAAATAATTTATATATATATATATACAATTATATGAAAATTGTATCCTTTTTTGATAAAATTTATATTATTTCCAAAAATATTCCCATTAAAAGTGAGAATAGTATAAGTCAAGCATTCATTTCTGCTGAAGGAATAGTGATTAAAAAAGCCCTAATGGAACTGCAGAAAATCTTCATACAGTACAGAATCATTTTCCATGAATGCTTCAAGTAATTTAGTTCTTCTGAAGTATTATCATTGTGTAGATAGAAACTGGAATAAACTAAATCTTCATTGACTAGTTATGCATTTTGAAAATGCATCTATTGAAATTATTGGATTTTTTTTCTTCATAATACTCCATTACAAATTATTTTCAGTAAAATAAAAGGAAAACAATTTTTAATCTGTATTTTTCTTTCCAAAAAAATATTGGTATTTCTCATAGCAAATTGCACTGTAAAAAAATATGTAATATAGTTCAATATTTCTCTGTAACTGTGTGCTGACCAGAGTAGATGAGCCACAAAGAGCAATTTGTAGTTACAAACAGAGGTTATAATAATATAATCTAAAAAAAGGAAAATTTTGGTTTTTTCACCAGTATATTTTTACCTTTCTCAACAAGATAATTCTGAATTCATGCAGCACAAGTTCTGTGGGCTAATTTTAGCATATAAGCAGTATTTGCTCTCTTATTGACAGCCAGAACTTTTAAAAGACCATTTTTAGTGTGACCTGTTGTTATATATTTATGTCAATCTTCTAACTATCATATGTGTATCTTATAATTGTGTGAAAAAATTAATGAATATATTCACCAATTTCCTAATTGTACAATTTTGAGAGACTTTATTGCCTGGTGAGGGGTCTGTATGCCTAAGGATTAATTAATTATTCATAGAGAACATGTTTTTATCTGAATCATGATGCCTTGTGTGGAAGTGACCAAAAACTTGCAGCAGAAATGCTTATTCTCCATCAGTATATTCTTCGTAGAGAACAGCATACTTTAGAAACATCTAAAAAAAAAATGAAATCACAACTTGCTAAAATCCTTTTTCTTAGTAAATTTGATAGCTTTTTTGTGGTTGTTCTGATTTTAGTTTTCAAATCTATATTCTATTAGTATTATTCTATCAGAATTATTATATCAAAAAATTATTTTATTTTCTGAAAATAGCAGTGATTACATGTAACTAGATGTGCAATTAACATCCTTCTAAATCAAGTTTATTTTTATATATTTTCATGTAGTTAACTGATAATCACAGAGTAACAGAATGGATCAGACTGGAAGGGACCACAGTAGGCCATCTCATCCAACCTCCCTGTTCAGGCAGGGTCATCCTACAGCACATTGCGCTCAATTGCATCCAGGCGGCTCTTGAATAGCTCCAGTGATGGAGACTCCACACCTTCTCTGGGCAATTTTTTCCACTGCACATTCAGCCACACAGTAAAGAAATTCTTTCTCATGTTCAGATGGAACTTCCTATGCCTCAGTCTCTGCCCATTGCCTCTTGTCTTAATGCTTGGCATAACTGAGAAGAGCCTGGATCCAGACTCTTGACATCCTCCCTTCAGATACTCATAGGCATTGATGAGGTCCCCTCTCAGTTGTCTTTTTTTGAGGCTGAACAGGTCCAATTACCTCAGCCTTTCCTTATAATAGAGATGCTTCAGTCCCCTGATCATCTCTGTAGCCCTTCACTGGACCTGCTCCAGAAGCTTCATGTCTTTCTTACCTTGAGGAGCCCTGAACTGGACACAGCACTCCAGATGTGGCCTCATCAGGGCTTAGCAGACTCCAGCTAGACTCTGTGCCACTGATTACAACCTTCTGGGATCTCTCACTCAGCCAGTTCTTAATCCATCTCACTGTCCGTTCATAAAACCCACAAACTAGTCCATTCATAAAACCAACATCCTATGAGGATATTGTGAGAGACCATGTCAAAAGCCTCCATCCACTGCTCTCTCATCATTCCTCCAAGTAGTTATTACATCCTAAAGGCAATCACATTGGTCAAACATGACTTACCTTTAGTGAATCCATACTGAATACTCCTGATCACCTTCTTGTCTTCCATATAGGTAGAGATGGACTCCGGAATGAGGTGCTCCATCATGTTTCTAGGGATTGAGGTGAGGCTGACTGATGGTCCCCTGGGACCTTCTTCTTGCCCTTTTTGAAGACCAGCATGACATTTGCTGTGTTTGAGTCCTCAGGCACAACTCCTGGCCTCCATGACCTTTTTAAGTTGATCTTAAGCAGCCTGGCTAGGACGTCAGCCAGCTCTGTCAGCACTCATGGATGCATCCTGTTAGGGCCCATGGACTTGTGGATGTCACTTTTGCCTAACTCTAACCCAATCTTCCTTGATCAAAGGAAAGTCTTCCTTCCAGCATTCACTGACCCTGATTTCCTGCGTCAGAGATCCCTGGGTAACAGTCTTATCAGCAAAGACCAATGCAAATAAGGCATTCAATAACTCTGCCTTCTCTATGAGCTGTTACCAGTGTCCCCTCTTCCTTTACTAATGAGCACATATTATATTTTGTTTTGCTTTTATTATTGATGTATTTGAAAAATCTGTTTTTGTTACCTTTGACGTCCTTGGCCAGATTTAATTCTAGATGGGTCTTGGTCTTTCTGTCTCATTTCTACTTACTCTGACCACCTCTCTATATTCACTCCAAGTGGCCTGACCCCGCTTCCATCTTCCATATATTTCCTGCTTATGCTTGACTAATGACAGGAGTTTTTTATTCATCCACAGAGGTTTCTTGCTCCCTTGACCCAATTTCTTTATCACTGGAATGCATCATTATTAAGCCTGGAGGAAGTGATCCTTGAATATCGACCAACTCTCCTGGACCCCTCTTCCTGCAGGGCCTGTTCCCTTGGGATTCTTCCAAGAAGATCACTAAAGTGGCTAAAGTTAGCTCTCCTGAAGTTCATAGCTGTAATCTCACTCACTGTCCTGCTACTTCTTTGTTCAATACTGAGCTCCACAATCTCATGGTTATTACAGCCAAGGCTGCCCCCAACTTCACATCATCAACAAGGCCTTCCTAGTTTGTTAGTATGAGGTTGAGCAGCACACTGTTCCTTGTGGGATTCTCCACTACTTATGACAGCAAGTTATCGTCAATGCTTTCCAGAAAACTCCTCAAAATGTTTTTTATAATGTATTTCTTTTATACAAATTAGTATAGTTTGCCTTGGTAAAAGTAGGCTGTATCTCTAAAATTAAGACTAGTTAATTACAATGTGATTTAGGATGTTGATAAACTCTCCCGAATAGACAAGGGCTGAAGATCTGTTGTACTTTATGCAAGTTATGAGACAGATTATTAGAATTCAGAAGACAAGGCATCCAGAGTAATTTTTTTTCATTTATCTTTCCTATTTTGAATTCAAATGCACTTTTATTATTTCTCAAATGCTCAGTGTTGTGGTTCTGATTCCTCAAAGCATTACAGCTTTTAAAAATTAGTGAACAAGATTGTGCAGTTACTTTCTGTAACTGTAAAAGATTCTTTTCAGAAGAATTATTCGAGGAGTGGGGAATTTATGTCACTCAAGGAAGCTTTGCCACCTGTGTAAGAACATCTTCCCATGGACAGTTTGTTCTTTTTATTTCTCTTGCCTTACAGAGTGGTTAACCCCAAGAAAAGATAAAATTCTTACAGACAACCTTGGAGGCCTCACGAGGTGAGGCCAGGTAAGCCATTAAAAAGACCCATAGAGGAAAAAGATGTCCAGTGTAGGTAGAGCCATCATGGTAGTGTTCTCGGCTTTAGGAAATAAGTTTTTCTAAATCCTTCTGCTGCTTGGTATTTGGGGTACCTGCATGCAATTTTCCCTCACACTTTCACCCATGATCCTTTTTTATTATTTCCTCCCAGATCCTGGAAGACAAGTGGCGTCCTTTGGAAGAAAAAAAAAAATTCTAAATAATCATTTAGACTATGTTCTGTGTATGTGGTTGGACTTTAGAGGCATAATAGAAAAGCAGGATCACTATGTTCAGTGTTATTGCAGTTGTTAGTTTTTGTTTTAGAGATTTGAGTATTATAATACTGTAACATACAATTTTGAAATGTTATAATGCAGAACACTGTGTATCCTCTGTTTAAGTTAGAGAATCTATCATGAAATAATCAACTTTTCTGTTTTATAAACCACTCCAGACACACAAAGACTACCACATATTTTCTTTATTCTTTCAGTAAACATAACTAGCAATGTTAAGTGACCCAGTAGTTGATAGCACATATTTTAAAAGGATACCACAGTTTTGAATTTTTGCAGAAGGCTTGTATGAAAAAGCCATAGGCAATATTTTAACAATTGACTTAACATTCAAGATTCCAAAAAGGCAAAACCCCCTTACTTTTCTTTGTCTGCTTGTTTTGTGTTTTTAGCATCCTTTGTTCTTATAAATAACAGTATTTAGTTTCTCTTATTGGGCTGATTCATGATTGCAGTTCCCATTTCCTATAGTAATATGAATGACAGTTTGGAAGTATAAAAACACCTTTTTCCCTGCTTAAAACTGGGCAGATGACTGTTTCAGGGCTGTTAAATTACATCTGAATCCTCTCAGGATACTATACTGACATTGTACTAGAAATCATAATTACTGGATTTTTCTGGGCTTACCTGTTTTGGGATGAAGAATCATATCAAGTACTTGGCAAAGGTAATTTATTCTAAGTGTTTGTTTTCACACACTTTCATCTTTACTGTATTTCTATAAGGTGAATGGAAATACGTTTATGATAAGGAACATGCTATCATATAGAAAGAGGTGGTTTACAGAAGTGTCACTGTGATGCATGATGTGACTTGTGTCATGGGATTCACAGACAGAGTATAAATCAAGGCCCTAACAGGTTAATGTTATATCAACACAACACTTGGCTTCCTGCATAGGTTTCTGAAGTCTGTAGTTGCCTTATTTTCATCATACAACCCTTATGGTTGTATTATTGGATAAAGGCTTTGATGGAAATGCTTTTCAGACCAATACTTGTCTGAAATCCAAAGTACTGGGGTTTTCACAATCGTCCCCTGCCAGAGAATATAGATTCAAAAGTCTGGTGTTCCTAATATTAATACAATTACTAATAGGACTAACATTTTCTCTCTGACCTAGAGCGTCAGAATATGAAACAGAACAGAGCCAACAAGACCTAACTGATTTTTTTTGTGAGAGTTTTTTTCTCTGATCGATCTGCAGTTAGGTCAAGTGCTATGTGCACAAAAGGTCTCTGGTGGCCTATGTGACTATTCTAACAGCTAGACAAATTGTTATTCTTGAAAACGATAATACTTCCCTGAGAATGGGCTTTGTATTTGTTTTTGGGGTTTGGGTTTTTTTAATACATTTATTTCTTCCTTGTGCATGAACAAAACTACTTTTTTTTTTTTTTAGTTTTGATACTCATGTAGGAAGTCAAAATCATTTATTTTTATTTCAGGAAATAGAACGTCTGCATCCTAGCAGCGGTTAAAAGTGGTTTTCATACTATGTGGGACATCAGTAATTAAAAATATTTAGAATAGATCAGGTTTATCCTAGAGAAAGCCTTAGTCAAAGTGAAGATGAAAAATTTTCAAGCCTTTAATTGACAATTTTGATGATACAGCTCTTTAGAATATTGATAAAATAACCATGTTGTTAGATACTTGAATTCTGCGTAACGTGCACTGTCAGAGAATCATAGAATCATAGAATCATAAAATTAACTGGGTTGGAAGAGACCTCCGAGATCATCAAGTCCAACCCTTGATCCAA
>JAWWLV010000100.1:42934630-42947717 GCA_035041135.1 Platyrinchus mystaceus
ATCCAACCTAAACCTCCCCTGGCAGAGCTTAAGCCCGTGCCCTCTTGTCCTACTGCTGATTGCCTGGGAGAAGAGGCTGACTCCCACCTGGCTACAACCTCCTCTCAGGTAGTTGTAGAGAGTGATGATGTCTCCCCTGAGCCTTCTCTTCTCTGGGCTAAACAACCCCACCTCCCTCAGCCTCTCCTCATACGACTTGTGCTCAAGTCCCTTCACCAGCCTTGTTGCTCTCCTCTGGACTTGTTTCTCTCACACATTCTCACTTCTCTCTTCTCTGGCCACAGTCACTCCTGCATAATAACTGTCCCCCCTTCTTAAATGCGTTATCCTTGGTGTACTATCATCGCTTTTGATGGGCTCTGTTTTGGGCAGTGGTGGGGCTGTCATGGAGCCAGGTGACATTGGCTTTACTGCACATAGGGGAAGCTTCTAGAAGCTCTCTGTATGCCCCCCCATCAAAACCTTACCATGCAAGCCCAATAATAAAAGGTGTAATCACATCACAAAGCCAACTGTAACATGTATTTTTGAAAATGATGTTCATAAACAACTTCTGCTAATACCACCAAGCTCTGTTACCAGCCTTACATATTGTTGTCTAAACAGCAGCGTGTTGCAAATTTTTGGCATACATCATATCAGGGAATGTATTCAGGTAACATCAATGTGATGTAACAGCGTGTGACAGAATGTATCTCACCAAAAATTGTTCAATTATTTTGGACCAATATATAACATGAAAAAGAATATGTAAATTACATATTAAGTGCGTAAATTACAGCCCTGAATTTTATGAGTACCAAGCTCATACCTGCTTTATTTTTGAAGCACTGAAAGACAGCAGAGGTAGAAAAGGGCAAAAAAATGAAATATTGTCCTGCTTACTTTATAAAGTAAATTGATTTGAAATACCATCTGCAATTGGTGAAGGTCATTTTGAGCCCAAAATTTAGATCTGAACTCTAATAATTACAGAACTTTAGGTCTGAGATCTGCCTTTAATAAAATAATTCATTAAAATAATACCTTTAATACTGTGTGTAAGCATGCTCATATAAAGTATGAATGTGCTTTGACTTTTATGTTAAAACTTTCATAGCTTCATAATTATAATAATCATACAATTTTTTTGGTGCTAGAAAACTTTTTATAGCATTTAATTTTTAGATTCAAATTTGCTCTTTATCACTGGTCTGTCTGGAAAGAAAAGTCTTCAAAAAAGAAACATGCAGAAATATACAATGCCAAAATGTCATGATAGTCTCTTCCCACTAGTTTTCTGGTCTGATTTTTCTAACATGGGATTTCAGGTGTATAAATGAATGCTTTACCTCTTGTTTGCTATTGAAATGGATTTTATGACTCTTTAAAGGTTTTGCCATCATTAATTGTCTTCAAAGTTTTCAAAAGTGGCAAAATAATAAACACAGTTAATGATCCTTGGTGTAAACACCTGTCTTCTTGGGTACGCACATATTTTTCATAATGACTAAGACCTGAAGGAATGTTTCTGAAAAATGGGCAGAAGTTCACTTTTTTCCCTACATTCCTTATCAAATCTGATATTCTTCCCTCATAAAAATGTAGAAATATTATTCAATAAAATAATCAGTAAGTTTGCTAAGTTTGGTTATTTTTAAGTGTCTGACTTCTTAAAAATTAGGTTATCTAAGAGAATATCATGTTCTAAGAAAACATCCCTTAATGTTTAGATTACACTGGAAAGAATGAACACATCTAAAATTTGATGCCAATTTATGAAAAAATAATTTAAATATTAAAGGCAAGATTAAAAAAAAATCTAACTGAGCTATATATATAACTAATATATAACTGCAACTGTGTAGTTGCTGAAACTAGAATCTTAGGGGAATACTTGAACAGAAGTTCTGACCTACTTTTCAACAAGATCTGAACTTTAATTTGACAAGATACAACTTCTGAATACCCAATAATTACAGAAATGACAGTGCTATAGGTAAGAAAGTATAATATTATAAAAAGACTGGTCTAGGATTGCTATGCTTTACAGTATCAATAATTATTTCTCTTTGTCATTTGAAGACATTGACTGAAATTGACATCTATAATTCTACATAAGAAAACATAAAAACCTATGTCAGAATAAATATTTTACCTCAAGCAAGATACAAATATTTTCAGAATTCTCAAGTAGTGGTCCTTTTCTTTTACTTTTTTTTGCAAGTAAACGGTCTACTAGGTTTCCAGTTATCAGATTTTCAGTTAAACTGAAAGGTCTAGAATGAATGGCAAGCAACAAATTTCTTCCTCAAGCAAACAAATGCTGAGGAAGGAGTGACCTAAATGCAACAAAACAGGAGAAAATATTAAGGATGCCTTTCTGTGTGACAGAGAACTTCTCCTCAGCAAAAAGTATAAAATAAAAAAGAGAGGAGAGAAAAGCTGCAGTTCTTATTAGGAAAGGGCATGGGAAATAGAAATGAAAAGGTCACAGGAGATACTATCCTGTCTGAACTAAAGGAGAATATGGCCAAAAAATTTGAGAGGGATCATCTTCATTGGCATAAAATTGTTTTACACTTAGATCACATAAAATATTTTTTTTTCCACATAGAAGTAGAGGTACAGATTCATCAAAATTGCTACTGTTTTCTTATTTTTTCTACCCTGTCAGACACTTTGTCTAACTATCTTGTATATATATATTTATGTTTTTCTTGGTTTTCAATGTAGCAAGAGAAACTCACAAAATATTCTTTAGACACAAAACTGATGGAGAAAAAAAGAATTACCTTCTTTGTTGGATATGCTGGGAAGAAAGAATTAAAATATCATAGTGGAATGCTAAAAGACAAATCAGATACAATCTTCAAGTACAGAGCAGTGCATTTCTGTAGTCCCTTTCTGTAAGAGTAGGAAAAATTGCCTTCCAAAATAGAAGTTAATTTGTACATTACACAGCTGCTCATGTATCTTTTGAAGGTTAAAAAATAATTTTCTATATCAGGATGGGGAAATAGTTTTGGGTGTATGAGGAACCGGTGAAGAATAGAACCCTTTTGTGCAACAACCGGTTCTCTTAAGACACTCATCTATGCGGAAACAAGAAAGATGCCTAATATTCTGATATAAGTTGTATGTGTTTTCTCCTCTTGAAGTCATTTGGGAAATCAATATAACTGTTTATAGATCTCTGTGCATGAAAAATTCCTCTGTGACTTAATGTGTGCAGCAGTACTCCTGTAGGAGTACCCCAGATAAATATTTATGTATTTTCTTCATTCCTTCTTTTACGAGGAGTTGACTATTTCAATAGCACAATATTCTTTAGAAATGCTACATATAAAATTTAATCTTGTGTGACAAAAATTATTAAAACCCCCCAGCCTAAACAGCCTTCCCTCTGCAAATTGGATTATTTTTCTCACACTTTACATAGGTATAAATGTTTGAAGGTGTACTTAGCATAACAGTGCTCTCTCAGAGCAGGTAGTAATAAAGGATTTGAAATCTTATCTTTGATAGCTAGTTTTCATTTAATAAAATTTTTAAAATAATTAATCTTGTGTATTATTTCCTTTATCTTATATGTCTACAATTTAAGAATCTTAGATTTCTTAAATTCTATTAAGATAATTCTTAAGTAGCTTACAAGAGTACTTTGAAAGGCCTTAGGTATAGCTACTTACAAAAAAAAATACTTGTATATTTTTTTCAGATTTTTGTTTGGCATTTTTGAAATGCATAATAAAAAGGGTTCATTTCATTAACCTGTTATTTGCTTCTGAGAAACAGATAATTAGATGCAGATACTTGAATTGCTATGGAATAAAAAAGATTATTCAGGTGAATAGTATTTTTATCAATGACATTTAATTTTATTTGTAGAGAAAAAGAGCAGTGTCTTACATAAGAAAAAATGTATTTGTCATAACTTTAAAGACTACTTAACAGAATCTTCAGACTATCTTTTTCTCTCACATTGTTCATATACAGTGAATTTCCTGTCCTACATAGATAGTATGCCTAGCCCAAGGACAGTATCGGTATATTACAAAGTGCTATTTAAGAGCATATCTGAGATACTAAAGTTTCCTCAGAAAACCTTTAAAAAATGCTGTTGAATTAGCATCAGCATCTCTCCAGAAAACATATGACTCAGTCTTCCATAACTGTGGACACAATCCTATGACACTGTAACAATGCATATTTGCAGATGAAATTTTATTGATAAAAAATAAGTATGCTTTTTGGACTCTTTAGGAAGACTATCAGTTTCAGAGATTATCTACACTTTATCCTGTTCTATTAGTACTAGTAGCAAGACCCACATTCCTCCCGAAAAATATTTGTATATTTTTTCCTATCTATTTTCATTTCCTTTTTTTTTAGTTAAGAAACACATAATATAAAATCACAATACTGAAGCTAATTTACCAAAAAGTCACACACTGGAATTTAGCCAGGTGAATTCCAATACCATAGTAGCTAGGCTTGATGAATTAAGAATGTGTGTTTGGGGCTTCTGTTTTAATCAACTCATGGTTTGGTGACATATGTTAATGTTTTGAATTCTTAACTGTTTCACAAAAGTGAAATTTTTTAAAATTTATCTGTAAGATCACTCCATAATAGTTTTTAGATAAAAATATTTTGAAGCTAGCATTGAAGCTACTGGCATGTAGAACTGTTTTGTGAGAGACAACGAACATGGTTGTAAGCTTCAGGTGTCAGCATTTTGACCTGCATATCAAATACAGCTCAAAATCTTCAGTATTAAATTCTGGAAAACAGTTAATAGATCAAGGTTTTCCTTCTGTCATTGAATGCCACCCATCTTGTTGCTTGCTGATTGCAATCTGGGAAATTTTATAAGTGGTACTATTTGTTGTTGTTGCTGGTTTGGTTTTGGTAAAGGACTTCAAGCTATCTGCTCTGTTTTTTAACTTGGATGTTCTCAACACCAAATGCTAATTTTTGTGGATTGAAATTTGAGTAAAAAAAAGTGCCTGGAAATTTGTCAATGACATTTTCTGGGATTTTGGAAAATAAGTTTACTGATATCCTCTGGAGACTCACATACTGTCAATTAAAGATTAAATTTGAAGAGCACAAGAGAAGTTGTCCTAAGGATAACTGGTTTTACTGTTCAAGACAGAGACTTTTCCTCATTGTCTTGCTGAAACAGGCTGCTCTTCTTCCCTGCTAGCTCATCTTTCTGATCATTGGAACAGCATGCTGCTGCACCTTCAACATTTCTTTCTTAAGGAATATCCAGCCTTCCTGGGCCCCTTTGTTTTTAAGGGATGCTTCCAAAGGGACTTTCCAAATCCTGAATAGGCCAAAGTCTGTAGTCTACAAGTCCAGTGTAGAGGTTTTGTTGATGCCCCTCCTTACTTCACTGAGTTATTGAAAATTCTATCATTTCACTGTTGCTGTCCCCAAGACAGCTTCCAAACACCACATCTCCCTCCAGCCTTTCTTTGTAAACTGAAGTTTAGCAGGGCCTCACCCCTGGTAGGCTCATTCACCCTCTGTGACAGGAAGTTATCTTCCATACTCTCCAGGAAACTCCTAAACTGTCTCTTCTCCACTCTCTTAAGTTTTTGGCAGTCATCTGGCAGCTTTTAAAGTCTCCCACAAAAACAAGGGCTGACAATCATGGAACATCAGCCAGCCACTTGTAGAATTATTCATCCACCTCTTCATCCTGGTTGGGTGATCTATAACAGACTCCCACCAGGATATCTGTCTTGGCCTTTCCCCTGACTCTTATTCACAGACACTCGACCTTATCATCACTGGCCTTGAGCTTTATACATTTGAAACACTCCCCAACATACTGAGCCACCCCACTGCCTCTCCTATCTCACCTGTCCTTTCTGAAGAGCATGTAGCCATCCATAGCCACTCCAGCTGTGTATGTCATCCCACCACATTTCTGTGATGGGAACTGTATCATATCTTTCCTGCTGCACAATGGCTTCCATTTCCCACTGTTTGTTACCCATATTGTGTGCATTGGTGTACATGCCCTTCAGGTGGGCTATCAATTTCACCCCTAACTCCAACTTGCCACCCCCAGGCTCATCTCTAATGAGCCTGGTCTCATTCCACTTCCCCCTTTAAACCTAGCTTAAAGCCCTCTCAGTCGGCCCTGCCAACTCACAAGCTAGAATCCTTTTGCTCTTTCTAGATAGGTGAAGCCCACCTGTCTCCAGCAGGCCTGGTGTCGTATGAACTGCCCCAGTAATGCCTGAACTGCTTTTGCCATTCATCCCTGCTACGAGGCAATCAAAAATACCACCTGTGCTCCTGTCACTTCAACAAGGCCTTGAAGACCTAGAGCTGTGAAATCTTTTTTGGTTATCCTGGTGCTCCTCTTATCAACCTTGTCACTTGCCAACATGGACAACCAGCAGTAATCAATACCAATTGAACACAGTAGTTCAAAGTAACCATAGAACTCAATATAAAATTGACAAATGTGTTCTTCTTCATGTTAAATTACTGCAGAAAGAACATAACTTAGATTTAAAATCAGAATCCAATAATATGAATCAGAATCCAATAATATGAATCAGAATCAATAATATGAATATTGTGATAGCAGCTTTATTTCACTGCAACACAAAATCCTGTATATTTAAAGCAAAGACTATTTTAGGTAAGTGAAATATGCAATTTTTGTCTTTCTCTTGTCACCTAATTCTTATGAAAACAATAGAATTTACTGCATATATGTATTCTTGTATAGACCAGTCTTCTCCAATTTGGGCATGTTAAAATCTGGATGTTGGATAGAGAGTCTCATCATGCAAACTATAATAGCTATTTTTTATTTAGTAAGAAAAATTAATTGAATTCCTGAACTTTTTCCTCCCGGGAAACAAAAAAAAAAAAGGTCAGGTTAAATCTCAACAATAATTTACATTTTTTTGCTGTTAATTAACGCACTATTTTCAATTATATTAAAATTTTTAAAATTTATCTCAAATCCTTAATACTATATAGCACTATTTTCTAGTAGTAACACAATTTCAATCCTTTACTGTAGAGTTGGCTGCATTTCTTTCCTGGATGAAGTACTAAAAATAATGATTTCTAAAATAATTGTAGATAGTAAGTTCTATAGTCATATAGAATCTTCTCACAAAGTTAATCCATGTATCTAACCCTACAGAGGGGTTTTTTATTCTGTTTGAGTGGCCAATGAAAATATTTAGTACATTTACTAATAACAGCAAGTGTCCTCTTATAAAAAAGTTTATAAGCACCAAGGTATGATGAGGCAATTTTGGAAAAGCAAATAGCTGCTTTTGAAAACTGTTTTCCCTGGGTGGTTGTTTATGTATTCTAATTGCTTATTGTTCAAATGAAGATCAATTATTCTAGAAAACCAGTGAAACTTTTTAGGATATGTGCATAAACAGTTCTATATTTGTGACTGGTAGAGTCAGAAATCACATTTTGAATTGTGTTCTTTGTGGCCCTATTAATGTAGTCTGAAAAATGTAGTCTCTTATCTCTAACATAATTGAATTTTTTTTTATCAACTGCTCTCAGGAAAGCAGCTTGACCTGCATCTTTGCAGGGTCAGTGATTTTTGAACTTAGTGATTCAACAAAGATTATAGAGTAGGAATGTGTAATAGCAGTGTTCACCTAAGATTTACTTTCTGACACTGTCAGTTGGAAAAAACAGATTAAATATATTTGCATTAAAAAGATTTTGCAGGTAGGTCAATGTCAAAGAACTTTATAATCTGTTCCCAGTTCTATTTTTCATTCATCAGCCTATATTTTTATTCAGTTTTAAACATGTAAAGTGAAATTTCATTATTTGTTCTCCCTAGAGCAAACTATATGTGTTATCTGTAGCTACGAAAATAACCAGCCAGGCTTTATTTGTAAAATTATTATTAACTTTATTAAGTAGAGTAAATATGTTATAAGCCGAGATAGTTCAAGATTCCAAGAAGGTCTGGTAAAAGCATATGATTATTGTTATTCTGCAGTTGATTTTTCTTGTAAGATGTAAAGTGTTGACATTTCTATAATGAAAATGCTGTTAATGCAGATGTGTCAGTTAATGATACCCCTGAGCTGCATTGTTGTATTTCATTATGTATTACAGTAAATAACATTTACTGTGAAAAAGTGTAAAATTAATTTCAGTGGAGCAGTTTTCTTCTACTTGGTAATCAGTATATTAAAAAATGATTCTACAGAGAAGATAAGATTTATTTCATGTGCTGATATCAAACTAAATAATCTGTGCATGAAGAAGGAAATGGAATCAAAACTTAGACCTTTACTAAATTGTTTATAGCAATGGTATGATTAAAGAAATGTAGTGCTTGACAGGGGAAGTTAGAGCTATTCAGAGTGAAATGTCAGGAGTAATTTAAGACAGCAAACTAAAACCTTACAATTATTTTTTTTCTGCATATTCTGAATATATTTGAATTGGGAGCTCCACATGAGCTACTTTTCTACATGAAGCCTTTGGCAATATTTGGTATCTTATACATTAAAATAAATTATATATGAATCCATTTTGTATAGATCATCTACACCAGTCATAATTAAAACAGACACATAAATTAACATGCACTTATAATCACCTCAACCTGACATCTTTGGTCAATAACGATGGCAACAAACAGGTGCCCTTGAATGCGCTATCACACATCATGCTTTATTACTTCAGGAGACAATCTAAGGAACATGTTCAATTCAGTGATTACTCTTGTTTGACATCCAGTAAATCCATACAAGTACATTATTACGTTTACTGCTATGGTCTTTACAAATAAAGGTGTCTACTTTCTTTCCTGTAGTTAATTGGAAACTTTCAGGTTTGTTCTTGTCCCTTCAAGATGTCTTCCTGTAATCTAAATGTATCTTCATGTCAGTGATGAGTGAATAAAATGATCACTCTTTGTGATCATTGTCCTTTCTATTGGTACTGTTACTCTAAGGACACTAATGACAGCATGGTTGTCAAGGCAGTTGCTGAAGATGTCACAAGGGAAACCTTAGGATGGATTCTGTATTGGCAGGTGTTTTGCAGAGGAAACAGGCTGCCATTCAAACTTTTAGAGATAACCTCAGATTCATGTAGCAACAGTTTTCTACTGCTATTGTGAGGCCTATCTATAACTTTGGTTGCTGGAAACTGTTGCCTAAATAGGCGTTGAACTCTAATGTATGTAGGATTTGGGACATCAAATCAAGCTCAAACAGTTTGATTTAGTACTAGACAAGCAGGATAAACACTAAGAGCCAAATCTTACATGATGATGTTCTTGCATTCCCTCCTTTCTTATTGGGACGGATCAATAATGAAAGGGAAGGGAAGGTTTGGGAAGGTTTGGGAAGGGAAGGGAAGAGGGAAGAGGGAAGAGAATTCCAATTGTGGTACTGACAGTACCTTGTTGATGCTAATAGAACTATCTTCATAGTGCCACATATTACAACGAAAAATCAAAAAAAAAAACAAACAACAAAACCAAATACTGAAATGTTGAAAACATATAGGTCTATATGTGCTAACACAAAACTTTTCTCTTAATTCTCACTTTTCAAATGAATTACAAGACTTTCATAAAATTTCAAGGACTGCTGAATTCACTCATCCTTGCCATATATCAATAGAACAGTGAAAGCATTATTTAGACACATTCAATAGATTTTTCTTAGGAGTCCTATAAAGATTTCCTTGGCTTAGTTCCCCAAAAACCTAACCACATATCAAATGCCAAGAATTTGCTGGCCCTGCTTCCAGTTATCAGTTTCAGACATTTGGCTAACCTCCCTGACTAACATGAAGCTTAGACACTGTGCTTTCCCACATGTTCTCATCTGGAAGGAAGCCCACACAGATTATGGCAGACTGAGCAACTGAGCATGTTTGTAGGAAACCCTGAACTGTAGCATAGCTTTCTCCAGGGATTCTCTGACAGGGAAGCAGGCATAGAAGTATTTGTTCCTTTGTCTAATATGTACTCTGCATCATCCTTGCCTATTTACTTCTTGGGCGTGATAACAACTCCTTTAATTGAATTCATTTTAACAGACTTTTCCTTGAAAATTTCAGATTTTGAGCTTCTATCTTGTCCAAGAAATTCTCGAACCCCAGTCTGCTTAAATAATATGATTTATTTAAACAACTATTTAATTATCAAGGGGGAATGCTGTACATAAAGTTATTCCACATCAGGAATTTTTGCTACATAGACTTGTGGACTGCAAGATTGGAAACTATCATGATGAAGAGTCAGGTCCCTTCACCAGAAAAAATGACTTTGACATTACATGGGCTATAGACTCTTGCAATGAATTAGTCTGCATTAAAAAATATCCTATTGACAATGCTGATATTTTCCAAGCAAGCTTATTTCAGTGTACTACTTTAAGAATATTTTATGAGATAAAGAGGAATATCAAATTACTTCATTATTTCATAAATGAAAGACTAGTTCTAACTTTTTGACTTCTGAAGATTAAATTTTAAACTTAAGCTATTGATGCACAATTTTCAAAAATTGTTTAAATATAAATTTTTAAGAGCTTACTTTGAATGTGTTCTTTTAAGCCTTACCCCAGATGTGATTTTTGGTTTGCAAGCCATTATTCAGAATTCAGTTTTTCATCACAATCAAAGAAAACCAGTGTCCTGCTTATCATCACTCAGAGTAATGCAATGACACTGAATGTCATCACACAGCTTTTCTTAGTGAGAAGGTATGATGCATTTTTGATTTTTAAATGAGGGCTTCCTGTTTCTTATTTCAACTAAATCTGCTTCACTCACAAGATAATTACAATGTTCTCAGGCTATTCAAGTCTAATTTGGGATTTCAGGCACATATGTGTTTTCATCATCTCTTTCAAGAGTGAACAAAGTTGGGCTAAACAACCTTCCAGGAATGAAGTCCCAAGTCTCCACCTTGTTGGCTGCTTGGCCTTTTTTACTTTCCCCCATTTTTTTTCTCAGTGAGAGGACCTTGTATTGCAGCCATGGATCAGTTAAACTATAATTTCACCTTCTTGAAATGGTTTCTACTTGTTTAGATTTTTGGTTTGGTTTTTTTTTTATATTTCTCATACCTCCTTGTTAGTTACTCCTGCACTTTTCTGGTTTTATTTTCTTTGAATTCATGCCCTAGTCCAATCTGAGACCTTTCTTCCTCTCACAGTGTTACTGTCACAGAGGCAATATAGCTGAAGGATCTGTACTTTGTAGCACATTCATGTGTATCCAAGTTTTTTTAATTTCAAAATGTCTGGATTATAGAAAATATTTTTAGGTTTTGCTGTGGTGTGCTGTTGCGCTATTCTCTTCTGTATTCTTTAAAAAAGTAGTTTAATGTATTCACTATTTAAGAAAATGAGAAAAAAGATTTCTAGTTTTTTAAGAAGTTAGAATCCTAATCCTCTAGAGAATTTTACTGTCTATTTAGTTCACTTGCAGACCTCAGAAGGGAAGCAAAAGATTAAAAAATATTTACATATGAAACTGATTCATTTTTAAAGCAGGCAAAACTGATTTGAATCAGTAAAGCACATAATAATTATAACCAAGAAAATGCTCTTAATATAAATAGCAATAAAATTCCATAGATTACAGTACCTCTCAGTAAAGATGAGATATTCCAATAGAAGTAATAAATAATCATGGTCTCAGTATATAGGAATTTTCTTTGTTTTTTGTTTTTTGGTTTGTTTTTTTTTTATCTTAGTCCTAGAGGAGAACACATTGGCACCTAATTTATTCCAATAAAAAGTCAAATATAGTGGACTCTGAACTTTTGTTTGCTGCAGAATATGATGAGTACCTCCGAGATGAACAAAATGAAGGATAAGAAAATGCAGGGAAATTGATATCTGGAGGAAAAGTCCATACTTCTTTCCTATATATTTTACTATAATGAGCCTAAAAACCAAACCAGTTTGGATTGAAATTTGCACATTGATTTTTACCCAGAGGCTCTCAACTGTACACTGCCAACTGTGAGATCCATACATTCTTACTCTTCTATTACATACAGTGCCACCCTTCCACCTCTTTTTCCCTGCCTATGCCCCCTGAGGAGTGCCTGTAACCATCCAAAAGGGCACCCCAGATGCAGATCTCATCCCACCAGGTTTCACTTATGCCAGTGATGTCAAATCTTGGAGCTCCTCTTTTTTAATCCTTATGCTGTGTGCATTGGTGTGGAAACATTTGTGGTGTGGTATATTGTAGCCAACACCTCATGAAACAGATTAAAGGATCCATTTCTTCAAATTTTGGCACACAATCCCGTTGCTTATCACTAGTGAGCCTGGTTTTGTCCCCTTCCCCCTTCCAAGCTAGTTTAAAGCTCTGTCAATAAGCCCTGCTAGCTCCTATGCTAGAACTCTGTTTCCCCTCTAAGATAGGTGTATCCCAGCAGGTGTCAGTCGATCAAGTGCTGAGTAGATCATCCCATGGTCAAAGAAACCAAAATTTTTCCAATTACACCACCCTTGGAGCCACTCATTGACCTGATGGAATTGCCTGTTGTTATCAATATTATTTCTTTACACTTGAAGGATAGACGAAATTACTACCTGTGCTTCTGATCCCTCTAGCAACTGTCCTAGGGCCCTAACGTCTCTTTTGATTGCCCTCTGACTTGTCTATTTTGTCACTGCCAGTTTGAACAATCAATAGTGGATAGTAATCAGAGGACCTTAATAGACTGGAGAGTTTTCCAGTAATATCCCTTACCCAAGCACCTGGGAGACAGCACACTTCCCTGTGAGTTGGGTCCAGTCTGCACACCTTCTGCAAAATAATGGTTCATCTGCCTCAGCCTCACAAAGAGGCATCAAGCACTCCTGGCAGCCTCTGACCTGGAGAGCTGTGTCTGCCACCACCAGTAGCTCTGTCTGGCTGGAGGGCTCTGACGTGGCTGGTTCAGTGACTCCTGCAGCTACAGGGGATTGAACTTTACAGTGTGTCACCACCATAGCTGGGAAGTTTAAACTAATATGCTAATAAGACTGGGGCTGAAAGGATTTCTTTGCTCTTCCTTACCAGGCACTTAGTCTGTATGCTGCCTCTATTGGCTCCT
>JAWWLV010000100.1:42947817-42959675 GCA_035041135.1 Platyrinchus mystaceus
TCTGTATGCTGCCTCTATTGGCTCCTCCCAAACAGTCAGAGAGGAGCTTTTCCCACTTGCCCTGCCTGTGTGAACTGCAGTGTGAACTGCTGTGATATCCTCACTGCTCACTGCCACATCCCTGCTTGACTGCTCCTGTTTTGCCCTGCTCCAGGTCAGCTCCACTCCCTGGATCCCTTTAAAAGTTGCCCTGTTGCTCTCAGAACTGGTTCCTCAAGTCGTTGCTGTTTGGTGTTGCCTCACTGATGAGGTCCGAGTCTTACTGGCATTTAAATCCTAAACTGGCCATGATTGCATGACTGCATGGGATAAAGCTCCTCTGCCTGAAGAGAAATTTGTCAGTAAGATACCCTTAATTCATAATAATGTGAATTAGTGACCAAGATAGGTATTTCCCTACAGAGTCTGACTGGCGTACTATGCTATAATTGCTGAATATAAGATCAACCAGTAAGAATACTAATTCTCTGCATTTTCCCATCTGCTTTTTTGTGATCCTTCTAGCTTATAATTTGGTTGCCTATTTGGGAAAAAAACATCCTTTTCTTAACCCAGAAGGTTATCTACTTTTCCCAACAGTGAAATTTCCTTATCAATCATAAGCTTATAGAAGGGTAGCATTCCCAAAATGTCTAGGAATAAATTTTGGATTTTCGTCTCGAGAGAGGCATAGATCTTCCCAAGGCTGAAAGCTGCAAAATCAGTTTGTGCTGTCGAAGTTTAATTTTTTTTCCCTATTGATTTTATTATTTGGAGAATGTGTTGTATTGACACCCCTTATTACTGAATTTCCTACTTGTTTATGCATCTGCTTTGTATATCACCAGCAATGATAAATTCTTCTTGCAGCCTTACTCATGTGTCAGCCACTTCAGGCTCCTCAGACATTTTATCTTTGGCTGCACTTTAAAAATTTAGGTAAAATTGTTACTGGTGGAAAAATGTTAATCACATAATGAATGCGATTCTGTACTTGCACCCTGTGGCCATTAACAGCTTTCTGGAGTTATGACAATGCAATTACTCAGCTCCTAAATATAAAGTTTGTAGTGTTTTAGACTTATAGCCTTATATTTGTCTGTGCTCAATCTTTGCCACCCTATAACCTATAGTCACACTGGATGATCTTTTAATTCTGTTTCTTTACATCATGACGCTGTTCCACAGAGCACTGAGCTAGCAGTACACAAGAACCCATAAACTAGTTTCTACAATGGCATGGTGGGGCAATAATGTCAGCTATAGCTCTGATTTTGTTTAGTTAAGGTTTAGAAAAGGCATACAATTTTAAAAGAGTATATTCAAATAAGTTTTGTCATAAAAAATATCAGGAAATGGTAAGTAAGTTCTTCATGGATTTTAAGGCATCATGTCATATCATAGGAGCACATAATACAGATCTTTATACAGAATCTCAGTATGAAATACCTATAATATAGGCAACACAATAAAAATTAAACCTACTGTTCAAAGTCATCTGAAACTCCGTAGTAATTTGAAGACCTTGCCAAGAATCTTAAAATAAAACAATATTTTGAAATGCTCTATCAATTTTTACTTTTGGCATAAATGGAATTTTCAAATAGGGAACTAAAGGCAAAAAAAAAAGGGGCAAAAACATTCCTGAAATCGTGAGTTAAGATAACAGTTGCTACAGGAGATATATTTAAAGGGTATGAAAGCTAATAAAAAAACCCCAAAACGCATATTTGTATTTGTGTGTAGTTCCTTTATGCTTTGTAACTGAAATTAACCTTTGTAGATGAAAATTGTGGACATCACTTTCTGCACTGGGAAACTGAACATGTCAATGAGTTTTTGCAGAATTAGGATATGATTGAATGAGTAAGCATGGTAATGCAGCCTTATACCAAAACTCGTTAAAATCATGTGTATTTAACTACAGTTTCAACTTGACCTGGCTGTAATTATAAAATCTCAAAGAAAGAAAGTAAAGCCATTGTTAGGTGTCAGATGATTAAAAGCAGTACAAAGGATTAAAAGTGTATATGTATAGACAGCCTTATTTCTGACATGAAAGAAGCTGAAGTAATAGATAAAACAGTACAGAAAAATCTGTTGGTTGGAGGATGAGATTTTTGGTTTGGTTCAGTTTGGTGCCCACCCCCATTCCTTGTCCTCTCGTAGATTAATCATTTTGGATGCCAGAATTCTGAAAGCTGTAAGAGAGGTTCTGAAAATATAACTAATATGTTTAAGATTTGAAAGTGCTGGCTAATTTTGCTTTCATTTCAATGGTACAACTAACTCTCTAGGCATATTGCAGGGATCTGACAATAGGTTTATAACAGTGAGAAGAAGGAAATTGCATGGTAATCCTGATTTATGATGAAAATTTGAGCAAATCCTTTATTTGTGTGCTTTGAGACTAAGACCCTGAGGAATATTTGATTTTTTAGTTTTATGTAGTGAAGCAGATTTGGACTGTACTTAACAAGCAGAATTGCATTTGAATTGCTTTAGGAAAAAATTTAGTTTTGATCTCTTTATTAGTTATATTTTAATGTATTCAGAAGTGAAACAGTTCAAGAAGAAAATGTTCAACACAGAAGGCTGAGTTTTGCATTGTGTAAGACATGGAAATTATACATTGTAGGAAAGCCAAGGGCAAGTGTGCTTTCTGAGATCTGATATGGTACAACGTAGTCCAGATTTCTTTGTTAAAAATCTGAATTTAGTCATAACACTGGCTTTACTCTTTGTTTTTTTGATCACGTAAGCAGAAAGAATCTCCAATGTGTAATCATGACCTTCAAATATACTACCACTTCATATCAGATTTACACCAGTCTTCTACATTAAGGAAAAAGATCATATATTTATTTATCTGCTACCTAGATTACTCAGAATATATTATTCTAAGTGAGAAGTGCCTGAATTCACTGAATCAGCATTCATCTTATTTATTAATTAAATTACCTCAGGCAAAATGAATGAGGAGAAACATTGCACATCTGTAAACTGTTTCAGTTATAGTTTCTCCATTTTTTTGGAGGTATTTGACTTCACACATTATTTTTGCTGTAAGTTCAAATGCAAGTATCTGTGATAGTATAGCCATGATAACACTAATAATTGGATTATGCATTGAAAATACCAAAGAATTACATTTGATACAAAACTAGATTTAGTACAGAATCTTAATAGCTGAGTGCCTTCAAGCCTATAAAATCTAGTACTATATTATCTGTTGACTAAAATGTATTGCGACTGACAACAGGTTTTATCTCCTTTTTGTTCCCTCATCTGTTATTAAAAAAAAAAAATATATTTCATTTTGCTTTTCTGTAGATAATTTCTTTGCTCAGTAACATTTATTAAGAATGTCAGTCTCACACAAACAACAAACCAGAATATCTGGACTTTGTGTCTTCCAATAATCTCCTGTCTTCCAGATCAAACCAATACAACATCTCAAGACTTTTTGTTGTATTTTCCAAAGCAAGGAGCAATACCTGAAAGAACAGCATCTGGTGTTTGTGGCTATTCATCTACTGTACTCACTATTCAGTCTGTATCATAGCAAGTTCTGCCATTGCTGTATAAATATCTTCAGTTAGTATTGTTCAGTTTATTCCTATTGAACCTATATAAAAAATTTTGAAAAGAGAGAAGATTTTGAAAATAGTTCATTACACCTACCATATTAGGAAAACTGTTAGATTGAAAACTAGTTCTTCCTTTAGGACAAAAGAAAGAAAGGCAATGAATAAAAGGTATGACACCAAGAACTGTTCCTGCATAGTGAAAATTCAGCTGGCCAGCATAACAAAAAGGTTAAAATTGGAAGGGACCTCTGGAGGTCATCTAGTTCACACCCGTGCTTAAGCAGGGTCACGTAGAGCAGGTTGCCAAGACACATGCCCAGGATGGCTTTTGAAAATCTTTAAGGACAGAGATCCCACAACCTCTCTGGACAACCTTTTTCAGTGCTTAGTTACTCCTAACAGGGAAAAAAGTTTTTCTTATGTTCAGAAGTACCCTCCTATGTTTCTGTTTCTGTTCATTGCCTCTGATCTTCTCACTAGACACCTATGAAGAGAGCTTGACTCTATCACCTTTCCATCCTCCCTTCAGATTTGTATGTACTTTGGTGGGATGTGCCCTGAGCCTTTTCTCTACTAGGCTAAACAACTCTATCATCCAGATAATTTATAAAGGTGTTAAATGTGATCTATCTCGTGTTCCTATGACCTGACTTTCCTTGATATATTTCAGGGTGCCATGTGGGATAGGGTCTCCCTTGGGGCCAGGAATGATGGGAACTCCCTAGGCTAGCACCAGAGCTATTCTGTGGGGATAAGGACAGGCTGAGTCCAGGCTGCAATGTCAGACTCTAGGTAGGTGTTGGGATTAGGCCTGTTGAGTATACCCAGGGTCAAACACAGCCCCAGGATCACTGAAACAATCAGTGATTAATCATTGACAGGGATCACAATAGTAAATCTGCCCTACATATAATATTGTAAGACAATTTGGTTTAGGGGGAAATGACCTTTCCTAATCCTTTCCAGCATAACTTTTACATTCAAGGTAAATTATCAAGGACTACATGCAAAGCAAGTCTGGTTTTCAGTTCCCTAATGGCAGAATAAATAAAATGTATTTGAACAGGTCTTACTCGAGATCACAGCTCCGGTGTAGCTAACGCATTGACCATTCCCCAGCTCTTTGAAGCAGTCAGCAGCTATTCTGATTCCTGATATAAACTACTGTGTAAACTACTACTGTAGCTTTTGACAGTCTTTGTATGTGTTGTCAGTAGTCAATTTAGATTCCCAGGTTCATTCACAAAAACAGAGACAGTAGAACATCTAATACCAAAGAATGCTAAAATTCAGCCAGAGACCTGTATACATAAGGTTATTAAATAAATTAGACTCTTTCCAATCATACCTATTCTGTAAAGTAGGTTTGTTTCAGAAGGAAAGATAAGAAAGATGGCCTTCAATTTTAAAAATGTGGATGTTTTATTTGGATTTATGTATTTTTAATGGAGCTGTGTCAAAAATAATCAGTGAAGTATGAAGCTAAAAATGAGATCCATCTCATGGATCTACATGGTTCTTGAAAACAGATTTATGCCACTCTTTATATGGGGATTTGAAAAATTGTTTTAATAGCACAACCATTCTTTAACCAGGGACTATTTATGCACAGTTAAGTATTTCTGAAATCAAACCAGAATGCATCAGTAATCAAATTATTTCTTGATTACATCTTCCTTTTCTACTAATAAGGCTATGACAATATTTGTCAAGCAAATGGGAAGTTAGAGCGCTCCTATAACATCTGACCAGATTTCACTAATATGTTTCACCATATACTTTTTGAACTAAAGAGAATGGTAAGCCAACCATATTGAATTGTTTATGATGAATAATGAGTGGAAGATGAGCATATTTAGAAGGAAAGTTCTTAATGAATGTCATCCTTGCTCAATGAACTTGGGCTCTTCCCCTGACATTCACTAAGGTTACTTGTTAGGATATATCTTGGCATATTTTTCAGAAGCACAGTAGTTGACTTTTACATGAAACTTAAAGCACAATCTGTAGGAAAGCCCAGAAAATCGAAATACATTATTTGTTTGTAGCTGAATAAACCGAAATTAATAAATTAAGAGTTTAGAATTTCTAAAACCTAAAGCATTTTTTCTTCAAATCCCAAAGCCCAGAAAATATTATTTTTGGCACTGCTGATTGGTAGAAAGTTTTAGATCAAACTGACAGAACAGAGTTTCAGGACCTTGCTGGATTTGCCTTGACCCAGGCTGATTTTATCTTGCT
The DNA here is from genome assembly GCA_035041135.1 of Platyrinchus mystaceus. Classification (NCBI taxonomy): domain Eukaryota; kingdom Metazoa; phylum Chordata; class Aves; order Passeriformes; family Tyrannidae; genus Platyrinchus; species Platyrinchus mystaceus. Next base: position 42,953,628 of record JAWWLV010000100.1, read on the forward strand.
TAACAGATGCCTAGAGGCCAATTAATGATTACTAGTATTTTGGAGCTGCTGATCTGTGAGTTTCGTCAGGTCAAGGTCTGATGCTTTTTGTCATCATCATAACTTGAATATCTGAAATTTTGCCAATTTGATGTGCTGTATCTTCATTTATGTTATAAAATATCAAAAAAAATTGGTTATCTAAAGTGTCTTGCTTAAACTTATGCAACCAAATTTGAAATAACATCATCTGATAAAGTGGCTGGATATGTGCATCAGCTGACTGCTTTTTAGGACAGAATCATTGTTAAGTAGAAAAGAAGTTGTCACAAGGAGTTATCAGGGATATTTACTGAAATGATCTTTTTCATCATCTTACTTGCCTTACAATTACTTCATTCTTCTGTGTTAATGTGTGGCAGCCTTCTTACACAAAAAATTTTAAATAACAGTATTGCCAGTGTAATATATATATTCCTGCTTGGATTTTATGCATGCCTCAAAATAACCACATATTCATATACCAATATGCTTCTCACACATGAAGACATAGAAGGAAAAGAGTAATATGTATGAATGTGTTGTATTTGGTAGCAGAAAAAACCCAGGAAACATGATTCTCTTTACAAAGCAGCAAGCATTGGATAGGAAATTTAAAGAGGTGGTACATCATTCTGTTTTCAAATCAAATATGGAACTTTTATATTTAAATAGAAGAAAATTCTATTTTCAAAATTTAGTATCAATTTAAAGTTTGATAGTAACTCAGTCTTCCTTATTAAGCTGTGTTCACTAGTCTTTACAGGGTAATAAGTTCTAGTAAGATCTAGCAAACCCGACTAAACACAAGGTTTTTCTGGCCAGCAGACTCTGTGAACTGGATTCCTTGGATTTCCTTGTTTTTATTGCCTCCATTCAAAACTTGACAATATGCAATCCAATCTCAGTTGTCTCTGCTTTTAAGTGGAGAATTGGACTAGAAAAATCACTTTCATGTTCCCTTCCAGCCTAAATGACTCTATGACTGTGCTAGAAAAGCATTTACAGTAACAGTAATTTTTGTCTGAGTTCTTCACCAGCTGTCTTGCCTCATGTCATGACACTGCACACCAGCACATCAGAAGACAGTTTATTCAACCATTTCCTCCAAGTGTATTATTATATCTTCTTTTTCACCTCCAGAATTAACTTATGTGTTGTAGTGTTTTCTGCTGTTGGTGTGGGGGGTTTGTTTGTTTGTGTATTAATTTAATCACCTTAATTTTAAAAATGTTCTCTCACATTAGAAAACAAGTATGATCTAAGTAGGGATTTGGCAATATGCTGAACCTGCATGTGCAGTTATATTTCTCTCTTTTTTTTTTTTTTCTTTCCTTTCTCATTTCAAAGTATTTGTGATCTCTGTAGACATCTTATCTAGTCTACTATATTTCACAGACTTCATTGCTTATAAACTCTGAATATGGCCCTAGGGTTACAGGTTAAGATTCCTGGAGTAATGTCTAAATTTGCTCTTTCTTACCCTGAGAAGTAATTATAAGCAATTTTGTCACCATTATGATTATAATAATGAATCTTAAGTATCAAAATGAAGTAAAATTTTATTTTAATAGCTACCCATTTTCCAGTATTTTCTGTGATTTTCCTGCCATGTGCATTAACTTTTATGTGTCTTCATATTAAAAATAAGACAAACTATTCTGTACCCAACTGCGGCATACATGAATGATGATTATTCACTCAGCTGTGAGTTTTAAGGATGAAACTGTTGGTCAGGGATGGAAGACAGAGCTTTCATTCTGAAAATAGTATCAAGTGAGCCTTAAAATGCAAGACCTCTGAAGCTTAAGTTGTCTAGCTTAATCAGAGAGAAGATTGAAGGATGAATTCTACATGAATATATATGTATATGCACACAACTATAATGAAAATGAGAAGACAGCTGTTTAACTTTGAAGACAAAATGGTGACATAAAACCAGCAATTGAGAGCTAATTTTTAGACAAATATAGTATTAGAATTAGAAATATGTGTTCCAGTTGTGAGATATTTAAATATTGTTAGAGTAGTGCAACTTTCAACTTTTTGATAACACAACTATTTCAAAGGTATATTTCACTCAAAAAAAAAATGTATAACCTCTGTGTATGCGTTTAATGAATAGAGGACTACTTTGGTTCATTTGGATCGTGCTATATTTAAATGATTCCCTGTTTTCACTATCATCATCATCATCATCATCATCTTTCAAGATTACAGGGGAAAACAAAATTTAATGCATTGACATTTTAATGTTCTTTGTACTTGCATCTATACATTAAACGGGTAACAAAATCAAATTTCATGCTTCAGAGCTTTAGCCAGTCATCAGCAAAGCGAAGGAGTACATTGTCTTGATGAGCAATTGGTTAGATGTAGTCTTTCTTCTCTCCCTCTGAAGAATCAAAGTCTAACTGCAACTATAGTCTGCAAGAAAAGATAGCTACAAAGACACTGCAAAATATTTTGTCAGTGTGACTGCTGATATAATCAAGGTCATGCTGGTCACCACATTTTTATTTGAGTAGAAAATTTTCCTTGCTCAGTCTGATGGGGAGTTTGGAAGATTTTTTGCCAACTTATTAATTTTCTTTATAGCAAAATGAGTAGTTGGAGGTCTTCAGGTGTTACAGTGTGAAAATTATTTTTCAGCTTCTAAACTTTATGGTAAGAATAAATCACTTCTTGACAAGAACAGTCAAAACTTAGCTCAGTGTTGTTTGGATTATCTCGGTATGTTTCAGATAATAAAATCTTTCAATATTAGAAACCTGGAGTAGAGGAACACATACAGACCTCCCCTGATGCCATGCCCTACTCAGGGGGAAATGCATACAATCAATACACCCATGAATTCTAAGAAAGGGAAGTTACCAACTCTTACAGCACTCAGATCAAAAGGCTGACAGCGGTGGTTGACCTTGGAGAGCTGCCATATACCCACTCTGTCACTTCCCCTCCTTAATAGGACAGGGAGAGAAAATAAGATGGAATATCTTGTCATCTGTTAATGTCTCCCCACTGTTTCTGGGGACAGAACTATAACACATTAGAAAAGCACCTAGTTAAAATGAAGTAAACAAAATAAACCAGCAAAGTCCTGATTAATGATTATTCATTTAGGATAATAATAAACAAGGTGGAAAATCTCTACCCTCTTAATAAACACTGTAAATGTGAGGTTGAATAAAGTACTTTATAGTTTTAGTTAAATATGAACATGATGAACCTCTTGGAAATCTGAGTTCACTTTTCCTAACATCTTCCATTTATATCTTTCTTCAAGAACAAGGCAACTGTTATTTTTTTTTTTTCATAAAAATGAGATGTTTCTGTAGTGTGTTAACCTTGACTGACTTTCAGATTCCCACCAAGCCACTCTTTAACCACCTCCCCCCCCTTTAACAGAACAGGGGAATAGGGGAAAAAACAAGATGCAAAAACTCATGGGTTGAGATAAACACAAGGAGGTAGAACAAACTCACTTGGAGAAAATTAATTTAATTTATTGCCAAATAAAAATAGAGCAGGATAGTGACAAACCATGACAAAACTAAAAACATTTTCTTCCTTTCCCTGCCTTCTTCCCAGGCTTCACTTGGTTCCTGACTCTTCTTCCACCTTCCCCTCTAAGTGGTGCAAGGCAATGTGAAATGGGGGTTACAGTCAGTTCATAATATTTCATCTCTCCATCTCCTTCCTTTCCATACTTTGGCCCTGCTTCAATATATGGTCCTTCCCATGCTATGCAGTCCTTCATTAACTGCTCCAGCATGGGTTATTTCCGTGGTGTACAGTCCTTCAGGAACACACTGTTCTAGCATGAGTCCCCGCTGTGGGCTGTAGATCTTGCCAGAAAATGTGCCTCCTTGGGCTTCTCTCCACAGTCTCTCCACAATCTGCAGCTTCCTTTAGGGCATGTTTTTCTGCAAGTGTGGGGTCATTCATGGCCTAGAGTGTTGACATCTGCTCCAACATGGCCTTCCATGGGCTGCAGGGGACAACCTGCTTCACCATGGTCTTCTTCATGGGCTGCAGAGGAATCTCTGCTCCAAGTGCCTGGAGCACCTCTTCCTCCTCCTTCTCCTCTGACCTTGGTGTCTGTAAGCTCTCACATTTGCTCACATTTTTCTCATTCCTCTCTCTCACAGCTGCTACGTGGTATATTTTGCCCTTTCCTAATATGTTAGAGAAGCACAGTCATCTTGGCTGTTGGGCTAAGCTATGTCCTGTGGTGAGTTCGTTTTAGAGCTGGCTGCAACTACCTACTTTCATAGAAACCATCCCTGCAGCTCCCTCCCCTGCTATCTTACCACAACAGGCAGGAAATGTTTATAATTAGACTCTTCTTGCATTATCATGACAAAATGTTGAAAACCATAATCAACATCTTTCTCTATAAAAGCCTAGTTGATTCTGATTTCAAGTACTAAGTAAACTCTTACAATTTTGGAACAGGGAGAGAAATTAGAATCTGAGCTCAGAAATCAGCTCTTATAATTCCACAATGCTCTAGATAATGCCTTTGCTTTTATTCTTTCATAGGAAAGACATTTGTTTTCTGGTTTAAATTAGGTTGCTGGACATTTAGTCACTTTAAATTCTGAATACAGGAACAATGTATTTATTAGCACCTTGCAGTCTGTGAGGATATGCGAGAGATTTGCTCTCTCTGCATTGACCTGTCTGAAATCTTGTATTTTTGTCAAGTTTCTTTCTGTCTCAAGCAGGGCACCTCTTCTAGTGTAAGGACTTGCAATCTTATCTAAAAGATATTGAAGTTGATGAAAATCTTTTTGTTAGGTCAAGAAAGCTTGGAAAGTTTGTTTTGAGAGGTCAGTAAAATTGTAGGACACAGAGCTTACCTCTTTGGGGACAGCAGGAGGCTAATAAACCCATGCTCTCTAGAAGACATGATACAGTAAAAGAGACTCCTTATGATTCTTTCCACAAAGAGAATAGAGGTATATGGGTATATGACTTTGTGCTGATAAATACAATTTTTTATAAAGGTACAGTGACTGACAATATAAAGAGAATAGCCGGTCGTGGGTTACAATGTTGATGCTATGAATAAAAATTCTGAAATTTTTGTTGCATATAAAGATAGTAAGTGAAGTTTACATTTCTGTTAGTGTTGTCAGTTAAAAAGTTATGTTGTACACTTAGAAAAAGGACCATATTGGCTCAGCCTTGGCCAGCGGCAGGAAGTCTGTCCTGGAGCCGGCTGGCATTGGCTCCATGGGACAGGGGAAGCTTCTAGCAACTTCTAACAGAAGCCACCCCTGTAGCCCTTCTGCTACCAAAACCCACTCACAGAAACCCATTACAGGTGTTATTTGTTCTATTATTTTGTTGTTTGCCTGTGCGTGATAAAAGATAATAGAAACATGAACTTTCTCCATGTAAATATATCTGGAGATCACAAATGCAGGTAAAAAATGCAGAATAAATAAAATTTCAAGAACTAGAAAAGCTTATGAAACCGTAAATGCGGATGAGTTGTTAAAACAGAAAGACTGTATAATGTAGGATCATATCCCGCATGTGTGAATAGAAAGGATATAGAAAAAGAACTTCATTTTTTAAAAGTGAATTATCAACAGCACACATAGCCACCATTTCTGTCCAAAGCATTAAGAAAAAGATTACTGAACTCTGTGTAATTTATAGAAGCTGAAAGAATATTGTGCCATTTTTAAAAATAATTTTCCTTTTTATCTAATTTACACTACTAAGAAAAACTTGGTGGTATTTTACCTTTTTCAGAAGTCATGAGTACCACACAAACATTCCTTAGTTGGAAACAGTCACTGGTGTATTGTTTGTGTGGTGTCTGAGGTGGGATTTCCTATTATGTCTTGTGATTTTAGTAACCAATTTTCAAACAAGATATAATAACAGTGTTCCATGTGGCATTCTAAGAGACACATGCTAAGCGTCTCTTAAAACGCTTCCATCAACGCTGCCTCCGTACAATCCTAAACATCCACTGGACAGATTATGTGACCAATACATCTGTCCTTGAAC
>JAWWLV010000100.1:43011875-43043428 GCA_035041135.1 Platyrinchus mystaceus
CCTAAAAAATCCATTGCGCAGGCTTGAAAGGTAAAAAGACCTTTCCCAAATCTTCATTCGCGAAGACTGGCCACGTTTGTTTTTTTTTTTTTTTTTACATCAATATTCACAAACATAAAGAAGCTTGCAGTACATAACTTGCAAAGAGAAAATTGTCAAATTCGAAAAGCTAATGTCTTAAAGAATGAAAATTGAAGAATGCCTGATGTAATTATTGGTGAGTTCATGTTCTTTTTGAATTCCATCTATGGACTTTTCTAAACACGTTTGAGTTTTATTAGTTTTACTATGTTATGTTTTTTGCTATTTTCTCACAGCACTGTCATGCCATCCATTTCCTTCTGACTGTACCTGCAGAATTCCACCTTTCCCTTAGCAGGCAAAGTGTACCATCTACTCCAAGGATGCTAATAATGCTACTCCAGCTAACTATCTACTAGGGAACTCCCATGGGAATGTGTTCAGCATCCAGTCCAAAAAGCTCTAATTAAAAGTTACCTCCAGGACACCTGACCCACCCTTGAGGTGGTTGTTATGGTATTTTAACCTCCTGCTTCTACTCTCCCATCAGGCTGAGCCTCACCAATGCCATTTGTGTTTAGTGGCTTCTTTAAATAAAGCCATATAATTTGCTGTGATTGTATGACTTGAATTGTCCCGACTGTCCTATTATTTTTCTGGCTATATGCATACTGTTGTTTAACAATGCTATTTTATTGTCTCAGCTCCTCTATAGGTTAAGCAGTAAAAGTGCCCTTCACATTCTGCTTACTTGATTTGTAAGAGGAAAAGGGCAAAAAATGCTTTAACTACATGTGCCTCATATATAGGGATGTCAAAAATACAGTCTTTTGTTTATGATTTCTCAGATCCTAACTTCTATAGTTTCACCTTCATACTGAAAAGAATTTCAATTTTGTCTGAGTTTATTGATGCTTAGGGAACTTTTTTTGCAATTTAAGGTTAAGTTGTTTGATATTTCATGCCAACAGCTGATTGAGCAGCTCAAGGTAGTGCAATACTTATAACCATTGTCTCCAGTTGTGTGCAATTGTAGTTTAGATCTAATGATGAAACCAAAGCAATTACAATCTCTTTGGTTGCTTATTTCTGGCTTTTGTTTTGTTTTGTTTTGTTTTTTTCTGGTTTTACCTTTCAACTGAATTCTGTTCTCTCTTATGATGAGCATAAAACTTACTCAGCACTGTCCTATCTCTACTATGTCTGTGTACCTGCTGTGCTTGTGTTTTACTCTGCTATAACATAGCTGTTTGTTTAGTGTTCTTTTTGCAAACTTTCATTGACATAATTAGCATAGTATAGTATGACATCATATGGGCTAATATAGAGTATTGTGGTGTGTCATGGTGCAGTATGGCATAGGCTTATATTATGTAATATAACACTGCATATTGAAACCTTTCCAATTTTAAAGCACTGGCTGAAAATTAGAGAATTCTCTTTAACTCATTGGTGGACTCCGTTACCTTCTCTGCCAAGAACAAAGGTATTCTACAAACAGAAGTTATTATTCTATTTCTTATATGTGCAACATAGAATAATAATATCAGCTTTACAAAGTTTCACCCAGTAATGATTATCCAATGAAGAAAAAAATGTCCTCATAAAATGGTTATTGTTATATTACACTGTGGGATTTCTGAAGCAATGCTGTTGCTGTAGCAGTGAAACACATGGAATGATGTGGTATTTATCCACAGAAACTTGGCAATTAGCACAACCAATGTTGTTGTAATAGATGTCTTTTGTCTTGCCTTTGATGTTGTTTGCTTTTGCTGTTGTTACCACCTGAAATTAGGCTTGGAGAGATGGTCTGATTGCTACTCCGTGCCTCTAGAATCACTGATGAGATCCTCATCACTAAGTCATGGTGTTGTTTTTGTTGATTCAGGCTTCAGTGAAAGCCAGGTTTCTTAGGTGGATAATGCTGGGTTTATTATTGCAGTGTCATATTAAACAGCGCTCTGGTCTTGTGTCACCAATATTTCTCTTTAAAATCCTCTTCCCTGTGTTTTAACTCTGCACAACATCAGTGTCCCTGTAACCCTCCTTTATCTTCTGCCTGGCCCTATCCTGCCAATGCTTGTAAATCATTACTAAACCATATTGATAACAATCCAGCTCCATAAATGCCCACAATGCATCTCCACAAGACACTAAATAAACCTTCAAACACAAACACAGGCTTTGTCAGAGGCTTATGAATTGTTTTTCAAAAAGCCTGTTTGCCTATTGGAAATTATCTCTTTCTCATATAAAAAAAAATTTCTGCTTTTCCCCCCTCTCATATTAGCTTTGCTTTGCTGATAGGAAATAGAGCATTCAAAGATTTTTGCATGAGGAAAAGAAATACTGTGGAATTTCACCCTGAAGGCATATTTCTGGATAATTTGTGAAGAGGACTCCTGATTTTCTGTCTTTTCTTTTACATTTAAAGAATTAAGAAAATTAAAAAAAAATAAAAACATAATCCTAGATTAATGTTTAAAGTATAATCCTAGATTTCAGTGAGAATACTTACCCAGAATCTGTATTTCTTCCTTTTTAGTTTCCCGGTGTTCCTAAGTTTTTCAAAGAACAAGTCAACTTTTCTTAAAAAACTACGATTGACAGGAATCTGTCTGAGTCAATTCATGGATATGATCTGTTTATGTTACTGTCCTTTAAGTAATTATTTATGTCAATGTAGTACAATCTTGAAGGCTTGCATTTTAATCCTATTCTATGACTGAATTTCTTTACAAGAAGTAATTACCATAAAATTTAAAATTTGCTTAACGTATGTATTCTGTAAGTCAGATAGAAGAGTAATATATGCTGTAAAATGGGTAATAGTTAAGTACTCATCAAAATACAGGAAATAAATTCAGAGATCTGTTTTCCAAGTGACTATACAGCAATTGCTACTCTGAAAGCTCTCTAGCCTTTACAATTTCCATATAAATAATGGAGTAAAAGTTAAATAATTATTTGTAATTTCATAGAGTATTAGCTGTGAGACACAGTTACAGTTAATGTGAACCACTATTCCATGTTCTTCCTCCCAAAAATGAAAAACTGTGTGTTTTTAAGATATGGTTTACAAGCAGGCTTTGAGTCTACCCTTTGAGAACATCACTTTATTCTGCATTAAACCCAGCGGAGAGAGCTGTGTTTCACAGCAGTCCCAGATAAGCCTGTGGCTTTGTAAATCTTTTGCATAGTTTATTATAAATGCTTAATAGCCTCTGGATAAGCCCTGACTTAACTTATTTGTCTGCATGTTTTTGTATGCCATGATTTTATGTGCAGAGATCAGTAAGCTTTATTATTTTGTACTGTAAATAGACATTGCAATCAGGTATAATCATAAGAAGCAAAATGTTACTAATGTTTGTTTTATTGAGAGGTATGCTGTAGAAATGATTGTCTAAAACTCTTTTTCACAATGCTTTTTTAGTTTCTTTGTGGTTTTTTGCCTCAGTAGAAAATATGAGTATTTTTATATATTTTTTTTATAAACTTCAGGAATTTATTTATTTTTACAAGACTGTCCAGAGGGATAGACTACTTTCAAATATTCTTCAAAGAAAAATTAGACTAGTGTGAAACTACTAAAAAGGACAGATAAACATGTTGATTGCTTTTCATTGCATTAAATAATGAAATAACTATTATATTTGTCAAAATTTAACACTGTACTAAAAACACCCTGTAGCAGAGGAACAAAAATTTCTATTTCATGCAGTAATCTTTATATACAATGCAAATTTATTTAGGGGAGATCATAATTGTAGTACTTCATCTGCCACTGAAAACTATTTATTTTCTGAGGGCTTGCTTCAAAGAAAGATCAGTCTATGAATTCAGAGTACAAATCAGCATCTGGCCCTTTGCGCTACTGCTTCTCCAAAAGAGCAATAATATACAGTACAAGCCCAGAGACCAGTGTCACCATATCCTCCCAGAAAATACAATTCTAGTGAAGTTATGACTTGTGCAGCTTGACTGAATGAAAGCATGAAAGTGGAGACTGCTTCAATCTTTGTCAAATGTTGTTTTTCTGTACTCCTTCCAACTTCCTTTTCACTAAAGATGTGATTTTTAAATAAATTTCTCACTCTCAGACCTATAGTTTTTAGGTTATCTCCATCTCAGAAAAATACCTATCTTATAAGGAATTGTAAAGTACTGACGGACAGGAAGATGAGCAGCAGCTGAGGCTTCTGGAGATATTTAGTATGTCCTGGCTGAGTTTGCAGTCTTGACACATCTGGTACATCCTCATTAGCACAGTAATAATTATATTGCTAACACCTTAGCCATTACTGTAATATTAATGTCTGAACAACGAACTAAAAGGTATAAATTACACTTTTTCTTCTCCCCTTTTCCCCCCGCAAAATGACAATAACCTCTGTCATGCAAATCAGGAATATAAAGCCTGTCATATTTTAAAACAACCTCACATTATGTTTGTAAAGTTAAAATCAGCTGTGGAATGGAAAGAAACTTACTCCTTTGGACTTCTTTAACTTTTTTTTACATATATTTTGCAGTTATCTTTTAAAATATGGCAGTGACTAGTTCATTAAAATTATAGATCATGGACTGATATGCTCATGGCATTTCTGTTCATACAAAGTTTATTCTTTGATATAATTTTTTTCTCTGATTTTTATTTTTCCCAAACAGGTCATGAAATAATGTGAATAAGGAAAAAAAAATGTGACTCATGTAACTTTTGCATTAATGTATAATGATCCATTTTTATAAGTTTATACTTGGTGAAAATACAGGCCTTTTTTTCTCCAGACAGTTATCTGAATTGTAGAGAAAATAAGACAACATAGTGGTTATTAACAGTAAATAAACTCCTCCTTTGTATGACCTGCCTTGGCTCTCTGTGCACTGCAGCATTTCCCTACACAGACATAGGAGCTTACTAGGTGTTAACAGCAGTGTCTTCTCTTTGCTTGTATTTGGACACTGTAGAGATCCTCAAAAAGGGCATAATGTAAAGAGGTGCAGGCTGTTTCTTTTCTGGGCAGTAAAATATATTTAGCAGAGCCTTTTATGAGTTAGAGAGGACAAACTGTGGTTTCAGCTACTAAGGTCATCTCTCAGACAGATTTTTTTGAGGAACTGGCCAAGGTTACTTCTCATAGTTGACATCTCGTACAGTATACAAACATAAATCACAGAGTAGCTTTTATCTGCCTCAGATTCAGGATAAAAAGCATTACAGTTTGACCTTCACATGTGTTCTAACCAAATCCCATAATATAAAGTCACCTCTAAAGAAAGAAAGGGGACAAAGAGAACAACAAGGATCTGTTTAATCATGTATTGTACAGGGAGGCCACTCATCATGTTGTTTATTCTTATAAGCGCAGTGCTTTGGTTATAAAAGTTTATTTTCATATGAGTAAAAACATGGAAAATGAACTTTGAAATTAATTAACTGTTTATTTATGCATTTTTGTGTTGTAGGACTAGCTTGCAGGCTAACAAAATGTTAGCTTGCCTAAAGGATGTTCATTTAAAATAATAGTGAAAATTTTTCTGACAGCTGGTAATTTGCTTATTTACAGCTACTATATTAAAGCTTCAAATGTAGTAGGTACAAATTAATAAGCTTCAGCTGAAGGGCCCTTGTTCCCTTTTGATTGTTCCAGTTGCAGAGAGATGAAACTTCCTTTTACTTTTTCTGTTTCTATTAATCATCTTGTGACACCCCATCCTATTTTCTCTCTTACATGAAGTTCAGGTATGTTGCTATAAAGATAAAATAATTAGAGGCCATTCAGTATATAACACTTAAGTTACTTAGTCGTGGCACTGAAATTATTATAAATTGGTTTCCCTTTATTTTGAAAAATAATACCACTTTTTCCCAGGGCAGAAGTCACACTTTATTCCAAACCCGTTAAAACTCATATGAGAAGAAATAATTAATTTTTATGTGCTTAGTTATTAATGTGATACATATTAATGAGAAAATTGTTAAATCCTGTAAAAAATTTAGTAAAATAAAACAATGCTAAGAAGATCCAATAAATGGGGGATTAGTTGGTCTGGGGAAGCCAATTGATTTAGTGAAACTTCAAACACAACCAAACTGAAATAGACAGCAAAATGGTGTTTGGTATTTATTTTCATTCAAAATTGCTTTGTTTGTGAGGATATTCAGAGTTTGAGAGTTTAATTATTGATAAAGTTGTACCTTTAAGCACTGAGAAAACATGATCTATGAGTAATTGAATGTAGCAGCATTAAAAAAAAAAACAAAACAAAACAAAACAAAACCAACCAACCAACCAAACAAGACAGAAAACAAGTTGTCATAGAGTCATAGAATAGCTTGGGTTGGAAGGGACCTGAGAACCTGAGAGATCATCTAGTTCCAAACCCCCTGCCTAGAGTAGGTTACCCAGAACCCCATACAGACTGGTTTCAAACACCTCTAGGGACGGGGAGTCCATAACCTCTCTGGACAACCTCTTCCAGTGCCTCAACAGTAATGAATTTCTTCCTAATGTCTTATCTAAACCTACCCTCTTTCAACATCAGGCCATTCACCCTTGTCCTATCACTACATGTCCCGGGGGTTTTCCATAACACAATTTAATGGGAAGCAAATTTTTTCCCCTCATGTTCTTGTGTGCTATAGCAAAAAAAAAAAAAAAATCTTCATGAGTTCTGTCCCCATTGACTGCTTGCAAGAATACCTACTTCACTTTTGGTCTGAACTTTCTTATTAGTCACACCATTTTACATTCTCCTTTACTCATGAAATCTATGTTTGCAAGGTGAAAGCTGACTACATTATTTACAAAAACCTGTATAGTGAAATGATACAGTGTTTTGTTGTGTTTGTGGGAATGTGTACTACATTCTATTTGGTTTTTGTGTACCAGACCTGAAACTCCTGGCATGTGATTTTAAGAACTCTTGGACCTTCATATAGAAAATAGAAAAGTCTGGCCCCTTTTAATTTTTATTGTGTCTTGGCATCTCTATTGATGCACTAAAGATACAGAGGTGTTTTACTGTGAGAGGAGTTATGTATGCATTTCTACATGCACTTAAAAAAAATCCCAGTCTCCATCTTCTATGTTAAATTTCAAAAATTAATAAATATTCTTATACTGAAATCCCTGTGCACTTGTTCTCCATTTACAAAGTTTAAAGGACAGTAGTAGTTAAATGTGTTTCAGTTTGAGAAATGTAAATTAATTTTTGGTAAGAAGAAAATATTATATGAGATATTAAGAGTAAATTAATGAGATAATCTAATAAATTAATAATTTCACCTTACCCCAAAACCTTAATGGGACACACAGAAGATTGCAGAGGTCTACATACTAGAGTTTAAGTCTGAAAGAAAGAGTTAATACACTTCTGCTCAAAGTACACAATAGTTTGGGTTCTTGAAATATGCAGGGTTTATACAAAACAACAACAAACTATGCTGTAGAAACGCACAACAGAATATATTTTGGGTCTTGGAGAACAACCACACATAGTGATTATAGTATTTAGAGGTAAGTTTGCATAGTCTGTCAAAAAGCAGCCGAGCTTGCTTGATGCACAAATATAGCATGTTCAGTTTTTTCATGGAATGTTTTCCAACAGTTCTTATTTACAGATTTAGTTAACTGAGTTTTCTTCAAGTTATACTAATGTAATCTGGTGTCTCATAAATATAGGAAAATCAAAATAAATATTCAAATTATCACTTTAATGGAACTCAGCAAAAAAAGAGACAGTTTGACTAATTTCATTGCCTTTTCTTTATATTTAAATAGTTTTGATACATATTGTTTCAAATATTATGCAAACAAAACAAGAATTTTTATCTTCAGAATATAAACACGAAAGATTATTCAGTGCTACTGAGGGATTATGCTTCACACACAGTTTAGTCAATTCTTTGGAAGGATTTCCTTTTAGGGAAAAAGAAAAAGATTTTATTTAAGCCCTCTAGACACAATTCATGTGAGTGAATTTTCTAGGTCTATACAACCAAGTTTAAAGTTGGTCTTCTCTTCTAGGCTCCTCCTATTGTATCAATCAGCCTGAAGGGCCATAAGACTCACAAATTTGCTTGCAGGAAGTTTTCTCTTTTTTTTTTTTTTTTTCTCTCTTAGTAGAATTTATTCAAAATACTTCATTTGTTCAAAAATTACTCTCTTCATAAAGAATTTGTCTTTTATTTTCATATTATACTCAGCTGCTGGTTGGGGTTGGTGGGTTTTTTTTGTGCGGGAGGTTTCTTTGTTTCTTTGTTTCTCTAATTACTATTAGGGGAAAAAGACTGGTTTTGCTGCTGGCATTTTTCTGCATGCTCATGCACTTCTGACTACATCCGGATCAATACTGAATGAAAAAGAAAAAAGAAAAATAAAAAAAAAAACAAATCAAACCCAAACCATCACATTATCTCGAGTCTATTAAAAAATCCTTTTGGATTTTCTTCTGTATTATTTCAGCAAATGCACTTGCTGGATCGAATGCTTCCAAGAGAATACAAGTTAGGCAAATGTTGGAGAATACTGACTGACACTGAATTCCAGATAAACAATTGTGAAAAATCATATATGATGCCTGATACAAAAGTTTTTCAGTCACATAGTAGGATGAAGTAATTCAGTTCAGTTATAGTGATTCAATGACAAAGATTTGATACTCATTCAATATAAGGATTATTTCTTTTCTAAATATTTATATTGCTGAAGTGAATGAAAGCCACTTGCGTGTTCTGGGATTCTAATTTCATAGACCCTTAAGAACAAGATATTTGACATAATAATGCCAAACTACAAAATAAGTTAACTAAATAGACATATAGATAACATTTAGGTAGTTTTTTTATCAAACGTCGTATTTCCTGCAAAATATTTATTATTTATACTCACGTTGTTCAGGGTCTACTTCTGCCTTTTGTGAATTCCTGCTCTTTCAGAAGGGATCTTTTTGTTACCAAGAACTTATTTAAAAGATGTATTTGGAAGATTTAAAGAACAAAAAGATTGGATAATTAGGGGGAGGTTATTATTATTTTACTCAGGGGTGATCTGATATGGTTCTTAATGCATTTGATAAAGGTAAATTGCTTACTTCCAGTTTTGACTTTAACAGGCATTGTGTCTTTGTTTTAATAAGGAGGCATTTATTTTAGTAAGGAAAGTGATGAAGAATTTTACTTTGAGATATTTTTCACACAGTTGAGAAATTTGAATGTTTTTGAAACCACACATTCTATCACATTTGACTTAATCAAAACATTTTTCTGGTTTGCACATGTAGTTGGTTAATTGTGTGTCATAATTCAATTTCTGTCTGCTACAAAGATGCACTGACAAGAAAAAAAAAAACATATTCAATGAAATTTGGTTTCATTTAGTTCTGGGTGTTTTTTCACTCATATAGTGTATAGTATACAGACTTGAACCACGTAAGAAAAGCAGATGTTGATCAAAGACTTTCACATAGTTTCACAATGTAAAAATTAGATTAGATGTTGCCCACCCAATGTTAATCCTCCTGTGTGCACTGCCTTGTACCCTGTCTCTATAATTTGAGATAAAAAACCAGTCAGGTAATGATGATTCAGTCTAAACTTACGGTTAAGTTGCTTTTCAGGGTGGGTTAAAGTTTGATTCTTTAGTTATACAGTGGAAACCACATAAAATGCCAAAATGTCAAAACAAGCTCAGTATGAGACACGGTTTTACTTTAAAAACCCTTAAGAGCCATAAGGTGGCAGTGCGGCAACTATTTTTAACTGAAGCGGGAAAAAAAGAGAACTGAAACTCTGATTTCTAAGGTACAAGAAAAGTAACCCAGCAACAGTTTCAGTGTTTGGGAGATTTTTTTTTTCTTTTTTTTTTCCTTTAAATGTATATCTCTAAAACGACTTAGGAGGCTGAAAGAGAGAAATTCCTGGCAGTGAAATCTCATTTGTTAATACCTGATCTGAAGCAAAGAAGGTTTCTTGCAAGCCATATAGTGGAAATATGTAAAAATATGTTAAATACACAGTCTACAAAATATTAATCAGAAGCAGGATAAGACATTTAGTTACGAGTATGTTACATGGTTTATGCACACTTCTTAAAGAAAGTTCAGTCTTTTCTTAGAAAAATAACAGTTCATTAAAACATTAGGAGAGTAATTGTGTGCATATGCATATACCCACATAAGTACACTCACATATGAAAAAGTAAAACCCTTTCAAGCAAACTGAACTTGTAAATTGACAAACACCATCCCTCTGCTTCCCTTCTCCTATATCCTCTAAGCATCTTCCTTTGCTAAACACTAAAGGTTTGACAAAAGAGAAGTGGGGATGTTTAGTGGATTCTTCACTGGCTTCTAGTATACGTCATCCCACAAGCTTTTAAAAAAAAATCCTCAAAAAATATGAAGTGTATCACCAAAATACAGATGGAAGAGAGCTCAATGCCTGTTTTTCTCAGATGTTTTCAATAGGTTTGATCTCATTTCTGCAGTAGAAATACACATATAGAAAGCAGTTGGCCATTCCTACTTAATTTGGAACGTGCAGATGGATAATGAAAAATCTGGATCAATACCAAATGTGCAATTTTGATACAGACCATGTAGTTGTATGAAATCTTCCTTGTAAAAAATATTTTCTATAAAGACACATCTTACAAAGCACTGAGAATGTAAGAAAAGAAAATATCTTAATTTAAAATTAAATTAAAATAGGTTAATTAAAATTAAATTAAGAGAAAACAGAAAAGAGGAGAAGTTAATGTTCAGAACTCAATACATTTTTTTTCCATTCTCTAAAACACATGGGTGATAATCACTGACTTTTCTATTTTAAGTGAAATTATCATGCTCCAGTCCCAGATTTGCAGTGTTTCTTTTCCTTTTAATCCTTTGGATTAGCAGTTTTCTTTTACAACTGATCTATACAAATCACAAAGCTACATAAAGCAAATAAAAGCATATGACATTCATGATGACATTTGACTCTATTTAAGCACTTCACTATGAATTTTTAAAGGCCAGCAGAATAGATTTTTTTTTTATTTCACAAAAGTGCTAAAAATAAATAATTTCTTCAGAATTTCTTGTCACCTGTGTATTTTTTTTTCTAATTGGTAATATAAAAATGTAGGTATTTGAAAACATAGAAAATTTGCAGCCACTTTAAAAAAAAAATAAACCAAACAAAAAACCAAACAAAAAACCAAACGAGTAAACAAAAAAATCTGTATGTTACCAGAGGAAAAAATACAGAAAATGTATATTCACAAGGATGTATTAATGTTGTCTTAAACTCTCAGAGAGATAAATTTTTATCTGACAATTATTAGATGAAAACCAACTAGAAATGGTTAATTATATGTTTCACTTTAGAATACTGGTGTTTTCTTAAAAAATAAAAATTATTTGTTTCAACTTCTAAGTGTTGAGAAAAACATTTCTGGAAGTATTTACATATCGGGAAACTAGCCCAGTAGAAAAAAAAAAAAAAAGGTATGCTAAAGTAAGGTTAAACCCCACCAATCAATCAACCAACCAACAACGCCCCCCACACTCCCCCACTCCAAAAAAACCCAAATCAAACATCCCCCAACAAAACAATATAAGCAAAATCACAAAGCAAATAAACAAATAAATCACCCCAAAACAAACAAACAAAAACCAACAAACAAAAATCCTTCTCCTTTTCACACTTAGGATTAGAACTGAGAAGAAATAAATTCAATTAAAAAAAAAGACTATAATTCGCCAGTAATGCAGTGTTGCATAAGCTACTCAATTATTTAGATGTCTGAATTAAATGTTTAAAAACAGAACCATGCTGCTGTTAGGTTTGCATTGGCTTTTTGTCACTTCACAGGAGCACTTCCCTGTGGAGCCCTACAAATTACGGGTGGAGGCAGGTGGCACTCTGCCTGGCTAGTTTCCTTAAAGAAGCAGGTCCTGGAGCTATGTGTCCCCCGACCATAAATATCATATGGCACTGAACCTAGTCAACCCACAGCTGGAATGGATCCGCCTCCTGCAGCCCTTAAGCCGCTCCTCTCGTTGCAAGGCTGCTTGCATCTCCACATCCCCCAGCAGTGAGCAGCTGCACACCCCGTGCAGGTGCCCAGGCGCTGGCAGGGCAGCTTCAGGAGTGGCCTCTGCAAAAAGAGACTGCGGGGCTGCCCTGTGCCGGGTACAGCTGGCTCCAGCCACCTCCAGCAGAACCACCAAAAGACACAGCTGAGCCTCTCTGAAAAGATCGTGGTACCTCAGGGAAAATACTTTTCTATAAAAGGGCAAAGATGCTGGACAGTTGGAGGAGAGAAAAACAGTGGGACACATGAGAGTGAATACTGAGGGCAGAGAAGGAGATGGGGAAGGTGCTCCAGATGCCACCACAGAGATTTCCCTGTAGCCAGTGGAGAGATGCATACAGTGTAGCAGGGAAAAAGAGTGAGGAAGACGCACCAAAGACAAACGGCTGTGTCCTGACCACGCCTCCCACATTGCCTGGGGCAACGAGAGGAATCAGGAGTGAAGACTGAAGTTGGGCCTGAGAGATGGGTGATGAAAGTGATTGTTTTAATATTTGTATTTTTTTCTCACTACTTGGAACTGTTTTATTGGGCAATAAATCAAATTTGTTTCCCCACAAATCAACTCTCTTTTGTCAAAAACAGTAATTGATAAATGATCTTCCTGCCTTTACCTTGACTCATAAACTTTTTTATCTTAGTTCCTTCTCCTGTCCTGCAGAGGGGGGTGAGTAAATGAGCAGCTTGGTGGACCTTGACTATTTGCCAAGGCTTAGCACCACAACAGTCTTCCCAATTTAAAGCCTAAAACTGTTGCTCTTACTGCTACAGGTGCATTTGCTTTCACAATTTTTCATCAGTAAAATGCTGCCTTTTGCCTCTCTTTCTCCATTAAAGGTAGAAGCATGTGTCCCAGCTCTTTGTGCAGTTTGGCCTATTTAAGCAGCAGTGTGTCAGCCTCTGGATCTATATAGGAATATAGATATTTCTCAGTTATTTTTTGGTTCAAGTTTCTGCAGAATTTTCTTTTCGTATTATCCGTATCTCTTGCTATCTTCTCCTATATTCCTCATACCATGTTAGATCTTTCTTCATTTATCTCCTCTGTTTCTTTTGTGACTTTTTTTTCCTGCCTCAGCTCTTATAACACCTTATTTAGAAGCTCACTGTTCCCACTGAGAAACTGTACTACCTCTACAAAAAGGAAAGAATGACACAAGTGTCATTATTTAAAAGAAAGGTAGGGGAAAAAAATAAAAAGGAAGAACAAAACTGAGTTTTCTTATGAGAGTTCAAAAGAGAATTGAACTGCAGTGTACAATGCTGCTTTCTTTTGCCTGGCTTTGGGAATCTTTTGGGGTTAATCTCTTGGAAATTAATCTTTAAAAGCTCAGTTCTCCCTCTGTGCACTCCTAGGCACCCTGTTGACTTCTCCTTTCCAAGTCAGCAAAAGCTAAAAGACAACACTGTTTGGAAGTGTATTTTTTGCTTCCTCACATTTACACAAAAAGCATATAAGCTGAAAGTACCGTGTGTTTTATAGCACCATGTGTTTTGGGAACAGGTGTAGCTCAAAAAACAACGTGATAATAGGTGAAGAGGAGTCCATGACAACAGTAATGGAACAAAGTTTTTCAGGACGCGATCTTTCACTTTCTTCTCTTTTGTCTACTCAGTACATTGGTAATGAAATAAATCTGTTTTCTCAAGTGTTGTCACCTGAACAAGCAGAATTCTGGTGAGGGAAATCTCTCCAGCCTTTCCAGGCTGGATTTTATGCCACTGATTGTGTTCAGAGTGTATAAGAAATTAGTAAAGCATAGGCTCATAAGCTGGCCCACATATTTTCTTCTATTATTATGCTGTCAAGAGTCTTGTTTAAAACACAGCATAACAAAACCAAACAATCTCAGTATGGTAAAGAAAGAAATAGGGATAAGAAAAAACATAGTTTGCATAACAATCTTAGACAATTTCTGTTCTTTTCAGAAAAGGTATATTTCTTTTCAGACCCCTTGCTTTCTTCACATGTCCACAATTAAGCAGAAAGAAACAAACTCCTACTGCATAATTTAATAATCTGTTAAGAAGGTTATTCTGTGTACATCCACCAAAATAAAATATTTCAACATGGAAAGAACTAGCCCTGTGCAAATCCAATTAGTTTCTTGCATTTTACAAGTTCTTCAGTCCTGCATACCCTATGTGCCAGCCACCAATATGACTTTTAAAACATTTGGGTTTTTACACTTATGGTATGGCAAAGTTAAAACATTCCCAGGGTATTCAGTGATCAGTAGTTAATTTACTCTGTATTCTTTGCCTCTTCCCTTTGGTCCTAAGTCCTAGTTTCTGTAAAACACATTTTTTTTTTTAAGAAACCTTAGTGATATTTGACTTTTAAATATATAAGAAGAAATTTACAACTTTCATTTCTTACTCCAATTCTTCATGACACTACCAGTCATGAAGCAATTTTTGAAACATCTACAAGGAAGGTGTCCACATTCCCAAGAATTATTATGCCATTTCCAGTATAGGAACAGCAGTCTGTTACTCTTTTTTGGAGTGAAGCTCTTCTACTCCATTTCCAATCCCAGGGTTGATTCAAGAAAAAAGTCTACCTGCACACACATTTTATCTAAGTCAAACTTTAAGGAGCCTTCTAAGTTGCTGATTAGCAATGGGTATTTGCCAGGCTCCAGTTTCATTGCTGCAGGAGAGAGGTATTTATTTAGTCAGTATTTCTGGTGGAGTAACTATGAGTTCTTTATTAGTATTCTAGAGAGTGAAATACAAAGATCAAGAGTGGCAGAAATTTCTCACAGCAATCTCAATAGGAAAAAAACCCCACCCAAACACTAGTCTAGCTGCAAGGAAAAAGGAAAGAGAGATGCCTTAGAATAATCAATAGCAGATCCAGAGGCTGTTGTGCAGTAAAAATCCTTAGTAAATCTGAATCATGTTAGTCCAAAATATATGAACTACCCCTCACTTTCCAAAATGTAAAGTTACTATGAATCTTACTAGTCAGGCACTCATCTAGTTCTTCAAACTACTAATGTGTACTAAAGAGTGAGAGCTATCAGCCTTAATAAATGAATTGCAAGAAGTAATTTAAAAGTTTACAAGCTTTCTACTATTTTGGTATTTTTACATTTTCTTTTATATGTGTTGAAAGGATATAAACTGTAAAAAAGCCACCTCCAGTGAAAACTACCTTATCTTGAATTTAAGACAAGTTTTAGCAAGTAGTTTACTTTTATGATCAGGACATCATATTATGCTTGAGTGGACTATGTGCTGTGAACATGTTATCATCATCTGAGGTAATCACACTGAATTTTAATTTTGTTTTGGGATGTTAATTTGGAATTTTATGACCACCAAGCACATGTTTTGCCTGAGAAGACTTAATCGGATGATACTATTATTTAGCATATTATTTCCCATGGGCAAATTAAGCTCAAGTGTTTGTGGATCCTTGAGAATCTAATGAGCTACACTGGGATCACACAGAAGACAACAGTGCATACACAGAGATATACAGCAAATCACATTTTAGTTTCTTCAAACAAATAAATTTTGATATTTTAGGGAAAATTCAGTGGGTTGACTCTCTATTTGAAGTTTGACACTGAACCAGTCAAGTGTTCAAGCATTTATACAGAGCTTAGCGCTACATTAAATTGAACTAGAATGGAAAAGGAATATATCATTCTCCTTTTGAGATGCAACAATGATACTTCTACAGCCTTTAGCTCTATTCCTCTGATAATTCAATGTAATTTGGGATTTAGTTGATACTATATTTTAAAAAAAATAAAATGCTATCTTTAGCTGTTTCAGCCAAATTTAATGGTTTCAAACAAGTTGGTAAAAGGTATACTTTTGAAATTGTATGGAAACTTTAATTGTCAAAGGAATGGAACTGCTTTCTCAAGGCATTACCTATGAGACGTGTAAAAATCTTCTGAAAAACTTAAAAAAACCCAGTAAAATAAGTCACTTGGTGAAATTTTTATGTGTTAGTGGGTGACTTCCATATTTAAGCTCACTCACCAAAGGAAGAAGCTTTTGCAAGACTGATTCATAATGCTAGGAATTACCAAGACAGTCTCTTACTGGGATGAAGACACTGGTCACCCATCTTCTTTTATCAGTCTTTTCTTGTCAAGAACAAGGTCGTTTTCTGCAATTTCTTTGGTTTTCCTCTTAAGATGTAGGAGTAAATAAAGGTGTAGGAATCAAATTATATCTTGCCAAATCACCAAGAAATAACAGTGTAAACATTGTGTTAAAAACATCATACCGAATTTGGAAAAAAAATCAAGATCTGTTAAAATTATGGATGTATTATTTAGAAATACTCAATGTTCATTCCTTTAAATAATTACATGTATGTTACATTGCAAAGAATTTCTCTTACTGTCTAAAATTAGTTTTAATAGTATAGTCTAAGAACCATCACCTTATTAACCAAAAGTTTTTCCCTCTCCTACATTCCTGATATAAAACCAATCAACAATTTTTAAAGAAGAAAAAAATGGTGTACAGTGTTGGCTTCTTGGCTGGGTATCTTTCAGCAAAAACATTTTCAGGTTCCAAACTGAGGAAGGCTATTCTTGCCTGATCCATTTTGTGTTTCATTCCGCTCTTGCACTGATAGAAAAAGTGTTTTTTAACCCCTGTTACTAGGACACACTAGGGAGTGGATAACCCACACAACAGTTCACTCACTTTAACCCTGGGTAAGGAAGAGAGTCAAAACAAGCAGCTTCATCACACCCATCTTCAGATGGACAGAAAAGAGAAGATACAACGGAAGAAAGGCTTATGTTTTGAGATAAAGGCAGGGAGATCACACAGCAGTTGCTGCCATGGGCAAAACAGACATAGCTCAAAGAAATTATTACCAGTCAATGCAATGTAGTATAATGAGAAATAAAACCAAATCTTAAAAACATTTTCTACCTACCCTCTCTTCTTCAAAGACTCAATTTTATTCCCAAATTCTCTACCTCCTCCTTGCCAATGGAGGCAGGAAGTGGGGGTTGCGGTCAGTTCATCTCATGTTGTCTCTGCTGCTCCTGACTCCTCACACCCTTCTCCCGCTCCAGCGCTGGATCCCTCCCATGTGAGACAGTCTTCACCAATTCTCTCCAATGTGAGTCCTTCCCAGGGGCTGTAGTTCTTCATGAACTGCTCCAGCATGGGTCCTATCCATGAGGCCACAGGTTTTGCCAGCATGAGCTTCTATTTCCATGAGGCCACAGATCCTGTTAGGAGCCTGCTCCAGTGTGAACTTCCCTCTCCTTTGGTCATTCCCCTGCTCCAGCATGTAAGTCTCTGCTTCCTGGACATCTATGGGCTGTTGGGGCACAGACTGCCTCACTGTGGTCTTTACCATGGGCTGCAGAGGAGTCTCTGCTCTGGTGCCTGGAACAACTCTTTCCCCTCCTCCACTGACCTTGGGGTTTGCAGTGCTCTTTCTCTCAAATTTGGCAGGAAGGAGAAAAGGAATTTCCTAATGGTTAAGAATACTTTATTGTATTAGAAACCCTAGTTTGTATAATTTGATAACCTTAAGACAACTGTAATGAAGAGAAAATGTACCAATGTAATAACTTGACAACCACATTTATCTATAAGGGGGGGTTGTTTCATGTTAGATCCCACTTTCAGCTCTATGAAAGTATGCTATAATGGAAAGAATTCAAACACTAGGAGTGTTTGTTAGGAGTTGTGAGGTATCCAGCTAACAAGCAAAGTTCTGTACCATTTTCCTGCTGCATCATCACAAATCTAATGTAGCAGGATCACTGGAACAAAGAAACATTTGATTTTCTTTGATTTTTATAAACACATAGGCAGGCCAAGAAGAGCAGTATCATTTTAAGTACCATTTTAATCACCAGTCCAAAATCACATGTAGATGAGCAAAGATAATGCTTATAATGATATCAAAATCTTGTTGATGCGAATCAAATCAAGGTGGTCCATCCTGGGTATTTTGTCTTTTGCAAAGGATAAATGCAAGATATCGAGAAAAGTACCCAAAAAAAATCCCTGCCCAGACTTCAGATATCAACAGCCTCAGGTCTGCATACAGGATAATTTCTTCTTAGCTGAAGGTTGCTTCTGTCCATTGTTAAGAGAGTTTGTATGCTTCTCAGAATTTTTTTATTTTCATTTTTCATGGTCTTAGTTGCCTTGCATTTGCCAGGAGCCAGTCACAGCAAAGACACCTCCAATTGTTGCCATTTGCTGTCTCCCTGATGAAGGAGGTTTTCTAAAGCTCCCAAAGATTTGTGGAAGGTGCTGTGGTTGTTTTCTGTCAATAAAAATCTGCCTACATGGAGTACTAAACAAATTAATCTACCCTGAGACCTCAGCCCTTGAACTACATGCTTCGGTTCAGGTATGTAGGTAGTACTACAGAGGATTTTCTGAATACCCTTATATTTGTGGTATTCTGATATTCCTGAAAAATATTGGGGTTTTAATGTATGATTTTTAATCAGAATAAGTAAAGACATAAAATAATCTGAAAAAATAG
Source organism: Platyrinchus mystaceus (assembly GCA_035041135.1). Taxonomy (NCBI): domain Eukaryota; kingdom Metazoa; phylum Chordata; class Aves; order Passeriformes; family Tyrannidae; genus Platyrinchus; species Platyrinchus mystaceus. The sequence continues at coordinate 43,030,485 of JAWWLV010000100.1, forward strand.
CATAAAATAAAATAACCTGAAGAACAGAATTTCAGGGTCTTTCCTCCCCAAAGGTGCATTTTTGCTTTCCTTCTCACTTCACTTCCAGAATGTATATATATGCATTAGAAGCTGATGGTGAGACTTTTCACTTTCTAGGAGAAAGCAAAACAAAACAAATTATGTATATATAAGAAAGAGAGAAGGAAAATGTTGGGAAAATACTCAAAAGAAGCAGATTTTTTTGTTGTTGTTGTTCTTTTTTTTTTTTTTTTTAATATCAGAGCACATTCACTATCTGTGGTCATTAGTCAGAGTGAGCAGTTCTGGATTTCTGGAAAAAAGGTGAATATGCAGACATGAATGAGTTAATTTTAAACCATTCCTCAGTTATGTAAATGCAAAAAATGTAGTGCCACTTTCTATTCTTATTACAATCGTGAGACTGTCACTATAATTGATTAATTTTGTGCCATTCTTTCCCAGTGATCTCTTTGTCACAAGAATGAGCTATCATAGAATTTTAATGCTTTTTACATTTTAGTTTTCCTAATGTATTCTGATTCTCATTCTAGTGACAAAGGTTGGCACAAAATCAGACCATATTCATAACAAAGACTGCAAAAATAAAGCAGGAAACTATATAGAATCCATCTTCATGACAATCTCAGAACAATGAGAACAGAAATATCAAAACACAAAAGTCTTTGTTCTTGTGGCAGTCTCGGTATTGTAATATCACAATACTCCAAAATGCATTTCTGAACCTTTTAAATTGGATGTATTAAACTCATTGCAGTGTGGATATCCTTCACAATATTTTAAAAAGAGAGAGTGGGGAAAAAAATCTTACGTCAAAATGTGATTTGTTAGAAATAGTTATGGGTAAAGGAAAATACTGTTTGGATGCTTGTTAATTCCTAAATCTACCACTGAGGGAGGGAGGAGGGACTGGGAACAAGCAGGGAGGAAGGAAAAACCAAATGTTGTTTTTCATAGAACCTTTATATCACAAATGAGTTGTTTGTTTCTGGGCTTAGTGTTAGTACAATTATTTGATAAACTGCTAATATGGCAAAACTGTGACTACCAAGAACAAGAAACATTCAGTAAGTTGGAAATAATTGCCATTTATTGAACTTATGTGTTGTGAAGCTATTAATTATGCATATTCTCCATGTTATGCTCCTAGGAGACTGAGCCAAGAACCAGTCTTAAATTTATTTTTGGTTCTCTGGAGTAAACTAAGCTATGCTCCTTAAAACTGAACTCATTGATTATATACATTGTCTACGTTTGTCTACCCTTCTGTCTATTGCTTGTTTTCCTTTTAGAACACAAAATTTTTTAACTCTCTGTTGGAAGGAAAACTATTATTAATATGCAAGCAGGTTGGTAAACAAGCCTGACTATGTTGTATTTTATTGTAAACAAAAAGAAAAGCAACCTGTTCAGCTTTGTGGACAAACAATTGGATGGTGATGATATTTTCTAGTTTAATAATGAAATGATAATAATAAAAGTTTTACTTCAAAAGTCAGTTCATATTTCTAACTTTAACAGTTTACATATTTGGCTGTCAGCTCACACCTGACATACAAAGTTTTATTTCATATTATTTCTGCAAGCCAACAAGAATAGAAGGGAATACCTAGTACTTAGAGTAATATTTATTGTCTTGAAGTGTCCTACAATGCAACCTCAGAATGAACACTGAAATATTTATACATGTTTGGGACATCTCCTGTCGCCTATATTACACTACTGCATATAAAAGCTTGACGTGTATCTAAATACTGCAGAGTTGAAGCTAAGAAAGTATGCTAGGGAAATATTTCTTGCTTAGGTTTTATATTTTAACCATTGACCCTGCTGTTGCCCATGCTGAAATCAGAGTATTTTTCTAGATGTGCTATTGGTCTGACACCGTAGGGCTGTATAAAAACCCCCAACCCTGTTCCCACTGCACTCCAATTTCAATAGGTAGTACTTTAATAAACATTTTCCTGGCTCTCACCAGGTTTGTTCTCACTTCAAATAGTAATGGAATGCTAAATCTTCTAATGAGATGAATGCTAAAAATAATTGCCTTCCAATTAACATTTAAACCTGTTCCCAGGTAAACCAAAGGGAAGTACTTCTGGGGATGACATTTGTGTAGCTGCAAGCAGACTCAAGAATGAGGGTCAGTTCTACAGATCATACTTTTCTTTGCATTTAGGGAGGAGAAGAGTCAGTTTTGGCTCCCTAAATAAGGATGTCTCAAGTACTAGTGAAACGAGAAGAAAACCATATCTCAAAGAAAGCATGTGATGAATTTCTGGTTTTGTTTGTATATGTTTTGTTTTGATTTTTTTTTCTAAACACAACTTTGAAACTTTTTTTTCTATCCACAACTTTGGATATATTTTACACACTATCAGACTATAGGATTCCTTTATGAAATTACGATTTTCAAGCCCTCTTCTCTGAAACTTTAGAAGTCATATAATATCAATACTCTGTATTCTTCACTTTTAAAAATTGTTCAGTATAAAACATGTGGGTTTTTTTTTTTTTCTTTTTTCCCCCTTCTTCCCCTGGGAAATCAAAGAAACAGGACCTGTGATTATCTCTGTGATTCTCTATGATTCTGATCTTGATAAGTGTCTTTGCCAGTCTTAGTAATAGTGGTGGTTCCCCTGTATACTCTAGAAAAGAAGTACTGGAAGAAGACAGTTGCCTGGAGGAGCCTGCGTGGGCACCTTGAATATTTGTAGTTACGGTTTTGGTGGGATGGGAGAGCTGGAATTAGTACTAGTATCCATTATGACAAGACCCTGATCAGTTGGTCTTTCTCAAAACTAAACTTCAGCATTTCTAATGTCACCATCTAAGCCCCTTGCTGACTAAATATTTTCACACTTTGTCATTCCCAGAAAAGAAAGTAGAGACTCATTTTTCTTCTATGCTGTCATAAGTTCTCAACATCCTCCTATTTCTTTTGTTCCTTTGAATACTATCTCTGTTTCTTGATGATCTCCTTCTAAACTGACCTTTGCCACCATGCTTCTTCCTACTCCTACACCAGGACTGTGCTGCGTATAGGATTGTGAACTTTTAGACTTCCCTTTTCTGCACAATCAGAGATATTGTGTACAAGGAGAGCTCATTGTATCCCTTCCTGAAGTGAGGCTCCAGATGAAGTCCTGTGGAGGTAGATCTTTTACTTCACATTTGTTCTTATCATCTTTCTTCTTGAATCTAAGGGATGAGAACTTTCACACCTACCTACGTTCTCTGAATATATGAAAGAGTACAGCAAATAACTTTTGCTTGGTTCACTGCCACTACAGCTGTGAAGCTGACTTGGCTGCTGTGTCTTCATGTCTTCTCTTCCCTAGCTGAATCTTCAGTGTTCAAAGGCAGCTCAACCAGTTCTGGTGTCCTCACAGCTAGTGGCTTAACATACCCAACAGTAACACAATTGTCCTAAGAACACTCACTGTCATTTAAGTCAGCATTAGCCTGTAACTGAGTTCACTTTCAATTCTCTTCAGAGGAAACTCCTCACCAGAACTTTCTGAAACCTCTACAGGAGAACTTACTGTTGCCTGAACCTCTCTCTTCTGAAGTGGAACATGATAGTCTTGGAGTTTCATCACTCATGGGGGATTGACTGATACCAGTCACAGATGAAATGTGATTTGGTTCTTGAGAATCTGCCTCATATGGAGGTTTGTAATAATTGATGAGTCTGAACATCTCCATCACATAATGAAGTAGAGGAGAGTCATGCTGATCAAACACCCCTAGGTTAAAAGGAGATAGAAAACTGACAAACACAACTTAAATATGTTGTTCCTATGTTAGGGTGTTTTATTAAGAAAATCTACAGACATCAGGTATAGCAAAGGAGCCTTTTTCTGAAGGTCTGAATATGTACTCCTTGAAGTCATCTTCATCATGAATTCTGTGGAAAATAGACTAGAAAAATGCTTGCAGAGTGGCATTTGTCTTTGTTTTTTGACCATTCCTGGACAAAACAGAACCAAATGTGTGGAATCAGTGATCTAGGTAGCTAACATTGTCCAATCTGTTCAGATAGAGCTTTAGAAACAGGACATGCCCACTTACACACTCTCAAGGCACTTTCTGCTTCTCAGACCACATAATCAGCAAGGAGGGTTGTGGTTCACCAGAAGCTGGGAGAGACACAGCTGGGACAACTGACCCTAACTGACCACAGGGATATTCCATACCATATCACATCACATCACACTTAGCAATAAAAACTGTGAGAAGAACTGGGGAAGCATTCTGAGTTGTGGCATTTTTATTCCCAAGTAACTGTTGCACATGATGGAGCCCTGCTTTCCTGGAGATGGCTAAACACTTGCCTGCTGATACAAAGAAGGAGATTAACTCCTGGTTTTGCTTTGTTTGCAAGTGTAGCTTTTGCTTTATTATTGAACTGTCTTTATCTCAACACATGAGTTTTCACACTTTCACCCTTTGAACTCATTCTCCTACTGAGGGGAATGAGCAAGCAACTGTGTGGTACTTACTTGTTAGCCAGGGTTAAACCACAACAAGCAAAAAATCACAGAATCTTCAGATTATAGAGTCATAGAAATGTTTCTATTTGAAGGGATATTCAAGATCAGCTAGTTCCCAATCCTACTACCTTAAGCAGGGAAGCCTTTAACTAGAATCAGGTTGCTGAAAGCTCCATTCATGGCCTTGAACGCTTCCAGGGATGGGACATTTGCAACTTCTCTGGGCAACCTCTTGCATTGTCTCACCACACTCATAGTAAAGAATTTCATCTCAATATTTAATCTAAATTTCCTCTCTTTCAGTTTTAAACCTCTAGCCTTCATCCTATCACTACACTCCCTGATAAAAAGTCCCTCTCCAGATTTCTTTTAAGTCTCCTTTACCTACTGGAAGACTTCTGTAAGGTTTACTTGGAGCCTTCTCTTCTATGGGCTGAACAACCACAACTGTCTCAGCTTGTCATTATCAGAAGATGCTTTAGCCCTATAATCATCCTCATGAACCTCCTCTGGGAAGCCTTTCTCCAGTCCCTTCGTATCTGGTCCAAGTAACTGGTGCTGCCTTAGGCAAAATTTTGTTATTCATTGCAAACCTCTTAGCTGCTGTGAAGTCATCTTCTACAAACGAAAGAGATGGAAAGATCATTATTCTTCCAGTGAGAAAATAAGTGTTATGGTTTAGACAAAGAAACCCATAACAGGGTCTAGACAAAGAAACCCATAACAATTTCTTATTTCAAGTATTATTTTTAAAAAAAAAAAAAAAAAAAAAAGTTAAAAAGCAAGCAGTAGCCAGAACTGAGAGAAGATCAAAAACACTTTACAAGTATTATGACTAAATTTCATATCAATACAAAAAGGAAGGACTCTGAAAAATTCCCAGACTTAGGAGAAACTTTTCTAGCAAACCTGTTCTCCTTCACTAACAAGAGCAAAATTCTCATTCTTCTCCATTTTTAAGTAGAGGTACTCACTGGTAGCACCACTTCTTTCAGGGGAATGTAGGAGACTGCAAGATCATGTATTCACAGAAGTTCTAAACCAGCTGTTCTCTTACGAATGCAGACATGCCAGAAATACAGCAACTGACACCTCCTGCCCCTCTAAACTCTGGCATTCTTTCCATCCTTAGAAGCCTAGCTTTGCCACTGGTGTTTGTTCTCTCTGAATTCTAAACAATATATCCTTTGTTTTTCAGTTCTGTGTTGCTCTTTTCCTACTGATGCTCTATTTCCACTGTCCTCTTTTTCTTACTCAAGGTTCAGCAGCTGTTTCCTTGCTTCATACTTGCTGCATAGCTCCTCAGAGATACAACACATGAGCAACTAGCTGGTAGTGGATCTTCTGGGCTGTTCTCCTGTCAGTCAGAATTCTGTAGCTTCTATAGTGCTTGAGCACTACCCCAGAGTAAGAATGCATTGCCACAGAATAAGATTTATAGAAAGTGAAGCAACAGAGAGATATAGTAATGCAGTTTTAAGTGTCATGCTGGCATATGTGAAGACCAGAAGCAGGACTTGCTCTGTCTTCCCCATTTTTAAATGACTGTAGCAGTTCAATAAGATTCTGATCAACATCTTGTGTGACACATTTCCAAAAGAAAATGTTTACACATTAAAAATACAAGAAAAGTTAGTTCCATCCTTTTAGAAAATGAAACAAAAATAACCAAGCAAACAAACCAAAGCAAATATTTAACCTGAAGTACCAGTCCTAAAATTCTTCTGGCCCTGTACTGTTCATATAACCTCTGCCTCTGCTTTACTGGGCCAACCATGCTGGCTACTATTGGTGGACCACACATAGAGACTAGCCTAGATGACCTCCAGGGATGCTTTCCACCCTAAATTAGTCCATGGCTTTACATCTATAGCAAAAACGACCAGATGTCATTCCTACACCCATCCTCAGCTATGTCATGCCTTTGAATATAATCAGACCATCAACTGTGGTTAGCTATAAATCTATTTTAACCTTAATTTAGACAGCAAGCTTAAGCACAGACATTATGAGTCAGTGAAGTCGTTATGAGTGACCAAGTTACTTACATTGAAGTCATTAAGTCACCTTTTGCAGCAAGTAGAGAAGCAGGTAGTAACTACATGCTTAATGCTGGGCAAAAAGTGTGCTGTACAGACAGACAAAAAATGCACATGGACCCACAGGCACAGACACACACACAGATGGACAAAAGCCATGAGTTTTTGCTCCACAGTGAGTGCATCTAAAATAATGTGTTCTGCCTTGTGTGTAATCTCTCATGAAATGGCCCTTCCCGCAAAGCTCACTGCAATGTCAGAGAATTGGAAAGACTTAACAGCAGAACCAATTTTATCACAAAAAGTGAAGCTGGTGAAGAAGACCAATCTTTGGGGTTTAATTTTTCATGTTTTAAGCAGCCAAGAATACAATTACAGAGCTGCAGTACAATTCATAAAAAAGATAGAGCAAAAACCCACCTAAACATTAAAATACATATTTGGAAATGGGTGGGAGAGGTAAAGACTTTTGCACAATTAGAGAAGAACCTTAAAATAACAGCTAAGCCGATACTCAAGTTGAAATTTTGCCCATGCAATATTTTGACATATGTATGCTTATATTAATGACATTTTTTTAAGCAGTCATAGAAACCAAATTCTCTCATCCCTTCAGGCAGAAAGAAGATGCTATAGAAACATACGAGTTTCTCTAATCTCTATTCTGTTTGAAAATCTTCAGCTTTCCTTTGGTAGAGACAACAGTTATTATTACTGAACCCTGTAATTTCTCTTTTTTCATAATGAATTTTTAAAAAGGGATTTAATACCTTTTGTGATATCAGTGTTGCATTCATTATTCAGTTTATAAAACTTTTATCATTTTGTAGTTTGGACAGCTAGGTTTTAGGTAACATTCTTGATATACTTAATAAATGATTCAATTATAAGAATAAGTTGTGCATTAAACCTCAATTTGACTTTCATAGTGAATAGTTTAAATTGTGAGTATGAATAAGTTCACAGAAAATTGTTTTATGAAATCCTGCTTTTATCTAGGTTTCTTTTATGTAAAAAAGGGGTTTCCATCTTGCAGGAATTTATAGTTTATCCTTCAATTAAGTCAACAAAATGTCCAATGTGTGAGTTTCAGTTATACATGTCATATTAATCCTTGGATAGAACGATTTAGAATTATTTTTTCTGATAAAATGAAGGCTTGATAAAAGATACAGGTAGCAAACATGCTTATATTTAAATGAAAAACTAGACTGTATAAATACCATCTAGAAACACGATAGCTAGACAAAAGAATATTTTTCTTTTCAAGTGTAAATATATATAGAATAATGCCTCTCCCTTCTAAAAGTTTCTTTTGACAAGTTCTTTTGACAAGAGTTAGTCAAATTTATGATAGAATTTTTTAATGGATTATATTACAAAAAAGGTTTTGTAGTAATTGTAGAAATTTATTAAAATTTTAGGAAATGTCATAAAACTTTAAGGAGGTCCTAAAGCATTGATAGCTAATGGCAAAAACCTGAAAATAAATAACAATAAATAATATTTAACATATGGAGATTTCTATGAAAGATATGAAATTAAAATGGGAATTACTAAAATCCAATTTGCACAACTTGAAATTGAACACAATCAACAGAACTAAAACAAGTCCAAAAATACATTACATAATTATTTTAAAATGAATGTGCCATTTTCAATGTTTAATCCGAAATGTTAGTGTCTCTTTAGTCTAAAATCTTTGTCCCACTTAAGATTTTAAGGTTCTTTTAAATATTGTATTATTTTTATAATTTTATGACAGTTTAAATCCTTTTGTGCAAAAAAATCTTTTTCTTTAAATTTAATTTTTCTCATCTGAGTGTAAAGAACTGTATGAATAAGGCATTTATGACATTATTATTCTTTTAGGAAGTTTGTTTTCAGTCCCCTTTTGGATAATTTTTCACCTCTGTTGTTTGGTCTTTTAGCAGCCTTTCTGATTCAATATTAATGCAAATTGCATTGTCATATTTTGTGACTTTTCTGCACTTATACTCAGCTATAGCCTAGATTCACAGATTTTTTTTTATTTTAATTTTTTTAAATCGTAATGGATTTGTAGCTAACCTATGGCTTCATCCATGAAAAGTTGCCTTTTGTATCACTGATGTATGCATTGTGCTGATAAGCACTGTGGTTCATTTTCCTCTTGGGTAAGCACAGTTAAAAAAAAAGGCAAGGAGTGTGGGGTGGGGGCAGAGGGAAAGAAAGAGAGAAACTCTCAGACTAATAATTACCTTAGCCTGAGACAAGGATGGCAAAACACCTTTGATTGCTTTCTAACCTTCAGTTATGTGTAATAAAATATGGCTGCTTCAGGACAAAAACTGTGTGATAGCTTCTGTCATTTTAATGTTATTTCACTGAAATCCTCACAACTGCATTTCATTCACCATTATCAGAGTGATAATGTTTTAATTAAAGAGTAATTCTTGGCCTAATTATGAATTCTTTCCTCACATCAAAAGGACTGTCCCTAGTATTCTCAGTGTCATCATTTCATATTACATTTTAATTTGTTAGTTCATCAGTGTGAACTGAGTGTCCTAATATGTAAAAAATCATTTGTCATGATTCAGTGATCTAACAAGGCTTGTTGAAAGGTGAACTGATTAGTAAAAGTAAAGAAGATTTCAACCTTATGGAACATATTATAAATTTTGTATGCAACAGTACTTTTATCACATAGGACAGGAACAACTGTAGTTCTGGTATAAATGTTTGCAGTATCACATAAAATTTTATCTGCTTCATGGTCTGAAAAGGAAAAAAAAATATACCCAAATACTTAACTCCTTACTAGACAGATTTTAATTTAGCTACAGTGGTTGGTGCTGTACAGCATGTAAATATTTTCTGATTTTATTGTATTTGGATTATGAAGATCTAAGGTAGATGTGGCCAGATAAGTGGATAAACTAAAAAATTTTGTATATTCAAACTGATCCAAGAAATGTCTTTGCTGTAAATCTACAAATTCAAAGAGTTTCTGTCTTTAGTATCCTATAATTCCTTTATCTAGAGCTAAGAAAGAGAAACGAATCAATTAAACTGGAGAAACATATGGATACGTGGCTGATTAAAACTGAGATTTGAATATAGTTACATTTCTTTCAACATAGTTTAGTTTTAAAAAAAATGAGACCTATTGTTTTCTTATCTTGCTAAAAAATTCATGTAGATCTCTAAAAATCCACCTATTGTTGAGGATTTGCTGTATTATAAATATTTGCTATATCATGCCATCTGTTGACATCACAAATAGCTTGCAGTTTTATGACTTGTTTCATCTGCAGATGCTTTTTAAAGACTATACAACTGAGCATTTCAGAAACAGCAGCATTCTAGAAATAGTATTTCCAGAGCTGCCCAAGCAATGAGATCTTGCAATCAATGTCTCTTCTATTTGTCTTTCATTTTTATTTGCATCATTCACAAATGTAAAGTTGTCTTTTTTTGCTTTAAGATTTACAAGTAAACAGGCTTACAATAAAACTGTGTTTTAAAAACACCATGTGTTAGAGGTTGGACCAGGCTTTTGAACTGAATCTTCTGCTTCCACTGACTAGGCTTTGGTTCCCTTTGTGTCTTAGATCTGCAATTTAGATGCCTTCTGCATAAAACTGAAGTGGAAGATTTGCTTCAGAAGGGCACACAGTATGATACAACTGTTAGTGGGCATTCGATGCTGAGTGACAGAGAGGAGCTAATTTCAGTTAAAAGCTTTGAATCATGTATAGTTTGGATGCTGGGTCCTAGTGCAGACTCAGCACTACCTCAGTGTTTTATCACATGCCTTTTAATATGCCTGTGTTTTACCAGTTTTCAGTAATTGAATTTGAATTTTTAATGCTGAAATCTGAATCCAGAATATCTGAATGCTTCTTTAGATGCTCTGTATATTTGTGTGGAGATCTAAGCAGTGAAATTCACAAACACCACATTAAGAAACTGCCTATAGCTGAGCTAAAAGTAATGATAAGGACAAACCTATTTTTACACTGGATTTTCTCTAATGTTTCAATGTCTTTCCAACTGATGTAGATGTGTATCTTCTTCAGTTCTTTGCTTTCAGCTCTTTCAAAAATTCCTGAGGACTTTCTCCTAGTTAGGGTAATTTCTTTATACCAGCAGATAGCAGTGATGATTACACTGCCACCCCACTCCAGATATATCTAGGAAGAGAATATTTGCTCATGGTATGATAAAGCTATTCTCTGTTTCTTCTTATGGAACTCATAAGCATATATGGTTTGTTTTCAGCAGGAGAAAAAAAGATCTTGACTACTGTGGACTTGACTACTGTCTTCCTTACACAAACTGTTCCATTTTTGCATGGAATTAAACAACAACAAACAAACCACAAAAAAACCCAAAGCAAAACAAAACACAAAACCTGACAAAACAAAACAAAAGAAAAATTCTATATGATTCAAGAAAAAAGGTAGAGTGGTAGCAATTCCCCAGCTGCTGCTTATTTCAATGGATAGAAACCCTGATTTTCAGGATTTCTCTGCAACGGTGTGTTATACAAGACATCTGACTCATTCCTAAGCTATATGAACTTTTTCTGAGCAATTCTACTTTCTCACAGGGTCTAATTTTTCTGGTACAGGTTGCAGTACAAAAATCAGAATGCAATCAGAACACGATTGAAAACCCTGTTATAAGGCTCATCTCGTTAAACAACTAAATAAAAGCACTTCCTGGGTGAAAAGTGGCAGCTGTTAAGTGGTGAACAGCAATACTGTACAAGAGCTCAGGACAGTGAAAAAAAGCATCACATCTATTTGAAGCTGGAGTAGAATTGTTAGTAGATGGAATGCAATTCTCCAAAGCGGAAAGTATCCAAAATACTAGGGTTAACATACATGTCTTTTCCTTACTTTTTAACGTAGAGGAAGAGAGAAAATGATTATTTTGTTACATTAAGGTTTAAATCTTGAAAATTTACCACAGTAATGTGTAAATCATTAGAGTTCCACTTATTTCTTTCAAAACAAAAGAAGATCCTCTCTGGAAGAGAGTCTACTAAATTGTAGGGTCAAAATACAGCTAACACAGCAGGAAGCACCATTAATTTACCTCTTTGAGCAGAGTCATCCTTCTCGGTCTTGTAAGTTGTGTTCTGCATAAGTTGTAAACCCAAAGTCAGTGTGCTGGCTTGGAAAAGCAATATCTCTTTAAGAGTGGTTTTACAGAATGATGTAACATGAAAAGCAAGCATCAGTTAGAAGATTATCCTCTCCTTGCAACATGAGGGTATTGTAGGGCACAAATACAAGGGTGTATTTTGGAAGCCTTTTTGTCCCCTTGTTATTTATTAATATTAACACTTATGTGTTTGATGGATCAAGTGTTTTGGTCAGTTCTTTACAGTATTGTTCTTTAACTAAAAAAGTTTCTTAACAGATTTTTTTTTTAATTCATTATAATAAAGAATTATCTTTATTTCATCTGCAAGGCATTCCTCTCAGTCCTTTGCATATTCTGTATCAAACAATACAAACTTCCTATTTCACTGATATTAATTATATGTCAAGATTCATTCCTGTTGAGAAAAAGTATCCCTTGAAAGTTATCATGCTTCAGTCTACAATTCTGCAGGATGGAAAGTGTTTGAAGCCAAGACATGGGGTAGAAAATTCCATTTCCTTTAGATGACTGAGACTGCCACCTCTGAGATACTTCCTCAGAAGGAAATAATGCTAAAACTAGAAGCAGAAAAGATAACCATGCAGCAGGAAAAGCTTTCTAATGTTCTGCACATTGCCAGGAGAGTTACAAATAGAGTCCAAACAAGTTGATAATTCCTGTCAACTTATTTGGGGAAAACAGTAGTTGTAAATAAGCCACCTCACAAAAAATGAGATTACGAAAAAGGCTTATACTTTTGGCAAAAATTTAGTATGATACCTGTAGAAATATTCTTCCTATAGTATTCCTTGTTCCATGTCTTGCACAGAAAACATTTTCACTGGTAAAAATTAAGAAGAAATCAAGGACAAATATTACCTTTCCATCCATATAGTGGTATAGTGCTGTGACATGTTAATGTCAGTGTTGCAGGCTGATAATATGGTAAAATTACCACTTTATCTTGCACAGGTGCAATTCAGCTGCCAGAATTAATATAGACCACTTACACAGATTCTGAGCCCCTAGCCCTAGCAAAGTTTCTGATACTCTTTTATGAACTAATATGAATCAGTTTGTGAATAATTCTGACAATGCTGTCATTACAAAATGTACTGATTTTGGTTGGGGTATTGTCCTGGGTTTACTCTGGGCCAATTTCCTCTCACCCCCCACACAATTGCTATAAGTTGAGAGAAGGTTTATGCAGACAAAAGAGATTTGATGTGGGGAGAATAATATTAGGATT
>JAWWLV010000100.1:43056068-43089103 GCA_035041135.1 Platyrinchus mystaceus
AGATATTATGAAGAAATTCTTTACAGAGAGGGTAATCAGGCTTTGGAATGGGCTGCCCAGGGAGGTGGTGGATTCTCCGTCCCTGGAGGTTTTTAAGAAGAGACTGGATGTGGCACTTAGTGCCATAGTCTGCTAACTGTGGTGGTAGTGGATTAAGGGTTGGACTTGATGATCTCAGAGGTCCTTTCCAACTCATCTGATTCTATGATTCTATGAATCACTCAAAGAACTAAAAACCATGACCTGTGCCATATTCATCTTTCTTTTCCTTTTCCTTTTTTTTTTTCCTGAATAAAACAGAGGTATTTTCCAGTACTTCTATTTTTCTGTATCTAGTGCCACAGACACCAAATTGTGCTAAAAGTAGACAAAATATTGTCTTTAGCAAGACTTAATCTTAGCAAGGAAAATCAAAAATTCCATTTTGAAAGTGAAAATTGAGATCTGAAGAAGAGATACTCAACTGATTTTGCTTCTCTTTGAAGCCCCACAAGTAGGTGAAAAATGCAGATTCCTGCTTTGCAGCTTCTACATTTTGGAAAAAAAACACAAGGAATTTAGGAACTAAACCAAAATGGTGTTCAAAAAGAGGGTTATTAGACAGCTGCTACAAGTTGTCTTCCTGTTGATGCTTTTTGCATTTAGAGAATATGTTAAATTCCACAGTATACCTTTAAGTAAGTGCAAAGCAAAATTAAAATGGAATGAAAAACCTTTGAAATCTCAGTGCCAGAAGATATCTAGTGTTTTTGAGAACCAGGATGATACGTTTATTTTTTAACTGATAAGCACTTTCCCCCCTTACTTTCTGAAACGTTTACAAGGATCTTCCTTCCATCCCATCTGGTTTACCACAGGTCTCTTGGGGACTAAATGAAAAGGAGCCAGAAGAATCCCACCTTTGTTTTCTTGGAGCAGATAAAAATCTCCTCAGAACTCAGCCGCTCTGAGAGCTGGATGGAAGTGTGTCCACCTTTTTTGTTTGTCTGTCACTCTTTGGTAAACAAAACTTCTGTCCTTTCAGCAAGGCTTTTGTCTGTTTTCTGCTGAACGATAGGGCTGCATTCACTCCCATAAATTTCCACACTACTAAAATGTCTAGTTAAATCCTTCTCACCCAGCAGCCCACTATGACACTGTGCCTTGTGGATTCCTCTCTGCTAGTCCAGCTTCAGACTGCTTCTGCTTTAGGGCCCTAAGAACACTCTTTTCATTGATTTTAAGCATTGCTGCTAAAGAAGCTCTGCAGTAGGGTTCCAAGAGGAAAAATAAACAGTTTGAGGTACATTTGGATAAATTAATAAGCAGTGGTCTACAGCTGGAATTAATTTGTCTGAAAGTGAAGACCCCTCCAGAAGAGCTTTCCACACAAGGAATTGTGTTTTGAGAGGGATGAGGGCTATATGGGGAAAACTCTGAATGGAAAAACAAAAACTTCACTATTGACTTACAAGTAAAAATACATTTTATTTACAAAAATTAGTGTGATATTAAGATAAATCCATTTTTTGCCTCTCAGGAAATGCTTTGTTTTTCCTTTAAAACTTCTATTCAACTTGTATAAGGCAAGGCTTGTAATTCTGACTACACTAGCAGAACAATGTGTCATGACTTCCCTGCATTTTAGAGGGTTATACTAGTATCCATTTCACCCAAAAGAACTTGAAATCTTGTTGAAGTATTAAAATTTTTACCTTCATGAAGGACAAGGTGTAGAACTTTAAAAGTAAAAAGGATAGAAATACTGCCCTAAGGCAAAATAAAAAAGTACTTCTTTTGAGATTTTCTCTGCCATAAACAATTTATATTTGAGGAATAAACTGCTACTGTGCTGGATTCTACACAAATGTAGGAAACCAGTAACTCCTAACAATTTAGGTTGCTCATTATCTGAAACAGAATTTTAAGGACTAGTTCAGGTCAGCATTCTGGGGGGTGCTGAGGCATACATACAGTGCAGGTAGCTCGGTTTGCAAGCTGCAGATTGAAGTCTGGAGCGTGGGAGCCCCAGGCAAGAGACAACTGCCAACCTTTTGTGAAAAAAAGTGTGCAAGGACCTGTAGCACTGGCCAGGGGACTGGACACCCAGAGACATAGCAGGAGCCAAGGACTCAGCTGGAAGAGCAAGACCTTTGTTCATACACACTGAGGGTATAAAAGCCCAGGGATTCCTTTGCTCAGGGTCCCTCCCAGGAGGCATCCAGCTAGAGATATTATTTTGTTGTTGCACCGTGATTAAATTATTTTAACAACTGAGATGGCTGAGACTCTGCTGTGGAACTAGACCTGGTCTGACTGTGTGATTGTGTGTGTGTAGCTGCAAAGTGGCCTCAGTTCTAGCTTAGGTGATGCAGCTGTGACTGTCTGAGCGGCTTCAGGATGGTCAGACAGGGATGTTTTCTTAACATGGCAAGCCCACTTCTGCTGTTCCTTCCATACTCCAAAAGCCCATACAAAATTGAGATTATTACCATGTTAGTTTAGTACTTTTGTAGCCTACAGAAACATAGCAAACTTTGAAGAAATAAATACAGGAGTGATTTTTTTTTGTCTAGGTGTTCACTACAAAATACAGAAATTAGAGATGGTGTAATGAAAAGTGGACATTCATATCTTCCTTACAGAATTTGCTAAAAAGAATGGAAGATTTAGTTTAATTTGGCTATACATTCTTCTTTAACTCAGAGTTTTCCCATTTCTGACATCAACTTAAAATGTAAGTTCCTCCTATCTTCACTTTTGATTCATCCAACAATGGAGAGTAGTGAAAGTGACTGAGTAGGAGAAAATCCATAGTTTATTTTATATGCTATATAATCTTATATTGGTAAGGGAATTCAAAGAGAACGACAGTGTGTAATATACACTAGAATATATATTTTTTTCTGTTCATTTTCTTACATGCAGTAATATTTGTATTAACTACTCTTTTTGTGCATGAAACTTTTTCAGATGCATTTTAAAGGGGTAATTTTACAGAATCTGAAAGATTTCTCTTATCTATCATACCAGAAATGTTTTCAAAGCATGCTGTGTAGTTAAGCATGAACTCCCCTGCTTGTGTAACAATCCAAAATCAAACTGTGTTTTTCCAGGTGTTTCTCCAAGCCCTTTAGAATATTTCCAAGTGTGCCTCCTTAGAACTAAGGGTTCATTGATTGGTCTGGAGTTTCTTGATTTTAATAGTATTTTCTTTCTTTTTTTTTTTCTTTTTAATAATAACTCTGTTCTAGAAAACCTCCTTCTTTTCTGATGTTTATGCTAAAAGTAATGGTGGAATTCAGGTGAAGAAACCTGAGATATAGTTAAATTCAGACATAAAATAGGAAATATTTAGTAAGTTTTTTGTCTGACTAATTCAGCCTGTAAGTTAGAGAATGTTTTCCAGGTACTTTCTGCAGATTTCTCTGTAGTTACAGCAACTCATTAAGATGAGCTTTACACTTTCCAAATTATTTCCTAATTTAGCTTTTTGTGTTGAAGGATTGTGCATTAAATTTATATCCAAAAAAGTAAATTTTTAGAGGTGTAAGTGAAAATGAAAAAAAGTGAAAGTGCAAAATGGACTCAGTTAATTATATTATTCACTCAATATCTGCACTGACATATATATATACAATATATATACAATATATACAATATTCTGAACCACAGTATTTTTCTTTAAGTTGGATCTATTTCAAAGTAAAATTTGAAGAAATATAAAGTAGTAAAAAATATTTAATAAGTGGACAAAAGGACAAAAATAACTTACAGCAGATTAGATTTACTTCTAAGTTTTCTTTACAGCCACAAATAATTAGATATGGAAAAGGCCTTTTGAATGACACTATTCAGCATCATTCAATACAAGACTAATTCCTGCATTACTATACAAAAAACCATCACTGAGTGTAACAGATTTCATTGCATTTTGAAATAATTTTAATTCAAAACAATCCCTGATTTACTATTGTCTTTTTTTAAAACTTGTACATAGTTTAGCCAGTCTGTGCTTCATTTTGTATCTTTCATCACTGTATTTTTATTTCTTGCTTTGACGAGTCTTCAAGATATCCTTCTTTCCTTTTGGATGTCATTTTAGGAATATTTTTACTAATCAGGCTAAAGTTTTCATTTCAACTCTTCCAGTAAATCCTAATAAGAAGTTACTCAGAATTTGTTTCACTATATATAACCAAGGATAAAATCTACATCATAAGCTTCAGGCCCACCAAACTGTGGTGGGACTTCATTTGGCATAGAGGTTTTCCCACTTGAATGTTTGTGGAGAATGAAGGTGTTAGCACAGAAATCAGATAAATTTAATTTTCAGTACTTTACGGCATTTAACAATCTGCCATTGCTTTTTGATACTCAGCTGATGCCACTGTACCCTCTTGCCATTAATTGATGAAAGATAATTAAAAAAGGTTTAAAAAATCTTCTGTGGGGAAGGCAAAAGAACAGATAAGAAAAGAAGACATTTGTGCACGGACCATTTACTTATAAGTGATGTGAAGTTGTTTTGAATTATGCAAGACTGAATCTGTTGCAGGGTACTGAACATGAAAATTCCCTTAATGATTGAAATGCCCAAGAGCTACAACATTTAGATTTCTCAGAGCAGTGAAGGAAATCTTGTGGTTGATGTAATATGCTGTATTTCTTCAAACAGCCACAATAGAAGGAATTTTCATAGGACAATTATGAGCAAAATGTATGAATAACTCTGGGGATAGAAAGAAAAATGTTAGGTGTAAGATTACACTACAGAGCACTTTGACCTTCATTAGATAATGATCTAGTGATAAAATACAGAAGAATTAGATGTCAGGGACAACACAGGGAATATTTCTCAAAAAAAAAAAAATAGAACTTTGCATTAAATGTGTGGTATTAGGAATATGGTTTATCATCATGTATTAGTTTTTTGTTGTTGTGCATGTCAATAGAAAGCACCACATTTGTCTGAGCCTATGCAGTTTGGGGGGGCGGGAAAGGCAAATTTAACTACTATTATTTAAGAAAAAATGCACAGCTTTAGTGCTTTCACAGTATGATATTTGCTTTGTAAATTTGTTTCCAGGGAAATAATTTACAGATTTGATGTTTTTATGTTTGTACAGTTTATACTACAAAGTCTAAGGTGTAAAAAAAACCTTTTCTCTTATTGAAATAAGCAATTATTATTTTTTGTGCTTGCACAAGACTGTCAGAAGTTATTGAAGCCTTTGTTTTACACAAAAGGGTAAAAACATGAATAAGAAAGGAGCCAGAAACTTTTTTGGATGACCTAGAATGGAAAATCTGGTCTGAATATAAATATTACCTTAAAAGATACATATTTGATTCTTAATGCTGATACACAGCTTACCTTTACTATTGTTCTAAGATTTCTGATATCTTAATCTAATCATGTGTAGTGTTCTGTCACTATGTTGCTGTACCACTTTGTCCTCTTTCTTAAATTATTTGAAGGCCTTAAAAATCAGAATAATTTGTTGTCCTGGGAAATGCATAATACATTAAAAGTGCTGCTGGTATTTTAAAAAAATGCTGGTAGTTTGGATATCACCCCATACTAAACCATTTATAAGCTTTGTTTCCCTTAGGTTGCATAGTTTCTAAATCTTTTACTTCCTGATAGGGGGATTAATTTACAATTTTTTCCCTTCGCTTTTTATCTTGGTTTTGAAAGTAGAAATCAACCTTCTTTAGATGGTCTCTAAGGTCCCTTCCAACACAAACCATTCTATGAGTCTATGGTGTTCTGATGTTTGCTACTAGTTTACATTCATATAGGACAAAATGTTGTAGTGGAGAGACATCCAGTCTAAATCTAAATGTTTTGGTTCGGATAACAGAACAAGATAGAAGTTGAGGGAGGCATGAGCTTCCTATGGGCTTCCTTTTCAGGTGTATTTACAAAGTTCAGCTTGGTTTAGATAATTTCATTTTCATTGATTTCTTTGATATGAGAAAAACCTTGCTGTCCCATTTAAAAGAAAACAATAAATAAATGCTTTTGCAATTGCAATTACAAATCATGATAATTTTTAGTGGCCATAAGTTATTAGGCCATCTTGAGTACACACATCTTTTGGTCTTTTGAAGATAGAAATCCAGTGCTTTTAGCCTAGTTTTCTTCTAGGACACCTGCTCAAAATGTATAGATAGACTCTTCAGTCACTAAGAAACAACATTGCTGACAAAGAAGCAGACAGGAGCCCTGTTTCTGCATCAGTCACAGTTTGAAAATCTACTTCAAAGGCACTATAATACAAGAGCACTTTGTGCCAATACATGGATGTAGCTACTGACAATCTAAGAGGAAACGTAACTCTGATCGATCTTTTCATCTTCTTTTGGAGTGTGCCACAATTTTACAACACTCCTGGAGGAAAGTTGAGGAGGGTCAATTGCCAATTTTCTTGTCAAAGCAATATCTTACTTCCTGCTTGATGTTGGTCAAGAGCAATAAACTCCAAAGATCTGTTCTGCTTATATTCTTTTCTATCCCTTGTGCATGTAAACATGTGCATTAGCATGGAGGCAACACTTCAGCGTAAAAGGTACACGCTTGATTACCAAAAAAAGAAGGAGGAAGTTTTTCACTGAATAAAGAAATTGTTAGTTAAGATATAAAGAATAAGAGATTTTGAAAGACAAATTAATGTTTTTACAGCTTATGCAGGCTGTAAGAGTACTAGGGTTATCTCCTGTATGAGTTAGAATTAAATACTTTTTGAGAACTGTCTGTAAACTCAATTCTGCAGCAATTTCTTCAGACTGTTCTAAGGGTAAAAGGGTGCATATACACACCAGTATTATATGTACTAGTTTGGGACGGAAAAGTGATAATCACCTTTTTTTCACTGGCATTAGCCTGAAATACTCACACAATTCAAAATAATGAAGAGGGCATTTTTGGAAGCTGAAGGCTGCCAGAAGGATTTTGGTCTTGCCCACACTGGTCCACTTTAAATTGTTCTGATTTTTATTTCTACTTTTCATCAGCTATTGTGTATCTCATTTGTGCTTGTGTATTAGGCATTGGTGATGGAAAAAGAATATGCATAATCTCAGAGGTATTTACATTAATCACTGCTATTGATGTGTTGTGCTGTGCAGCGTGTAATTAGTTTTGACATACCTTCATAAGGGACTGATATATCTTTTATCTCCCAAACCAACTGATCTTACTACTTAAATTTCCCCTTCCCTACTGAGGCATTGCTGTGGTTAGCATCTCCCAGCTGAGGGGCAAAAACCTGGTAATTCTGACTGTTTATCATGCATTGAACCACGTATTTCCTAAATCACAGAGGCATATTGGCTGCCTGGTGATGCTGTGACTGATACACCCCAAATGTTGTTGGCCTTCCTGGCTGCCATAGCAAAATTCACCACTCATTAGGCTGTTCAGAATAGTCTTCCCTTTTGGATTAGGATGTTAGATGGTGATTCTGTATTATGAAAAATAAGAAAAGAATGGGACTGTAATAACAGGACATTTTTTTAAATTTATTCTCCCCAATGTTCCACTTTCATCTCACGGGCAGCTCCTGTGACTCAGTTGTAAAGATTCATTTGCTTGTGTATTAGTCTGTAATGAGCCCTCTTTAGAGTAGGAATAACATTTTTTTTTCCATTTAGTTGCATTTAATGTAAATTTTACTTTTTAATTTAAATTTTAAAAAAATAATTTTGTGATGTGTTAAAAAACAAAAACATAAAAACACCACCAAATCAAAACCACAAAAAAACACCAAAACTGCAAAAACAGTTGAGTTGAAACAACTGAGGTGAATATAACATCCTGGAGTGGAGGGGAGCTGAAAAAAACTGTTAAAAATAAAAATGAGTCATTGCCCTCTTAGATTGGATCTACTTCCAACTTAAAAGGACACATAGACATGATCTTATATTACTTTGATTACAGAAACTCTTACAGAAAGTGTCTCTATTGTGTCTAAAAAAGCTGTCTCAAGGAAACTAAATGAAACAAAAAAAATATATTTAAAGTAATTGTCCATATTCTTGATGAAAGAGATGGTGCTCTGTAAAGTGTATTGTATTCTATACTTCAGTCTCATCTTTTGATGAGTTTTTATACCCCAAGTAATACTGTGACAACTGAAGACTAGCTCTCCCGGAACTCTTATCAGAAAAAAAAATAAAAAAAAAATATTTACCTTTGTAGTTATATGATTCTAACTAAGCAGTAATCACAGAAGCAAGGAGAACTTTACAAGTCAATACAAAAATTCGAGGCAAAAAGTCTGAGGATGTGCAACAAGTGCTTGCAGCTTTATGATCTCCCCTTCATTATAGACCATTTTATATAGAAATATAAACCCAATTTTATATACACCATGCACTCATAGAAGTTGATGTAAGGTATTTCTGCTTCTAGCGAACTGGAGCCTCAAGAAATTTGACACTACACATTTTGGGGCTTTGAGATTTCATTAGGATTAGAGAGTTTGTTTAGTCAGAAATTCAGCAAGAGAAATACTAAAAAAAGCATTGAGTAAACTGAGATAAGAAAATTTTAAAAAAAGAAAAAAAGATAACTAAAAAAGCCCAAAAAACAAAGCCAAGCCTCAATAAACAGTGAGGGTTGTTTGCTTTTTGTGTAATGTCTGTTTGTAATGGATGATTTGAAAATTAACGTCAGAGTTCATAATATTAGACGATATTTTTGCTTCTTTTTGGTTTTATTCCCATTTTTGCGCTGAAATAAGTAGCCCTAGGAACTGCTGAAAGCTTCACTACAGCTAATTCCTGAACAGTGACTCAACTGCCAGGCCTTTGGTGCAGACTATATCATTTTTGCCTGTAAGATTCCTGAATACATGACTGTAGTTAACCTTTTAAGTATGCTTCAGCAGTGTATGCAAAACTGTCAAGGCCCATGACGTCCTCAGCTGTAATCTGACTTGCACAGTGCCCAAGATCCAGATCACTGTGTGTATATTTGCCAACAATGAACAGCAAGATGTCTGTTACTCACAATTTCAGATGTATTTCAGGTGTAATCTAGGTATCTATTTTCAGTAGTGGGATAGAAACTAAAGATTTTTAACTGACCAACAAGTCAACAAAGCTGCAATGAAGGAAACCGTGAACGTTCAGCATGGCCTTAACCCATACCTTGTGCCCTTCCTTTCTTTCACTTAACTTTGCCTTTTCCTTCATCTCCTCACTACTTCCCTGAAGAAGCCATTCAGTTATGAATCTCAAAACAGTTGTTCAAATCTTAGAAAGTCTCTGGTTCTGCCAAGATTGTGTTAAGAATAACTCTCTCAACTCTTGTGTAATGCAGCTGTTCTGGACATTCCTCCGACAGCAGGAATGTCCCACTGTTCTGAATAGGATCATTTCTGTGAACCTGTTTACCCATAGGTTCAACAACGTTTCTGTTAACACAGTAGATGCAGGACATTGATCGTGTCATAGAGGCAGGAATAATTACCTCTGGGTAGGCACAAAAAGAAATTCCTTAAATCAGTTTTGTTACCAGAGGAAATGCTGAGGTAACTGCCCTAAAAGGGCAGGTCTTAGTGAAGTAACTCAGTCTATTACAGTCAGGTATAAGTAGCCCAGACACCAAAAGTCTAGCTCATTCAAAGTAATGACTGAACATAATATGATTTTTTTGGAGGCTAGTGAAAATGTCAAGCATATATGGATTAAGTGCAGGTGAAAAACAGCATTGTACTTGGGGTCATTCAAAGGTTCTGCCTATTTTATTGTTTCATCATTTTCAAGATCTTAATCAGAGTCAGTATAGAAGCCTGTGGCCTCACATACTCCCTCTCATTAGAGCTTCACTGTCTGCCACCTGCTGCTTTTGTGCTTCAAAACCCTCTGAAATTTCACATCACAGAAATGTAGAATATCCTTCCTTTGTTCTATTTTTAAAAGAAGTGTAGATCTATAATATACTACTTAATTACATACTGAGTATCTCAATTCTACCCTTTGAATAAAAAATGCTTTTAGATCTTCAGTGAAAGGAAATAGAATTTATGTTGTATTTTGACCTCTGTTTCACACATTCATATTTGCAGATCTAGCATGAGAGAGGATTTGAGACTCAGCTCTTCTGTCACAACAGGATTATAGTGATGTTGCTGTACTGCCAATTCTTAACTCATGATGCTTAAAGTGCCGAATATCATCTCTCAAGATTGTGCTGTGATGAAACTGGCAGTGTTTATTTCTGATTTTGTGTGTTGGTGGGCTCCAAGCTGACAAACAGAGATAAAGATACTGAAGTTCGGGAATGCCCAGATACGAAAGTTATATTCATCAAGTATGAATATAACACTCCAAGGGAGACATCCACACAGCATTAGGCAGCTTAAGGCCCTGAAGCACTGCCTAGTTCTGGCATTTCTATTCATTATCATGTTACATTTCACTAGATGAATAACATACCTAAATGCAATAGTAACATTTCTGATATTTTACTCGTCTTGAATTTATGCCTTTTTATTAATTCATGGTACTATAAAGTTTTCTATGTCTCTTTCGTGTATTGCTGTGCTATATTTTCTAAGTTAAACATAGCAAAATGCCATAGATCACATCAATTATGAAATCATAAAAAATGAAGTTTGGGATTTTTAGTCAGTTTCACTGAATTCCCTTTATGTGGAAACTGGATTATAATGTCTGTTCCTAGTACACAGAAGCCATCATTTTGTCTCAGAATGTTTTCTCAGAATGTTTTTTTTTCTAATTCTAGTTAATTAATTTTCATAGCTGTCCATTCCTTATCACTATCTAACTTTTACACAAGGCTTAAAATTAATATGTGTGTGGAAGATAATAATTTCATAAAAATGCACAGACTGACAGGAGTACTAAAATTCAAAATGAATGAGATTTTTTCCACATTCTGTCTTCATAAATCTGTAGTTTGTGACCTCTCTGAACACTGAAGATACATATGCAGGAAAAAAACTAAATCCAAACCAATATACTCAAAACTTTTACTTCAACAAATATGCTGCTCTTGTAATTTATTTTTATTTTTTTCTTTGTCCTTTTGATTCTTTTTTTTCCTTTTTTTTTTGTCTCCTGGAATATACATTTTCTTGTGTGGGCATGTTACAGATGATAATAGCAAGCAGTTCATATGTTCCCATCTCTTTCTTATAAATTAAGTGTCTGATAATCCAAAATAAATGGTTCATCATTGTAACAGTAATTGTTTCTATCCACTGCAAGGCAAACAGTCTTGTTCTCCTAATAATCCACTACATTTTCAGTTACTTGCAAAGCCAAAAGATTACTGAATAATTGTGCCTACTTTCTGTGCAACTCAAGGCAAACTTTGCTGCTGTACTTGATTATCTATCCAGGGCTCTACATTCTGAGAGTGTCACCCATTCCTTCAGCTACCACCATCAATGAAATGTATACATATACAAGAAAACATTTTTTTAATATAAATAAGTATATATACACATAGAAATCAAAATATTACATTATATACACATAATACACATAGTCAGCAAACTAGCAATACATTTTTATGTAACAATCAGAAAAATAACTCTACATATGTAATTATATATAAGGATACATATATAATGAGCAAAATAACAATGCATTTTGTTATACCCAGTCCAGATTTTAGTAGATCATTCTAAAACAGTATTATGTTTTGTAGAAGTCCCATAAATAATATATTTGAACATTTTAATTTGTTTTAATATTGTATATGATATACTATTGGAACAGAATATCCATATCAAGTCTTACAGTTACTAAGGTGGCAGTAGTGTGCAGCCTTTGGAAAATAAAATCTAGAAATTTTTTTTATTCATGCATTTTAAGACTTCCATATAGTATGAATCTCAGACTGATTGCCTTATGGGTTAAACTATTTATATAAATATTATGCTGGTAGCTTCTTTTTTCCTTTACTAGGGATTCTTGTTGCACTCTTGCCTTTTTTAAATGCTGCAGAGAATCAAATTGCTTTTCACTAAGCACATCAATTTCCTGTAGCTAAGTGATATATTTGCCTTTTTTTTACTTACATGGAAGTGGCTAGAGGCAGATTGAAGAAAAGGATACTGAAATCTCAAGTAATAAGAAATTCCTGTAAAGAAGATATTGCATCCTAGAAAAAAAATGCCTTAACTGGCCACATGCAGTTCTTTCTTGAACAAATCAATACAAATGGTATGATGGGTGGCATGGGTATAGACTGCTGCTATCTGGGACTTTCAGAGAAGCAGACATTGGCCTGTTTAGGATATTGACAGGATATTCTTCAAGAAGCAGTTCAGCAGTTCCTAAAGACGGAGGAGTAGGCCATCCCCACATGCCAGAAGATGAATCAGCAGGAAAGACCAGCCTGGCTCAAACCGAGAGAGAGCTTTCCAAGGAACTCAAGGAGAAAAAGCAGAGTGTATGACCTCTGGAAGAAGTGGCGGGGAGCTCAGAAGGACTACAAGGGTGTCATGAGGTTATGCAGGAAGAAAATTAGAAGTGCCAAAGCCCAACTAGAACTTAATTTGTCTAATGCAACATTAGCAACAAAAAGGAGGGCCAAGAAGATTCTCCATCTCTTATTGGATGTGGGGGGAAACATATTAACAACGGATTTGGAAAATACTGAGGTACTTAATGCCTTCTTTGTCATTTAGACACACACACAAGTCAATGGGGCTGGATGGGATTCATCCAAGTGTATTGAGAGGACTGGCAGAAGTGCCCACTGAGCAACTTTCAGTAATTTATTTTCTGTACAAGAAGATTGATGCTACTATAACATAATTAGTTAGGTTTAGTTTCCAATACCTTATCAATCTATATGAGTAAGTTTTCATCTACAATGTACTTCGTATGAATTAGGAAGCTAAGAAATAGTGCATTTCTACATATGTCACGCATCCACAATTGAGTAGAAGTGAATGGCCTTGTAAAATTATTCATGTTGGTGCTTGGTAACTTGAGATCTTATTTGTCTCCAAATGCAAGGTTTCTAAAACGGATTTGCTGACACGGCCAGTTTCCAGTACTGTTATAATTAAAGTGTTAGAAGTCTACACTGCCTCAAATACTAATTCAGGTATTTCTGTTCAGAGAAAATATTGAGTATTCTCATATAGAAAGGAAAGTCAACAAGACTAACAACAACCCCAGCAGCAACAACAGCAATAAAAGTGCTATATCTTTGAATTATTGCTGCAAACCCAAACCAACAATTATTGTATGAATTTTGGTTATAGTTCACAGGAAAAAAAAAAAACCAGCCTCATATTCAAAAGAGAAAAGTAGCCATGAATTTACTCTTCTAGAGCTATTTTTGGTATTTCGTTCTTAGCTGCCATGTTTTTGACAGCTGCTGAAAAGCGATACATTGATTCATTCCCTATATTCTTCTAATATAATACGTCAATTGGTAAGAAAACTTTTTCTAGCTTATTAAAATATTATTTC
This sequence comes from Platyrinchus mystaceus, assembly GCA_035041135.1. Classification (NCBI taxonomy): domain Eukaryota; kingdom Metazoa; phylum Chordata; class Aves; order Passeriformes; family Tyrannidae; genus Platyrinchus; species Platyrinchus mystaceus. Next base: position 43,069,518 of record JAWWLV010000100.1, read on the forward strand.
CAGTTCCTTTGGAGACAATGCAACTACTGCTCAAAGTGTAGAGAAAGAGCCGATATATAATACATAGGGGTTTTTAACTACATTTCTGCACAGTAATTTCTCCAGTAAGACATTTTAAGGAATTTAGTGACCTTCTTATTTAGATTTGTGCTGGTGATTTTGGTTACTGTATGCCTGAAATTGAACTATTTGATCTTTTGTGCCAAGCTCTGATAATAGGTATCTAGACTAAAGGAATGGCACAATTTGGGCTTCTGAATGTTGACGATATTGTGAGTGCTGAGAGTGTTAGTAATAGACACTGCCCTCATACCTTCTAATGAAGTGTCTTTAAAACTGTTCCCTACAATTCTACTGAACATGGAATCAGACTTCAGAATAAGAGAACATGCCTGATAAAAATACAGATTCTGAGGTATACTTTATTATGAGAAACTGACCACTTTATGGCCCCAGTGGAAGAACACTATCCTAGTAATCATTTGCTATGACTTTTCCCAGTCTCTGTGAAATAGTCACACTGAAATAAAAACATTTGCTCTATTAGCTACATAGGAGCCAAAATTTCACCCACCATTTCTATTCTTAGAAAAAAAGTCCCTCTGTGGCATCTATAAGTGTTGTCACAAATTAAGTCTCCTCTACTTATTATTGCAATCCGGAAATTAAACAGCAGTCTCATGAATTCATGCTATTTCCAGTTATGAATTTAGTTTCTCTGGTAAATGGAGAAAAAAAAATCTTATAAAATTATTTTAATCAAATTTATAATTGGTTGCTTCAGCAGTCAGTTAAATGTCAAGTATTGAGTTCTGTGTTACTACAGAGGCATTTTCCAACTGTGAACTTTCACAAATATTAGTACAAATTCCCTTGTAGAAAGAAAGTGAGGTTTTGTTTGTTTGGGTTTTTTTGTCAGTGGAAAGCATTAAAACTGTCAATAACTATAAGATCTCAGTGAAATATAAACTTCTAACTGGTTAGCATTATAACTGTACATCATTTTCACACACACACAAAAATCATTTAGGAGTAAATAATAACATCTCATTTTGGCTCAGTTTAACTTTTTTTTTTTTTCAATTTTATTTGTTGTAAACCATTTGTGTATTATAAAATGGAATTATGGAAACACAGAATGGGTAGGACTGGAAGGGACCACAGTGAGTCATGTGGTCCAACCTCCCTGCTCAAGGAAGGTTGTCCTAGAGTACACGGCACAGGATTGGATACAGACGGTTCTGGAATATCTCCGGTGACAGAGACTCCACAAATTCTCTGGGCAACCTGTTCCAGTGCACAGTCACCCACACAATAAAATTCTTCCTCATGTTAAGGTAGAACTTTCTGTTCATCTGCCCATTGCCTCTTGTCCTACTGCTTGGTACCACTGAGAAGAGCCTGACTCCTTTCCCTTGGCACCCTCCTTCAGATACTTACAGGCATTGATGAGGTTCCCTCTCAGTCGTCTCCTCTCGAGGCTGAACAGGCCAAGCTCTCTCAGCCTTTCCTTGTAAGAGATGCTCCAGTCCCTACTCGTCTTTGTTGCCCTTCCCGAATCTGCTCCAGGAGCTCCATTGCTCTCTTGTCCTGAGGAGCCCAGAACTGGATACAGCACTCCAGAAGTGGCCTCACCTGGGCTGAGTAGAGGGGCAGGATCTTGACCTGCTGGCAGCGCTCTTCCTAACACACCTGAGGATAACATTGGACTTCTCGGCTACAAGAGCACATGGGCAGCAAACTTGCTGAGGTGGCACTCTGAGCTTTGTCCAAGTAATTTCTTAGTAAGTTAAATAATACTGGGCCTAGTACTGAACTGTGAGGGAACCACTAGTGACAGGCCTCCAACTAGATTTTGTGGCACTGATTCCCTTTGGAATCTGTCTGCCATTCAGCGAGTTCTTAATCCACCTCAATCCATTCATCCAGTCCACCTTCCTATGAGAACGCTGTGAGAGACAGTGTCAAAGGCCTTGTTGAAGTCAAGGCAGAAAATATCCACTGCTCTCTCTTAACCATCCAGTTGTTCATTGTAGAAGGCAATCAGCTTGATCAAGCATGACTGACCTTTAGTGAATCCATGCTGACTACTCTTGATCACCTTCTTGTGGTAGAAGATGGATAGAGATGGCCTCAAGCATGAGGAGCTCGATCACCTTTCCAAGGATCGAGGTGAGGTTGACTGACTGGCTGGTAGTTCCCTGAGTCCTTCTTCTTGCCCTTTCTGAAGACCAGGGTGATATTTGCTTTCTTCCAGTCCTGACTTCAGTTTTTCTGCCATTAACCCAATCCTCCTTGACCAAAGGAAATTGTTCCTTCCAACTTTCTTTTACCCTGCTCTCTGGGTCAGAGATTCCTGAAGGATTGTCTTGTCAGTGAAGACTGATGAAGAAGAAGGCATTCAGTAACTCTTCCTTCTCTGCATCCTCTGTTACCAGGGTACCCCCTCATTTTTAATGGGCCTACATATGGTTTAGTTTTCATTTCTAAAAGGAAATGTTTTATTATTTCACCCACTTCTCAACTTGAAGTTTTTTTGGGTTTTTTTTTTAGTTGGAAAACAAAAAGTCCCACAGAAATGAAAAATTTCTGTATACAAACAATACTTTTTTCAACAACTAGAAACAGAATAAGCAGAAAATTACAAAAATACCCTCTCAACCTATGTCTGTTAGTTTTCCTACAATATTTCCCCTTTCCGGTGTAAAATTTGCTATTTTTATTCAGTTTGAAAAACTTAAAGGTCCCTTTAATTCTTACCCTCTGAGAAGTGCATTCAGTGAAGTCACCACCAATTTCATAAAGACATTTATAACTTCTATGAATGTACTGTGCTGGTGCCTCTAATTTCATGATTATACACAACCCCAAAATTTAACAGTCTTTACACAACTCATGGTTATACAGCATTTGTCACATATAACATTTTGGGTTATAACAGAACTCCTCTGCCTTGCTCACCTCAGTGTATGGGCATGACAGTAGGCCTAATTGAACCTTATATTAAAATTATTCAGTTAGGTGTCTCACCGATAGATCAGCACTTTCTGGAACAAAAGTAGCTTAGTATATGTCAGTGAACAAATAATCTTCGGCCATTCTTTCTAACTGGAAAGGAAATTTTATGCATGTAACATATTCCTGACACGATCAAATAAAGCTGAATTCTTGAAGTAAAAATTGAACCATTATGTACACTCAGCACTTAGTCGATGCAAAGTCACATAAATTTACTCTGATAGAATCTATTTGAAATTATCATTTTGCCTATCTAAAGGTTATAAAGTAATAGCTGTATTATGTCATAGTTATAATACCACCAGTTTTTTCAAATTTTCAAATTCAGAACACTTAAGCCAAGACCAAACAGGCTGGAGAAGAAATAGTAGTATATTTTCTTCTTTGAAAGTTATTTAAATTTCACCTTGTGCTAGTCTTAAGCAAATGATCTGCTACATTAACCAAATATTGCTACTTTTTTCCATTTTCAAAGCCATGAAATGTGACACGTACTATTTCATAAAGCACAGGCAAAGCTCTGTGTTTGTATTAATATAGATTACTTGTGTGAAATGAAAATGGAGAACATAAATCAAAATAACTCATGATAAGTTTCTTGTTCTACAGTATTTTTAAGCTTTCTTTCTATTTTTTTCCTGTTCTGTATCTAGATTGTGTCACTTATCCTTTTACTTAGCTTCCGAATTTTTGGCATGTGTTGCTCAATTTTGTACAAATTCAAACAGTACTTCTAAATGTATTTCCTTCTCTCCTCTATGACACCAGGCATAAACAAGCAAAGGCATTCCCTAGGACCATTAATGAGCATGTTGTCTCCAGAAAATTATTTAAACACTTACTTAATTTTCAAATTATTTTTAATAAGAAAGAAAAAAAAACAAACCAACAAACAAATAATCCAATCACAAGACTTCTAAAATATCTTAGAAAAAAAAATAGGTGGAGAAACCTTGAAAAACTCCAGGAAAACATTAAATTTGCTGCTTGTTGCAGATCAAAATTCTGCACTATAAGAAGTACCATCTTCCAAAGGAAGCTCAGAATTCAAAAGCTTTACTAGATTTTTTGGAGGGGTTATTTTTGTTTGGGGTTTTTTTGGTGGTGATGGTTTGTTTTATTTTGGTTTGTTATTTTTTTTTTTTTAACATATATGTCCACAGACATAAATATGTATAAATGTATAGGCAGATTGGTTTTGTATGTTTTAATTCTTATTTGTTCTGTCTTTTATTGATTTTAATAATTTATGCAGTACACAGTTGGTTATGTGTTAGATTTCCATACAGGAATGGGCCTCATTCACATAGTAACAAATTATATATGACAATGTATATTTTTTTGAGGAAAACTCACTTCTCTATCAAAGATTTGTGATATAGTTTTACTGTGTTTTAGTCAGCCAGTCAGGATTGAAATCCATGCTAATATGTGTTTAATTTATGCTGGCTCCCATACTTATGTGTGTGAAAACAAGGCGCAAAAGCGTAATATTAACATGTCTGTTTTTCCAAGAAATTATTCTGGGATGTTGAATTTGCTTGAAATGCTTGTTATAATTTACATTATAAGGATACTCCATTTCTAAATTTATTTTCTAATCATACCCTATTAATATTAGTAATGTCTATTAAAAAAAAAAAAATTGATTGATGTTTCAGTGTTGCCTCACCTTATATCACCTGGTCAGGCAAAGGGGCTTAAACATTGAAACACAATGTGTAAGCTCCTATAAATAATGTAAGCTAACTGTGAGAGAAGCTAAGGATTTCTAAATACGGCAATATTTTGTAAGATTATTTCAGAAGGAAAAAAGTGATTGGAGGATGAATTTCACATGACAATTTAAACAATAATTAATTTAGAAATAAATTTTCTAGGTTGTGATTGTCTGTATCTTTAAAAAGAAAATGATTACCCCTGGAATGGGGTACAGACAGAGACTAATGGCATTCTTGTCTTTATAGTAGTCCTCTGCAACTTGAGATTTTTTTTTTTAATACATCGCTGTGATTTTTAAATAAAATAGAGAGAGCTTAATCTGGAAGTATTTCCAGATTACTTTGCTGAGGTATGTGCCATTGTTCTGGATTTCAATTTTTCCACTTGTACAAAAGAGGCTTTGTTTTTTTTAAAATAAATTGAATTCAAGTTAATCTAAAAAAACACTACACGTTCACTACTAGGAGTAAAAGCTAGTCACCAATTAAATTCTTTTATTATCAATTTCTTTGGAAATATTTCTCAATTTCATTTTTTTCTGCCTATTTTTCCCAGATTTACAATATGTATTTTATAATAAATAAGTATGAAAAATGATCCTTACATGGAAACTATGATTTAGTATTGATCAGATCCATTAATCAGACAGTTCAAACTAGTCCAGAATGGTTTTCTACTGTGCTGGATGCCTCAACGTGTTCACATAGAGATTCCAAGTTCCACATCAAGGAAAAGACAAAAATGGTCAAAGATAGAACCTCCATTCTAAATTGTACTAAACTGTAAAATTCTGAATAACAACGGAAAAGTTTGATGGTTTTGTTTTGTCTGACACATTATTGGAATTAGGATCTTTGCAAGTGAATAAACTTTGCGCAAGTTGTCCTGTTCCACTTAAAGACTGGTGAATTGACTGGTGAAAATATATGGGGGAAGAAGGAAAAAGTGTTTTTAAAGGCTTCTGTGTTTTTTAAAGATATCTTCTCATTAAGTGTTTCCTTCCCTTCCCTTTTTTCTTTTTGTATGTGTCCTCTACTTGAAAACCTCAGATCAAAACATAAGCAATCGTTCAATTGAAAATTTATCTGTATTCTGTACATTAGATTTTATATCCAAACAAAGCTGTTGGCATCATTTATTTTTAATCATGGATTTTGTCCTCTCTATTTTATATTCCTAGCCCAGAGTATACTCAAAACCTATAAGTAAGAAAAAACATGGTCCCATTTTGTTTGAGGAAAGTTAGAAAAGCAATAATATTTATAAACATCAAAATCAATGGTTTTCCACAGTTATCTTATTAGTCAATGTTATGTGATGATGTTCCTGATTTTTCATGGTGAGAATAATGGAGTATTAATATCATATTTTAGGATATCTGATAAATCTCCTTTGTTGCTCAAAACTATTATATTAGACACAGAATCTTAACATTATACACCATACTTTTGCTCAGGCAAGGGTCTTAAAATACTAAAAGGATTTCTCAAGGAAAAATATGAGATCCTAATTCACAAGAACATTTACCTGAGCTTTTCTGCCGACTCTAATGTGTCCCTGTCAGTGATGTTGGAGCTGAGCAGAGAATAAATCTTGTTCAGTGTAAAGGTTTCTCATCCTGCTCCTGTTTATCAATTTCAGTTTTCACACTTGATTGCTTCTTCCTTAATTGTTCTAACAGAGATTTATGTGCGGGACTGTGATGTAAACCAGACAGCTGAAATTATTGGAGTAAAAGAGAGTAATGCAGTTCATTTTTCTAACCCTTCTTACATTTATGTAATGGTGCTAGCAATGAAGTCTTCCCTTGCAAACAAGAGTTTTGGTTCGATTCAGAATGCTACATCCATTTCAGAGGAGCAACAGAGAGCTTCTTAAACTGTTTTCTTCCTGAAATTTATCCTGGAACTGCAACCTAAGTAACTGTTCACCTCTGACAATACTGTCCTGCAAAGAAAAGTAATCATGAACTTGATTATCCAAAATTGAACCTGATGTAGTCGTTTATCTTATGAAGTAGGTGTGAAAAAAGCTACGCTTATGGTCTGGCAGCATTTTATAATTCAGTTGTCTCAAAGGTAAATGCCTATACAAGGTGTCGTCATAATAGAGAATCAAGTGTATTGTGTTACTATATGCTATGCAAGCCACAATACTCAGGTTGCATTGTGTTCCCTCTTCCTGAAAAGGAAAACATAATTTGAGGTTTACTGTACCAAATTATATCACTTTGTGCCTCTGATTGCTACGTGTAGAGAGCTATTATTTGTATGGCAAAACAAGCAATCAACAACTGAACAGCGTCGTGTACTGATGACACTATTTATTTCTATCTTTATTACTACTAATATTGAATACATTCTAGTACCGTGATTGGAGAGCAGGGGGAGTAATATAACAGGAATACATTGCTTTTTCTGAAATAACCTCTAATTATACTTTTTTCTTCAGTTTAAAACATGAACTTCCAAACCTGGGCTCATCTACTCAGTTCCTCTCGTAATTAAATTAATTTTGACATAAAATAGTTAATTATACATTTCCATTTTCAGCTGAATATTAATTCAGTTATGGTAGTTCAGCACTTAGGAATAGGCAGCCATAGGACTAAAGAAGCCATTATGAAATATTACCTGTCATATACAATTCTATGAATGTTTACTGAGCAGTACTTGACCTAAGATGCAGCTGAGTATATAAGATGGATTTCCAGCTCTTTACAAGGTCTCCCTGTAGCATGAAAAATAAATGTTCAGGCTGGTTCCCAGGAAAAGAAGAAAAAAATCATTAGAAAACTATTATTTAGAGTTCTCTCTCTCTCTTTATTTGCCCCCTCTATCGTAGCCCTTCTGTATTTACAGATCCCATTTCATTACTTTGAGCCCTCTTTGAAAAGCTTTTGGTTTTGAGCAACGTACTTGTAAAGTATGTGACATGACATGAGATGCTAGTAAATGATATGTTAATAGAGCAAACCTGAAACAATTCATAGGTTGGTACAATTTTGGTTTGACTGTATTTACATTTGTGTTTTCCAGATGAAGAATAGTTGAATATTTTCCCTCTTCTGATTTTCAGTTTTTGCTGGTTTAGGGTCAGAAACTAATCTCATTACTAGCAATGATTTGTCATTTTGCAATGTCTGAACAGAAGTAACTGAAAGAAACAGTTGGCACCATCAAAATAAAAAGGAGGATAATTTCAATATAATTTCATATTTGAAGACTGGAATATGATTGTAGAAAGGTACATTTTTAGCTGCAATTATGTCCCACCTTTTAGGAAGGGTCTTTAAGTCCCTAATCTTTAAATCTAAAATAAAGGTCTTCAAATCACAGCTTTTCTCAATTATTTTACTACTGTTTAATTCCAAACCAGACTGAAGTTTTCACATGTTTATATCTTTTTTGAGCCTAAGTAATTTAAGTAGCCTCCAGCTGGTAGTGTCATCATCTAGAATTTTTTTCATTATCTTTAACTCCTTTCAAGAACAGATCCTAGTAACCCTGACTAAAATCTCTTAGCAGTGTACTGGCCAGTGGCTATTCTGCTGTAATGTTACCATGGATCTTGCTGGGAGGGAAAAAAAATACTTAGTGTTATGTTTTTATTGGTTTATTTCAGAGCATTTCTAATGGATAGCGATTGTAATGTCTTTTCAGTTTCTTACACTTAAAAGAGGCTTTTGTCTTCTATCATTCTTATTTTGCTAAGAATGAGAGCAAAGAGAAAGCATTAATGATAGTGAGCTGTAACAGCAGTAGTCTGGGGGCTGACACATCATCTCTCTTTTGCTCTGAACTGCTGTGAAACCCATACATATTAGTGAGATGAAAGTAAGAAAATTAGTCATGGTAATAATTAGAAAAACAGTTCTCCAAATATGGCTGGTTTCTATTTTGTCTTGAAACAATAGATGTACACCTCAAAGACCTCCAGGATCAAGAATTTATTTTAAATTCTTTTTTTTTTTTTGTGAGAAATTCATGATTGTCCCTGCAGTTTTTTGCTGGAAAGTAGAGAGATATTTAGATATTCCCTGAAGATTTTTTTATTATTTATGAGACCTGAAAAAAATTAATTACTGTGAAATAAAGGTGAACCGATGTTTAATAAAATTTATATGCTAACAGAATCTGAGTCACACCACTAATTGTCCTTCCATAATAGGCACAGCACTTAGGGCAGAGAGATAAATGGCATATGTCTCTCTCCCTTTTTAGTTTTGTCCTTACATGTTTACATTTCTTTCCATGTCACTGCAGGAGTGTGGAGGTTCTATATAAGGAGTCTTTTTTTTTTTCTTTCTCTTTAGCATTAATACGGCAATACTTGTAGCTTTCACTTGTGATTCTTTCTATTGATTGTAACAGATTTCATCGCAGCATTGAACATTGATATCTACTGAAATGATTCCGGGAAGTGGACTGTATCAACTAATTTCACTCAAACCTACAGACACTCACCTTAATTTCATTCATGTTTCTTCCTAATTTTATTTATGCCTCTTTGACACTACTGGTAGTTTAAAAGATGATTATATGTAAAAAATCTTCGGAGGAGTGGAAACTCAGGTTGAAAAGAATTCCTTGCAAAGAATAACCTTGAGGGATGCATAGCTGTAAAATTTTACATCATCCCATACAGATTTGTCTCCTTAGAACAGAAAAAAACACTGCAACCTAAGATTAAATGAGCAGGTGGCAGAGAGTTTCTGATTTGATCATGCTGCTTTTTTAGACAGACTAATTGTTCTGATTTATGGTTATCACCTGTATTTCATGGGTGCTTGCTTCCAGCTCTAATTAATGGATAATTTTTAACTGCTGCAACTTTAATGGTTCCTTGGATTTCAAAGAGTAGAGGGAACATGGCTGTTAGCAAATAGAGGCTTTGCTTCTATGACCTTTTTTTGTGTGTTAGATATGGAAATTATAATTGACTGGAGTTGGTTTTGTTTTATTGGTTTGTTTTTTGAGATATGTAATTTTATGGGATCTCTGAAATAAGAATATTATGCTAGGTATGCAGTGATGGCTATGACTGAAAGTATACAGAATCTATCTTCAGAGTAAAAATAGACTGTTTTAAAAGTTTCTTATGTGAGATTATTTACAAAATTTGGAGCATAATAGATTTTTAACATAATTTTCTCATTTACTCCTTGTCACTATAGAACACAACAATTTTATAAATCCCTTGGTAACTTTTTTTTTTAACTAATGAATTCTTTTCAAAGATACATAAAGCCTTAGTCTGAAAATATAAAAGATGGAGAATACATCACTTCCCTTTGCTGTGTCATTCAGTGATTTTGTGAACTATAGGGTACAGTTATGCTATTTTTATTGAAGCTCTTCTAGTCATGCTATGAATAATGAAGAAAGGAAGATAACAACAGAACATGGATTATGAAAGTCAATACTGTTATAAGTGTAATGGCAGTAAAAACAGAAACACAAAATAAGAATTTTTTTTAAAATTACTACAGGATTTTATTGTATGTAAAATATAATGTACAGGGTAGAAGAGGTCAGAGATCATGCAGAGGTAATAGAAAAAGTGGATGAACATTGAATTTTATTTTTTTAATAGTCATCCAAACTTCATACATACTGACAAGAAAAAAACAAAATAAAATTCAGTCAAAACAGAATTTTTATAGAAGAGGTTTTCTTGAAACTGTTGCTAGAATTACAACTAGAAATGTTGGTAAGACTTCATAATTTGTTTTTTTTTATTTTGAATGTACAGGATGATATCGGTGAGCTATTTGAAAAAAAAAAAAAAAAATCAAAACAAAACAAACAAATGAGCAAAAGTAACCCCGAATACAAAAATATGATTATGAAAGGTGGTGGTTTTGGGTCTTTTTAATGTATTCTTTTTAAAAATATGCAATTCCCTAAAAACCTGTAACCTCTGTATCCTTTCACCTTTGACATTCATGAGTCATTCCTGTTAGAAGCTTTCCCATATCTGATCAAATCTTTACAGCTGATGTTACCAGTACCTTCTCTGTATCTTTCAGGTTTTCCATAAATGTCTTCAGGTTAATTCCTCAGATTTCCTATGCCTAGTTGTATTTTACCATAATTCTTTTACAATAAAAAAAACCAAACAAACAAACCACATTTTATCTTTCACTAAAATGTTAAAGCCTGTTATAGCCAAGAATTCTCCTTTAGACAGAATATTTTATCCAATTACAAAATGAATATATATTTTTCAAAGAATGGAGCAAAAAAGAGATTGAGAGATGTGGCTAATACCTATAAGTATCAAGTAAAAGTTAATATTAGCACAGGTAGAGGATTAGCTGTTTTTGTAGCCAGCCATGTGTTTCCAATTTCTTTTGTGAACTGTTTGCTATGGTAGAGGATTTAAACATTTCTATATTGTAATAACTGTGTAAACACTGAATATGAGTGCTCTTCACTTCTTATTTCAAAATATATTTGTTTTCTTCCCATTAGAAACAAAACCAAAATTTTAAACCTCTCAGTAATGAAACGGAATCTCTCTTCCCCTTCCCTTTTTCTTTCCAGAAAACCATGTTTCAGTTTTCAAGGAAGGATATTCTTAACTGCGGTAAAACTAATTCACCTACCAGTTAAAATCATGATCTAGTTTTCAGATAAAGTCTTCACCCTTATCCTACCCAGACCTTTACAGGGCTGTTATTTTTCCTCTAAAGCAAATGAAGTGAAATAAATGGTCTTCAACTGCTCTTACGACTACGTATACGTGGGTGTGTTCTCAGTGGAAGAATGGTATTTAAAGAAGGCTGGGATACTAAAAACCACCTATTTTTCTGAAAACATTAGTTTTAAACTTTCATAACCCCATGCTGCTTTCTGTTTCTATAGTTAGGCTGGCTTACTGCTGTTCATTGACAGACAGTTTTTAGCACTTTACTTTGGCAGTAAATCCCCAAATGCGTATTTTGTCCTATGGTTTTCAATCAGACAGCTGTGGCCTAGGTGTGAGCCTTCAGCATAAAACAGAGATGTTACTGCAACACACTTATTGTATCCCCCTGGAATGGAAAAAAGCAGTGGGAAAAGTGCAGTGACAAAATCATCAGTACATTCTACCCTTCAAAAGGAAAATACTCTTTAGTCTGGCTAAAAGGGATGTGGTTCTATGTAGTGCTAGACCTCACCTTATAATGTAGTTGATCTGCCTTGATCGAATAGGTGGAGCTTGTATAAGAAAATCACCAGCAGGCTGTAGTCATACTTTTCTATTGTTAAATAGATTTATTTTAGGGACTAGGACTATAAAGTTGCAATGAAAACATGGTAATTATTTTTGAAGAATTACTTGGTGAAATACAGTTTTAAATAGTGTGCATTTTAGAGCTACCAAAATAGATCTCATTTTAACAATTTAGTGACCTGTAGATTTGCCTATAGAGCAAGTTAAGCACTTCAGAAAAAATAGTAATCTTTCAACAGATAAAAATCATAAATATTCTAGCTATTCATTGGCACAACATAGACAACTTTAGTCTGTCCAACCTTGGTTAAGTCAAACTCCTGCCAACACGATTCATGTGCTGCATTAGTGATCTTGGCCTTTACTGATGGGAAGGAGAGGAAAATAGGTTTATTGAGGTCTATTATGTTCCCATTAACCTGAAAAGCAGAGACACTTTCTGTCATTTTAAGTGTTCATAGTTTGGCTTCCGCAGCATTAAAGTTGACCACCTCTGCCCTTACTAACATATGTCATTATAATCAAAGGAAATTACTAAAAACCTGGAGTACGCCGCCTGTAACTTGCAGATCAGGCTTGGCTTGTATTCATGGGCAGCATGTCCTTATGGATATGAATATTAATATTAATGCTTTAAAATGGTAATCTTTGTGCCCCTTTATCTCCTGTTTCCTTTTTGAACTCCAACATTTGTTTGGTATTTCATAATTGCATCCTTTCTGTCACTAAACAGACATGGACGTGGCCCTCTGGTCAAGGCTGCATTCAAGTTCTCCACCCTACAACTTTGGCAAGAAAAAGAAGTTGTGGCCTCAAATTAATTAGAGTGTACCTTAAAAAAGCAAATCAAAATGATGCATAAAGAGTCACTAGAAAAACTTGGGGGTCCTGAAAGATATTTTTATTTATCTGTTGGGTTTCAATAATTATTTCTATTACTTTTCATGTGTTCCAAGCATGTATATGAATGTATAAAGTTGACCAGAAAATACACCATGAAGAAAACAGGCTTTGTATTTGTGAATAAAGCTGTGTCTGAAACTTGGTTGTAGGAAACTATCTTGACTTTACTTTTAATAGTTTTCTTTCTTTATTTCTTTCCCAGTTGTTTTGCGTTTTCATGCCCAGTTCTTTTTCTGTATTGTCTTGGTGAATAAGTTCCAGAAACAACACCTGCAGGTCAATCACATGCAATTTGCAATTTGTTTAGACTATTAGTACTCTCCTCTTTGGTGGAAAAGATGCAATTGTATGCCAAATTATACTGATCATGTCAACATGTTAAGACTGGACCTCATGTTTACCCATGCTTTCCTTTTTGGAAAGCAAAAATCCTAGAACCATCAGAATATTAAAAGGTATACTACACAGTATTTAAATAATATATTAGAGAAATTAAAACAAGAAGTAGCTAATCCATCAGTATGGTTTGTTTTCGTTTTGGACTATGAGCGATCTATCCCTCAAATTCTCTCAGTATTCCTGCATCAGTGAAGAATATCTTTGAAAAACCTCACAATGTGAATTTTTCAGAGTTGCTGAAATTATAGTATTGTTAAAGCAAAACACATTTTTTTCTGCCTGCAACCTGTATAAGATGATGGTAAGAACACTGAAAAAGGAATCAGATAGAATGATGTGTGAGTTTTAATTTGAATTCTTTATTGAACAAAAACTATGTACATATAACATTAATAACAAAGTTTATATAAGTAAGGAGGCCAGAGGCCAGCCTTTAGAGTAAAAATGGAAAGCAAGCTGCCCATGAGCCAGCGGTATGGCTTTGCAGCCAAGGAAGCCAATGGGATGCTGAGTGAACTAGGAATAACATTGACAGCAGGCTGAGGGAGTTGATCCTGCCCCTCTACTCAACCCTGGTGAGGCCACATCTGGAGTGGTGTGTCCAGTTCTGGGCTCCTCAGGACAAGAAAGACATGGAATTCCTGGAGCAGGTCCCATGGAAGGCAACAAAGATGAGTAGGGACTGGAGCATCTCTCTTACAAGGAAAGACTGAGAGAGCTAGGTCTGTTCACCCTCGAAAAGAGATGACTGAGAAGGGAGGACTGAGAAGGGACGTCATCAGTGTCCAAGTATATGAAGGAAGGGTGTCAAGAGAATGAAGCCAGGCTCTTCTCAGTGGTGCCAAGCAACAGGACACAAGACAAAAGGCAGAAACTGATGCACAGAAAGTTCTATCTGAACATGAGGAAAAACTTCTTTACTGTGTGGGTGACTGTGCAGTGGAACAGATTGCCCAGAGAGGTTGTGGAGTCTCCCTCACTGGAGATATTCAAGAAATATCTGGATGCAATCCTATGCAGTGTGCCCTGCTTGGCAGGAAGGTTGGACCAGATGAACCATTGTGGTCCCTTCCAACCTTACCTGTTCTGATTTCCTGATTTTGTGGTAAGGATGAATGTTTTATTATCTTCTTTAAAAAAGCAGAAATTAATAATAAACCTATTAATTATATGCAGCACTTTTAAAAGTGATGGGAATAACAGACGAGGAACTCCTTGTGCTTTGTTACATTATTTTTTTTCCCTGACTGGTGAAAAAAACTCAGTTTCTGTGCCAGCGGTTGGCTTTAGATAAGAGTTGCATTAAAATGCATTCTAGGTTCACATTACAGCACTTCTCTGCTGTTATCCAGGTGCTATTGATGAAGGTCTTCTGCATATTACAAATTCAGCAGTTTAATGAGTCTGTCAAGCCTGTCAATTGTCAAGGAGAGAAAATGGGTAATCATCAGGAAGAAAGTTCAAGGTGACGTCTTTGCTAAGGTGCAGAATGCTAATAGCAAATAAGTGTGAATATGAACAACCTCTACATGAAAATTATAAATCTTGTTTCAGTATCTCTGTGCCTGATAGTACAGCTAACACCCTCCAAGTGGTTTCCCTCTAGCAGCTATTGTGCGCCAACTGGTTTAGTACTGAAGCCCATACAACTGAAAGAAAACCAACCCTCTTGTGATCATCTTTATTATTAACTGTTATGTTAACTGTTAAACTTGACATGTAGCTTCCTGTTATTAAGGTTACTTCCTTTCAACAAAGGATGACAAATGATCGGTTTCTGTTCATTCAAAGACATGAGGGGAGGCAAAAGCAAACTCTCACTACCTTGTAAGGTGATCTCTCATATAAAGGTATTAAAAACGTATCAAAAAGAGAGTCTCTTTATTTCCTGGGTAGCCAAATTTTTACTACTGGAGTTCTGTCAACTAGTAGGCACTTTTCAGTTTGTTTTTAATTTGATTGCAGTCTGGAGACATCTACAGTGTTTAAACACTGTGAAATAGAGAGGATAGAGAAAATAAAAAAAAAGAAAAAATCCTTCCTGTTTCAGTTTATCCATCATGGTATGAATAATTTGAGCAGCTGAGTCGTTTACCTCTGCTACTTTGTAGCTATAAAAAATATGATGCCATCAGATATGCTACAGGGAAGCTTAGATAATCAACAAGAAAAATCATACATCAGATTATTACTGTCCTTACCAAAATATTATTCAGAATTCGTCTGACCATTTTGACTTTTTTTACACCTGAGTTTTGATATAAAATTGATTTTAACACTTTTGACAGATTATTATAAATTTGATAATTACTGATTGCTCTTGCTGGTAAATTGTCAAAGCTCTTCTTGCTTTCTGTGGTCATGAGTCCCTTTTTATTTGGGTTCTACCTTCTCTTGGACTAAAATTTCAGAATCAAATAAGGTGGCCCTAAAGTACTACTTTTGGTGAGGTTTAAGTACCTTGGGGCAGGGGGCAGGTGGTTCTACCTGATAGCTTGCTCATTGTTTATATAGTACTCAGTAACTTTTGACTGACATTGCAAGTTTCTTGAGCACAAATACATCAAGTGAAGAGGAACACTGTCTATTAAAATTAACACTGAAATCAGTGTATTTTATTAGATGCATGACAGTGAAAGTAAAGACAATTCAGACGGACTTGTTTATGCATGATTTACACATTTTAATGATGCATGAAATGTATTAGACCATTTAATCAACTTTTACTGGCCTTTGCATAATTATGCGATAGTTATCTATGAAAAAAGCTTTCTTTTTTTTTTTTTTCAAGCATTCTACTTATCATCAGTTGAAAATCAAAACCTTAATGTTATTCTGTATTTTATTGCAAAAGAGAATGTAAGTACCATTTTGAAGTTTGCAAAGCACTGGATAGCCTGTGAAATCAAAGAAAATATAAAATACTAAAATAATCAGATCTGATTTTCTTTTGGTACAAGATGACATGCTTTCCTTAAAGTCAAATGATCTCTACACTCTTTAATAGTTATTCCTCTTTTTAGTCTCTTTATTCAGCATAGCAGCTAAGCAGGAATTTTCACTTGTTTTTTCCCTGTCTCCTCATTCTCACTGCACGTGGTAGTTGAAAAAAACACCAGAGTAATAAGAGAAGATAATTCTAATAAATTTAAAAAAATCAATCCTTCTAATTGTATCAATTAGAACATAAAAGTTAGCAATACTGTTACAACTGTAGAGGAAAAACAGTGGCTAATCTTACATTTCAGGTATTATTTTCATATGGTATGATAAAGTTAATCCAGTGTCATGTTTATCTCATTTTCTCTCTCAGTAAAAGTACGTGTGGAGTAAATTATTATGTTTTTAGCTTACTTTACTTAAACATGCAAACTTACATTAGTCATTACCTTTGTCTACCTTCTGTGCAACTGCACAGTTCCAATACAGATCAACAGCTTTTGCATTAGCCCAGCATTAAAAATTATTTGTTATTAGGGTTTGTGTATACACAGATGCGTAATACTTCCATATATATTTTTATATTTCTAAGTACATACCTATGTTTATATGTACAGTTGACATATGACATTTGATCAGCATGCACAATTCAGATGCATCTCATGATTGCCTAGAAGCCAAGTTCAGATTTCAATACACCGTTTTTAAATTACAAGGAGTTTTTGACTGAGGCTAGAAAAGGCAGCTGGGCTTGAAGCTTTCTGAATGTACAACGGAGGACTTACTCCTGCAAGTATCCCCTACTTCCTCATGATCAGGTCACAGCACGATTTTAAAAAATTTTTTAAATTATTATAATCACTATTCCATAAGACTAACATAATGTCACAATTTGTAACTCCCATAGCAATGAATACAATTTACTTACAGACTATGTTTTCCTGTAATGTATAAATGGCTTGACACAGAAATTAATTTCTTTTTCAGCACAGAGAAAGAGGTCTGGTCCTTGATCTTAAAGGTTGGAAGCTTGGTCTTGTTTTGCAGAGAAAAAGTATTTCTGATTTGTAGATGTCTTCATGTAAGGGTATGTTCTTTCAACTTGAAGATTAGTAGTTTTATTATAACTCAACTCATAAGCTCCTAGTCAATAAAAAGTCACGGCAGTACTAGACCTTCTGAAAGTAAGGAAATAAATCTCAAATAGCTGTTAGAACCATTGCCTTTAATTGTCTTGATGAAAGCTGACTCATTTCCAAGCTGAATTTGCAACTGTTATTTAAAGGATTATTAAATCATGAATTGCAAATAGATTGAGATGTTCCAACTCTGTACAAAAAGCACAGTGAGAGAAGCTCTCATATGCAATACAGCACAGATTAACACAAAACAACATTTTAATTCTCTTTTTCACTACTCTGATTCATTAAGTTGCATTGCTATGATCAGGGGTTAATTTCCAAACAAAACAAGAAGAGTTTAAAAGTTTGAAAGGTTTTAAATTGTAGCTCTAAGTTACTGTATCCACAAGGAACAAAAGGCCTATTAGATTCTGAAAGACACTGCACACTATACTTGCAATAACGGCTCCAGGAGATCCAATAAAATGCCTCAAGTAAAAGTTTAGATACACCAGAATTGCTCACTTTAAGAGGCTGATGTCATAAGTAACAAAGACCCAGGGAAATTAAGAACAGCTCTCCTGGAGGTCTGCAACTTCTCCTAAATATTGCTTAATATTGTATTGTCCTTGAACTGATAAACAAGACATTACAGAGAGCTATAATTTATATGCAGGAATATAAATCTAGCTTCTCAGACTTTAAGGTATTAAGCTCTTAAATCTAATATAGTTTTATTATTCAAAATTATTTTATATTGAGTATTTTAAAATTGTTTACTAATTAATATTCTTCACTCCACCCAAATACATAAAACAAACAGATTGCTTTTAGAGGAGAAAATACTATTAATTTCTAGAGACTTGTTGAAATTCTGTAAAAATCTTCTTACTGATCCAGAATTTATCATGATGACCATGACTTAAGGGTCATGATAATGAATAGAATGCCATATTGGAGCTTTTGAGGGTCCATGGCTTTTATCACTTAACACCACTGAAAACTCTGGACCACATGTTTAGTGATGCTTATGAAAAGAAAGAAGAGATGCAAAAAAACCCATAGAATACCTGTTATGATCTGACCTATTTGTCAACAAATGTAGTGTTTCCAAAATTTAATTAGAAAAGTAATTTTGATGAAAGATGTAATTTTGATGCTCATACAACTGAAGAATTTCTTACAGTATAAAAAAGAATCCCTGTTTTTAGATGAGATGAGAATCTGTTGTCTGCTATTTCTCAGTATTTTACTAGATTTTCCTAGGTTTAAATCTTTCCAAAGAATGAGTAGATTTTGAATTGCTTGGATTAAAATAGAAATGTGTATTGACTTTCACAAAAACAGTAATCTCAGGTTCAAGAGCTGACCTTGAAGTTAACATATTGCATTTCAGAAGAGACTTTGTGCCTTTTTGATTCTGTGCACTGTATTATAGAGACGTCAGCATCTACATTAGTCATCTCTTTTGTTTTACGGACTGTTTAGATGACCATTCCTTTTTTATTTAGTAAATGTTATGCTGGGAGAAGCATCAGTTTGTAAAGAAACCAGTGTTTCTTGGTACTTTTGAACTATATTGTCATACTGCAAAAAAGTAAATTAATTAGAACTTATTGCTTATGTCTTCAGAAAAAAATAATGGAATATATGTGGCTGAATGAGTTCTGGGGCATAGAATATTATAATTTTCATTCAGATAACTCTGAAAAATGATGATATTTATAGGTGATAGAACAAAATTTACAATGTTTGCAATTTACAGCAATGGAGAGACAGTAGAAAACAGAGAGGTAAAAATTATATTAGCAAAGAAATGTCTTGAAACATGGGTAGTGGCCTGACGCAGTTTAGGAATGGTATTCTTCAATGTCCTGTCTGGAACCAGGACAGGGCCTCTAGTCTTCACTCCAATGAACATATTGCATTCAACCTCCATTGCTGTGTATCTTTGATGAGAAGCTGAGGCAGAGATAAATTACATCGTCACTACCTTCATGCTAGTGCTCTGTAACAGTTGTAAGTCACTTCTCAGTGTAAAGTGTGTGGACCCATCACTGTCATTGCTATTGATACATACTGCATTGCGGCTGCTAGCTGTAGTTTCTTCTGAAAAGAGAAAGAGAAAGAGAAGGAGAAAGAGAAGGAGAAGGAGGAGGAGAAGGAGAAGGAGAAGGAGAAGGAGAAAGAAGAAAAAGAAAAAGAAAAAGAAAAAGAAAAAGAAAAAGAAAAAGAAAAAGAAAAAGAAAAAGAAAAAGAAAA
>JAWWLV010000100.1:43100021-43121340 GCA_035041135.1 Platyrinchus mystaceus
AGACAGACTTTCAAATGCTGCAGAATTGTATTGGAAGACCTGGAGCTTTGAAAGTGAAAAAGAGGCTGTTTTTCTCCTCCTGAATTGATCCAAAGGGGAAAAGGGTACTTCTGTAAATATGTAGTATTTTTGCTTAGTTAAAATTATTGTATATATATAATTCTTTAGTTTTTATTTTTTTAGTAATAAATCCTAATATTATTTCTCCCCACATCAGGTCTCTTTTGTCTGCATAAACTTTCTCTCAACTCATAACAGTTGTATGGGGATGAAAAAAAAATTGGCCCATGGACAAACCCACAACATTTGGGTTCTTCCATAGACCAAGTTGCTCAAAGCCCCTTACAGCCTGGACTTGTTTACCTTGGTTTGGGTTCAGGGTTATTTTGTAAGTGGGCACAGGCAGCACTCCAGATGAACTGTTGGCACATTTTTGCAAGTCCCCATCTCTCATCACAGCTCTCCTGTTCTGTAGTTCTGATGGAACTGCTGATGTAATTGCCAAGCCACTTGCCATGACATTTGAAAAGTTGTGGTAGTCATGTGGAGTCCATGGTGTCTGGAAAAAGGAAAACATTAAGGTATTTTTAAAAGTGTGTAGAACGTAGGACCCTGGGAACTGCTGATCGGTTAGTCTCACCTCTGTGCCTGGGAAGATTATGGAACAGATCCTCCTAGAAACCATGCTAATGCATACAGAAGACAGGAAGTTGATTTGAGACAGCCAGTGTGGCTTCACCAAGGGCAAGTCCTGCTTGACCAAACTAGTGGCCTTCTATCAGGGAATGACTACATCAGGGACAAAGGAAGAGCTATGGATGCCACCTGTCTGGACTTCTGTACAGCCTTTGGCGCAGTCCCTACAACATCCTTCTATCTAAATTGTAGAGACGTGGATTTGATGCATCGACAAGGAACTGATTGGATGGCCACATCCAGAAGATAGCCATAAACATCCAGATGGAGATCAGTGATGAGTGGTGTTGTAACACCCCAGGGTCTTATCATAAGCTCATTGAAGAGGGTTTACATTAAAAATATACAAGACTCCAAGACCTGTCCAAGGGATTTATTAAAAGGGTCTTCAGTTCTTTTATACCTTTAGGCTGTGCATGGCAAAAAACCCCTATGGCACTTTTCAAAGGGTCAGAATAACACTTTTTTTTTTTTTTTTTACTGCAAATTTTGGAGAATAAAGGAACTTGGGAAAAGTTTAAAACAAGCATACAATCATTGACTTATCAAATTCCACAAATACCAAAAAAAAAGGAAATTAAAAGAAGAGGAAGAAGTAAAGGGGAATTGAGAGAGAGAGAGAAGGAGAGAGATCAATCCAGCTACCTCCATAGATCCAGCATAGATCCAGCTACCAGGAGTCCAGGAAATGACAGAGCTGTGACCATGCAGTGGCCACATGGTGCTGGTTTTATTTGAGTCCAGAGCAGAAGCTCCAGTCCAGCCCCAGTGCAGTCCAGAAGCCCTTGAGGTGGGGCTTCCAGTCTGCCAGCCAGGCAGGGCTGGATTAAGGGCTTCAGGGGGTGTGGTGTGGGTTTTCAGGGCTGCCAATGGCTAATAGCCATTCTGGACTGGACTAAAGGCTCTAGGGATGGAGCGGGGATGGGGCAGTGCACCATCCTGCCTTGGCAGAACTTGCCTTTCACCCTGCCGCACTGCGGTGTTTCAAGCCAGTGAATTTCTTTCAGTCCTTCATAGGTGCCTCTTAGGGGTATATACAGGGACCAGTGCTGTTTAACATATTCATCAACCACATAGACTGAGATCATGTGAAACTCTGAGTAGATTTGAAGATGACACCGAGAGGAGCAGTACCTGAGGGATGGGATGCCATTGTGAGGGATCTGGACAAGCTGAAGCAGTGGGCCCATGTGAACCTCATGACATTCAAGATCAAAATTGAAGTGCTACACCTATATCAGTGCAATCCCCATTATTAATACAGGCTGGGGGATGAAGTGATTGGAAGCAGCCGTATAGAGAAAGACCTGGGGATACTGACAGATGAAAAGCTGAACATGAGCCAACAGTGTGCGCTTGCAGCCTAGAAAGCCAATTGTATTGGCTGTATCAAAAGAAGCATAGCCAGAAGGTCAAGGGAGGATCTGCTGATCTCTGATCTACTCTTGTGAGACCCCACCTGGAGTACTGCATCCAGCTCTGAGCCCCGCAGCACACCAATGGCATGGAGCTTTGGAGTGGGTCCAGAAGAGGGCCACAAAAGTGATCAGAGAACTGGAACACCTCTTCTATGAGAAAAGGCAGAGAGAGTTGGTGTTGTTCATCCTGGAGAAGGCTCCAGGGAGACCTCACTGCAGCCTTTCAGTACTTTAATGCGTTTATAAGAAAGATGGGGACAGAATTTTCAGTAGGGCTTGTGCAATAGGACATGGTTTTAAAATAAAGAGGGTAGATTCAGACTAGATATAGGGAAGGAATTTTTCACAGTAAGGGTGGTAAAACATTGGAACAAGTTCTCCAGAGAGGTGGTAGATGCCCCATGCCTGGAAAAATTCAAGGTCAGGTTGGACAGGGCTTTGAGCAACCTAACCTATTTGAACATGTTCCTACTCATTGCAGGGAAAGGTTGGACCAGATAATCTTTAAAGGTGCCTTCCAACTGAAAGCTGTTCTGTGATTTCAGTTAAAATGAAGCTAGTGCTTTTCTCCAAATTATTTAAATCAGAATTTTTTTCCTACGACAAATAATTCTACAGGTTATCTGATTCAATAAACCTCATTTTTTCTGGAAACAGATTTTAAATCGGGAAGAAACTTTCACAGAAGAGATATTTTATCTTTTTGAGAGTTACTAATATTTATTTTCTTGTCCTGATTGGCAAGGGGTCATATTCAGGGCATATTCTTCAGTACACCTCAATTATTAAATTAGCTTTGCTTTACAGTTTAATTTGAAGTGAGAAATTAATTTTATCTATGTCCATATAACTTCATTACTTACTTCATTACAATCCAACTTAAATCTATATGTTCTGAGCAAATCTGGGATTCTTAAGTATGAGTTTCCTCAGTCAATAAAGAAATAAAACACTCAAAAACTAGTTTCATATTGTAGTAGGTAGTAATTTAAGTTAGCTTGCCATTTCAGTTGAGTCTGAAGTGGACAGAGGCAGCTATAGTTAATTGTGCATTCAAAGCTGTGTTGTAACTGTGTCTTGCCACAAAGTTAGTATATCCTTCTTGTGAAAAAAAAAAAATAAGCCTGAGCTTCAGTATAATGTACATATATATTTTCTTTGGAGAAAACTAGATGGAAGACAAAAATCAGAATGTTGCAAAAACATTAATGAACTATCTCTAAAGTTTCTTACTTATATTCATAGATTTATCTTCAGGTCATTGCTGAATAAATTCTTCTAAGATTTTAATGTATTTTCAAGGAAGCCGTTGAGAGATTACCAAAATGAGGTACATTTAAAAGAAAACTAAAAAGTTTTAAGGTGAATGATACAAGAGAGTGTTTTTACAATTATTAGCTCACCATTTCAGTTTACCCTCCCATTTGCTCATTCCCAATGTTATCTTTGTCAACTACTAGTCAGCAGAACACTTCTTCTCAGCATAATTCACAAGTAGTAGAAAACATGTGCAACACTTTGTATGCACAGTACTAGCAACTGATTGAGACCAGATTTTTCTGGAGCAGATTTTAGAAAAGTAATTTTGTAGCTCCCACTTTCATATGAAACCAGCAATAGTGATTTGCTTAACCTGTACAGAATTTAATTAAGTGCAATAGACACTGCATATATTCAAGAGAATTTTAGCTGACGTCAGTTATATACTTGCATCATTTTATCTTCTGCCCAAAGAAAGAAACTCTTTAATAATAAGAAAAATGAGGAAAGGATCATAGAGAGAAATCAGGGAAACTTGGGAAATTTGGACTTTTGTATTTGCTTTTAAATTCTAAGGTATACAGTGACAGTCTGAATACTTTTTTTATAAAACAGATTAACCAACTGGCAGAACTGCTAAGTTTTATGCAACTTAAGGGCCTGGATTTTTAAAAGATTATGAGGAATTTCCCTATACCGCACTTGTAAAAGTGGTATGTAAACGTTAAGACTAAAAGTGATATGTAAATGTAAATCTTCTCAAATTGTCGTACAAAACACTAATTTTTTTTCCTATTTATTATAAACTGGGACTTACAGTAAGCTTGCATATTTAAACTAGAACAGCAGTCATCCAAGGGTACTTTCTTTTTTGCATCAAAAGCCTTTGACTCAAAAATTGCCTAATCTTCTTTAAAACCTATTAATTTTTTTGTCACTTTGACATTTTCAGGAATGAGTGGTGAAACAGAATATTTAGCAGAGACTTAAACACAAATCCTTTCCCATGTATCATTATAAAACAATGAAACAATTAGGACTTAACTAGTGAGGTGAAGGGTTTCAAAATATGACAGTAAAGAGAGAAAGAAATAAAGTGTAATTATCCTTAATTATATTCAATAACCAAAATAGCAGCTTAAAAATAAATATTTAAAGCTAAATCCATATTATCAAGAGAGGGAAAAAAACTTTGAAAGGAAACATTTGAAAATAATTTCTTTGTGATATATAAATATATCTGCTAATGTTAATGACTTTTCACAAAATTGAGAAAGAACCCTTCTAGCGGCATATGCAGAAAGATAATAGTTATTTTTTGAATACAGAACATATGATCCACAACCATAATTTATTTATTAAAAAGTAAAAGAAAATGTCCTAACTTAAAATATTTATTTAAAAAATATTAATATTAGGAGTATCTAGTTTTTAATTTCTAATCTGATTAGGAGATAATAGAAAATTATTGAAATGTGGCATAAGTCATTTCCATGTCTGAAATATGAAATTCTGAAATAAATAAAAATTGTTTCCTATTAAGCTCTTAATTGCTGAAGACAGGCTTTGTTTCCAGGGCAGTTCTTCCAATGATAACCTGCCTAAATATGTTGAAACAGGCACTGATTTTCTTCTTGTACAAAGAGAGAAGGCCAGAGGAAAAAGTTACATTTTGAATTTAGCATAAATTCGAAATTGCACTTTATTTGTCTTTAAGGATTTTGTTTGTTTGTCTGTTTGTTTGTTGTTTTTTGGGAGGGAGGGTTGGGGGTTTTTTGGTGTTTTGGTTTGGTTTGGTTTGGTTTGTTTTTTTTTACTTCTGCTACAACCTATAATACAAAGTGAAAATTATCCCAGAGATATTCAGTACTAAGTGGAAAGTTGTGCTAAAACAGCACTAAACCTACTAGTCAAATTCTAATTAAACAATTAAAATTCTGCCTTTGATCTAACAATGCAGTAAACTAAGATTAAGGAAGTGTTCGACTTAATAATTTTTTACAGCTGTAAATTTCATAGCTTTATGTGTTAAACAGTGTTCAATAAATTAACTACAGGAGCTTGACTCCTTTTCCTCAAGCTCTTACAATTCTGTGCAGAAGTTCATTTGACATTTTTTCGCTAATAACCTCCATTTATTGATGGGCCATGTACTACCTGCTGCAAAGCCCATCACTTATGCATGTGTTTAATACCCACTCATATGTGCTTCTGAGAGATGATTTCTCAAGAGGTTTCCTAAATAGGCAGCAGCAAGAAAAAATCAGACATAGATGTCCTTTTGCACCCCCACCCTTCTCTCCAGTTCTTCCCAGAAGCCATCTGAAAGAGGGCAATGGATTTACAGAAGAACGAGGAGGTGGAAATTCTGATGAATGTCCCACTTGAATTACTTATTCTTCAATAAAATAGAGAATTGTGGAATAGAGGATAATTTTCTTTTCTCCCAGACACACAATTAAGAAATTTAGATTCAGGAGGCAGAAGAAGAGTTATAATAAGCTGAGGCTACTGTGCCCACTATAAAAGTATATTTTAAAATTAGTCAATGATGATTATTTACTCCTTAAATGAAAAAAAATATCCTCGCCTTTAACATCATCTGTGTTGATCATATTTTTGAGCACCTGTTCATGAGATTCAAAACTAATCAGTCTTGACTGCTCCTAAGAATCAGAAAATTATTTCCAGACACCTCCTCTTTGCTGCTTTCTGTGCATGTTCTTACATACTCCTTTTTTTGTGGTGCTTGTCTTGATTCAAATTAATGCTTCTCACAAAATTTTTTAGATATTTTGGTAAGCAAGTATCTCTACATAATTCACTGTGCTTTCATGGGGTTTTTCTAGGGATTCTGTGAGGTAAAGTCCCTCCTTTACTTTAGACACTTCAAAATTTAAAAAAAACCTTCAATTTTTCACTGCCACTCACACAGACTAAAGAAAGATTTCTGGGAGCTAAATGGTCATTTTACAAAACAGGAGGAAAGACTCAAGTCTATCCTGTCACTAAGACAACTATTTACACCATTACATGCTGCAACTACATTTAAAGATTTTCGGCATGAAAAGCATGTTCACTGCATTTTTGTTATCTCATCTTTCCTTACCAACACAGAAGGGTATAATAATTTTGATAAAACAAAAACAACTCAAGAACTTGTATTTTTCTCAGTAACATCAACAGACTAGCTTAGAGATTACACTGCAACTACTTGTCCACCTTTATATATTAACCAAATTGTCTGAAGGAGAAGCATCCATCTTTTTTGCTAAAGGTATTGTGGTTAAATTTGTCTTCACAAGAATGTGTTGTTGGGCATTAAATACACTACATTTATTGTTCAAGTCAGCAAATTTTAGTTCTCCAATTAGGCTGATTTCTTGGATTTAAATTAATTGGTTTCTCTTAAATAATAGTTTGAATAAATTGACAACATACCCCTTGTACTGAGAGCTGTATCACGCCAAAATGGGACAGTTAATGTCATGCGTAAAAAAATGCAATTATTGTATAGGATAATAACAAAATTAATCAATACTAGCTTAGTAGGTAGGAAAGAATTCCTCCCATGTGCGTATCAGTCAATATGATAAGTAACCATGGATCAGTATCTGAAGTCCTAGAAAAAGTAAAAATATAACAGTCTAAATAAGAAAATAACCGTTTTGAAGAATATTAGAAGTTGGTTCTGTTTCTGTATAAATATTTAGTAAATCCTGCATTTATAGATAGGTCTGGGTAAGTAGACCTGTCGTCACGTATTTTAAAAATTCTTGATCTTCCCCTATTATTCATTAAATTGCACAGAGGAGAAAAGGGAGAAAAGGTATGGTGCATTGAATACGTTGCTTTGTATGGTATGACATCATTAGTTATAAAAATTAGAAATAGTTTCAGAAGGGATAAAATATAAACTTGGATGACTGATGTTTTATTTTGTTTTTACTAGTGCTAGGAAAAAAATTCATCCTTAAGAGACATTGGCCCTAATTTTTATTCATGTTTTACACTTTGTAACATTGCAGTCAATGTCTACTCCAGATCACAAATATGTATGCAAAAGATGTTTCTGTGACACCATCATACTCAAGTTCTGCTTTCACAAGGATTTCCATAACAGAATAGTGTTTTTATGAACACTACATCATTGCTTCTGTTTTAAGTTGAAGCAGCTGAGATGCGAATTCATACCTGTTTTTTGAAGAAAAATAGCAAAGGGAAAGATTATGTAAAACCTCAATATTCAGATTAAGTTATTAACCTGTTTTGCTGTTGACCCTATGTCTAAGACCCCAACTCTCAGAGTTATGAGATCACCCAAGGGTTTTACTTAAAAAATACACAAGGCTCCAAAAATATTCACCCTCCAGATTATTAGAAGAGTCTTTGGTTCTTTTAACAGCTTAAGAGAGAGTGCAAAGGAGAAAAGTTGTACACATTTTCTCAGAGGATACCTTTACTGGTAACCTTTTTAAAAAAGAAGAAATTTTGACAAAAGTTTAAAGGGTAACATAGAACTAAAATAAAGAATTCCACAAAGTATTGACTTAGTACATGCTAACCCATCCAACTCAGCAAAATCCAACCCATTCAGCCCCAAGTTAAACAAAACATTAAGAAAGGAGATTAAGAGGAGGAGAAGAAGTGAAGAAAGAGAGAGAGAGAAAAAGAGATTACAGCTACCACCAGAGAGTCCTGTTCCACATGGCCAGATGATAGGGCTCAACCAAAGATGGAGAGCACATGTTCCTGCTTTTATTGCTTTGTCCCTCCTGTGGCTGCTCCTCCCAGATTTCCAGCCTCCTGGCCACTCTGGGACAGGATGAGGGACAACATTCCCACTGTGTGAGCCAATCTAGTTCCAGAGGGAGGGTTGTGGGCATGCTCCCAGGCTGCCCTTGACTGACAGCTGCTCCCGGGCTGCTTCAGAATTCTTGTGGGGGCTGGCTGGCATGTGGGACAAGGTATTACCTCACCTCTGTAAAATTTGACCTGTCCCTTCCCTTTGCCCCCGCATACACACTTGATTTGGTCCAAGCCAATAATTAACACAAAAATCCAGTGTCTCACATGACATCAAAATCTTTTAAATTGACAATTAAAAACTTATAGCTTAGTCAAGGAAATTTTTTGTTGAGCTGATAGCAGGAGAAATAACTCTCTTTGACATCTTTTGAATGTGGATGATAAACCAAGCTTCAATTGTTAATAAAGATGTAAAAACCCAGTGTATCACTTAGACCAACTAACACGTTTGCTACTCAAGTGGGTGAAAGTAAGACTATTGCAGAAACATAACTCAGGATACATTTCTGAAGGGAAATTTTCTGTGAAAGTTTTTGAAGATGTAACAAGGACACTTTCTTTTGTTATGTGACATGTTTTATCCATGGTTACATCTGACCATCCCTGACAGGGGCATTTTTTCGGGTTACCTTTACTTCCACTCAAGGCTGCAAAGGAATTATGCCACCTTTTTATTACCCTTGAACCATGTGTTACACATAAGCTGTGTGTCAACACCTTTACCGTCTTAAATTGCCTCTCCTGGGAACACATTTACAAGAAGCTAAAGAACTTTGTATAGTACACACTCTGATAGTACTTATAAAAAAGTCTTTTGAACATTTGAGTCCTTTGATCTCAGAATTCTGTATTTCGAATTTAAAATCCCATTATTAATTTATTTCTTCAGCTAGGACTGTCTTACATGCAAATTGATGAATGTAACTTGTGTTTTGCAAAGATGGTCTTTAAGCCTTATTAAGTTTAAAACTTAACCCTTATTCTGTGGAATAAGTTCACAAAAAGACACACTTACTAGATATGTTTTTATGATTTCCTTATGTGTCTAATGATTTATGCAGCCTAATTCTCAGATTAATTTGCTTGTTTTTTCCTTTTACTCTGCTCTTTGAGAGAGGGTCAAGTCCCTTAGAAAGAAAAGGGATAAAGTGGCCTCTTGTATGTCGATGACAGGGATGTACTTGGATTTCTGAGTTAAGAAAGAAAAGGAGGCAGAAAAGTATTTGGAAACAAATCAGAAGATAAATGCTTACCCAGAGTTGTGTGGGAAGTGTAAGGCTGGGAAAAGGACAAGAAATGCAAATCTTAATCACACCAGACTGCTACTTTTGTTTTGTTAATTTTGTTTAGATATGCAAGACTGATTTCTGCAGTACTAGTATGTGACCTGTGCAATCACAAACATGATCTGAAACAAAAGGTAGAACAACATTTTGACAGAATCAGTTAGATCAAGTGATAGGAACGTCCAGAACAAAGAATGTAGAGTTTATGCTATCTGCAGAAGAACACATGATCGACTACACAAAGTTAAAGTGGTTCATTTGAGTATAGGCATTACTTTTGGTTCTGAAACTGGCATGACAATTTTGCACTTGTGTTAGGAGACCTAAAACCAGAAAGCCTGTTGCTGAACTAAGTCCTTAATAGGAAAGCTGAAAATAAAGAAATTGTTACAAGAACTGGTAATTAGTCCATTTATTTCCATAAATGCTAATAGTCAAATAGTATCTGCATTCATGAATCACCAACAAAATAATTTTTTATGTCGGATATACGAAGTGACACTCTAAAGAGCACCCAGACACTCAAAAAACCAAGAATTTGTGGGTTTGATTTTCTGAAGAAGTAGACTCTTTCAGTTTTATTGAAATCTTTTCAGATATTGCCATTCTTCCTTGAATGCAGCTACTCATAGAAGAAAAGTATATTAGAGTACTTCAGTTGCTTCACACTACAAAATTATCCACAGTCTGCCAGTTCCTGTTGAGTGCTTCTGCAGCACTTTTTGTTCTTGAAATTAGCCACAGCTGGGTTGATCGAAGTTTAGGTGCAGGATGTGGCAGAGAGTGTCATGCTTCATGTAGTCTGAGCAGAAACCTTTGGAAAAACAACATATTTTTATGTGTAAGGTAATTGTTCTATGAAAGGAAATAAAGAAAATTGCATGTCATTTAATTTGGGAGGAAGACAACTACAGTGGTGCAATGATTTTGTTCTATAAAAAGAAATATTAAGTATGACTGCTATTAAATAAAGTGCAGGCATAAGAGGCTTATGCAGCAAATATTTTTCAGATATTCCTACAGACGTTTGAGTTGGATTGTAAAGAGTATCTTTTGCATGTGGAATTTTCTATAATATTGTTGTGATTTAGGAATGGCATTCTCCAATTTAGTAGTTCCGTTAAAACCTTGCTGCACTCACTCTGTCTTCCCACTCCAATTGAAAAGTCAAAAGGAAAAGGTCAGGGGTTGAGATAAGAACAATGTACTGGAAACAGCAATGACATAAGAAAACAGTAACAACAACAACAATATTAATTACAAAAGGTATGAGATAAAGAAATGGTTTACTTCAAAAGCCCACAAAAACATACAAATACTGATTGGCTCTCCCCCACCAGGTTTTCTCAACCACAAGGAACCCCTTCTCCTCAGAAGAGAGTCCCTTTCCGCCATCCCAAATCAATGACAGGCGGTGGTATTGGTTAACACTGGGGTCCTGGCCACACCCCTTCCAGCTACTGCAAAAATTAACCCTGTTCTGGCCGGAACCAGGACAAATACTTATCACAATATACTGATAAGATGGATACACAAATGAAGAAAACATCCATAAAATGTCTCTTGATTCTCACAGGAAAATATTTTTCCTTACCCCAATCTAACCTTAATTCGAGTTCTTGTTTTGTGGTAGTCTTCAATTTTAAAATATTTCATGGTTTTTTCTTTCCTTATAATGAGCATACATTTGCTTTAATACTTTTGTCACAAAATTGTAGTCTTGCTCAAAATCCTGTAGTTGGTGAATTTCTACATATTTCCTGTTTTTGATTTTGTGCTGCATGAAAGAAGAGGATTCATACAAATGCTCAAGACTGCAAATAGTAGCTCTGCATATTGGATCAAGTTTCTTTCTAGATTTCCTTAATTCCCTAATTTTTTTCTGAAAGTGTTCACTGAATAGTCCTAACCTATATTGTACAATATTGTTCTCAGAGATTCCTCCATTGATAAATATACTGAATGTATACATTTACAAGATGAAGAATAGAGACTGCAGGCAATTTAGGAAGCAATAATAAGGCAAAAATTAAAACCACATTTTTAGAAATTTTTTTTTTCTAATCAAAATAAAAAATATCACCATATTTCCATTTATACATGAAAAGCAACTAACCTTAACTTTATCAATAGCTGGGTTTACATTGATAATTATTTTTTATCACATGTTAAAACTTTGCTGATGGACAGAATTAACAATATTTTTTAAATATTGGTCTTTTTTATAGACTATGTGTTAACTCAGATCTTGTATTCAAACTCTATTAATAGAGACCAATTTATACGAACTTCAGCATTTGCTTTCATCAACAGACTAGTGTTGGGACACATTTGTAAAATCAGGGGTGGGGGTGTGCTAATATTTAACTTTCCTTGAAGTAACTCCAGTTTAATATTGCTACAAAGCGAAAATTTAAGTCTTGCCACAATAAAGATATATACTATGAGTGGTTTCCACTGCATTGAAAACAACTGGGTAATACCAATTTTTAGTCACTTTGAAAATTTCAGATCTGTTTTTTTTTATAGCCTTGTGCACAAGAAAACTCTCATTTTTGGGTGGTGATTTTTTAGGTTGCTGTTTCTTATTTTTAGCTGAAAAAGCAATGCGACTATTTAGCTTTAGAGTTGCATACTGTCCTTTGTGTGTTCTGTATGGCTTTTCAGTATAATTTGAATATGTCAAAATCAAGCTACCACTAGGTCCTTACTTATATCCAGGGGTGCTGTCTGAGTTAATTTAGCTAAAAAATATGTTATACAAACAGCTAAAGTGAGTCTGGAGAAACCTGTTCAAGGAAGCACTAACAAAAGAGAAATGCTGACATTCTGTGAGACACAAATCCAGAGCTTTAATTCCTGTGTAGTCACAGTGCCACATGTTCTCTCCCTCTATTTTTCATTATTTGATAGAGGGTGGAGCAGGCATATGGAGACAGAATAAGAAGATGAAGAGACCATGATGCTGTTGTTGCTAATGAGGTGTGAATGACATCAAGCTGTTACCATACATTTTGCCAGGAATGAGTTCTAGAGGGACAAGAAAAGTGAATGAATTTTAGAGTCTCCCCTGAGCAGATCTGTGTTGCCATAAAGTCAGAATTTCACTTTAGGTAATAAGTCAGTCTGAAGTTCTGACCCTTCCTGAAAATGTTTTTTTTTTCATACATGTACAACTCAGGATGTTGACATCTTGGTACTTATGGAAGCTATACTGAAGACATTGGATAGTCAACACTCCAACTAAGCCAGCTTCAACCCCTCCTTCCTTCTTTTCAGCCCCTTACCTTTCTCAGACTAAACAAACACTGTCTTAGTATTAGATCATAGCGTGAGCAAAAAAGGAACAATAAAGTCCAATATAACTTGTCTATTTGTATCAAAAATTGTTTCAAAATTGAAACTCACGTGTAGGTCTGTGGTTTTTTGAACTCATAGGCGTAACAACTGTGAAATTTGTGGGAAAGTCTCTCAGATCAGGTCCTGGCTGCAGAGCCATGACAGTGGCTGGATTTAAGTGCTGGGTATTGCCTCCCTCATGCTTTTCCACCACCCCTTTTGTCTGCCTTTTCTGTGACATTACTCCTGAATTTGCTTGCAGAGAAAAGGAAGATAAAATAGGGTAGCTAAGAAAGACACATTGCAGAGCTAGTGCAAAAAGCAGAGGTATCAGAGAAACCTGAGCACAGCCAGAGGCTCTGTGTATGTGTGTGTGTATGTGTGTGTGTCTGTCTGTCTGTCTGCCTGTCTATCTTCTGTCTCTCTCTAATGGGTGGTCTGTAACACTTGATAGAAAAATGGGTGTTCAGTAACTATACAAAATCAAGGAGGTGGCTGATCTACTGAAAATAAATGGATGACATAAATATAAAGTTTTTATTACTTGTTTCTGGAAGATGAGTAGGCAGAAAATGTTTGGGAAGGGATACACGGAGAAAATATTGTAGTAAAAAAAGGCTTTACCATCAAGGGTTTATTTTTTAATCATTTGTGAGTAACACACACAAAAACTCACTAAAAAAAACCCAACTGTTATGGCTAAAATAAAATTGCGTGACTGTATTCTGATGACTGAATTCAATGCATTAACAAGTTTCCTAACAAGTTTCATCATGCAGTTCAAGTGTAGGCTTAAAACCCTGCTATTTTTATCACAGTTCTGTTCTAAAAGCCGTGTAATTTACTGAACATATAAAATACTCACAAGTAGTGAATATTTTAAACAGTTTAAGGGGTTTGGTTTTGGTTTAATTTGGTTTGTTTGGGGGATTTTTTTATTTTTCTTGTTTGGTTTGCTTTGATTTTGATTTCGGTTTTGATTTTGGTTTTTTTTTTTTTTTTTTTTGCTAATGGGAGAGAATATTATTGTAAAAATTAAATAAATTATTGAAATAAAAAATTGATGCAGAGACTACCAAAGTTTTTCAGTAGAATTTATATCATAATGCTTGAAATCCCCTGTGTGAACATGGAGACTTCAGTTGTTACTTTACACAGTTTGCTTTTGTTTATTTCTCTATTCTGTTTTCACCTTAATCTGTTTTTACCAGTTCAGCATCACTTTATAAATATGAACAAATAAAATTAGGGCTATATTTTTCCTAGCTGTAAGATACAATTGCAAATTTTGTCCTTAACATTATCATCACTTCTATTTGGTTGTCTTGGTTGTGTTGACTTGTTTAAATATCCTGTTACCAAGCCACAATCTCTCTGGGGTTTTTTCTAACTGTTTCAAGTTCTTGTTGGTATATGAGGTATTTCTCTCCCAAATTTTGCTTTTCTTAAGGGAATACTTTCAGTTAAAAATGAAGCTCCTATATATCTATTTATATGGATGAAATTTGCATTCACAGCTAATGAGGAAGTCATACCAGCTTAAAAACCAGTATACTTATCATTAATTTCATGGGTTTTTTGATTCTTGTTTAACACAAGATTAATATATATATTGTTACCTTTTAAATTATTTCTTGATTTTTCTTGCTTGAAGCTGAGAAAGTTAACATCTAGGTCATTAACTCATTTTAAATTGTATGGGTATTTTTATTGCAGTGACTTTTGCAACTTTGAAAGGATAAATAAATAAATAATGGAACACAGGTTTCTAAACCGGCAATAAGTACTTGATTTTCTTTTATTGTACCAGATAAAGCACACACAAATATTTAATGAACATAACACCTTAAAATAAGCAAGCAAGCAAACAAACAAACGAATAAATTTTACACATTAAAACCCCCCAGATTTAAGAATTCAGTA
The DNA here is from genome assembly GCA_035041135.1 of Platyrinchus mystaceus. Taxonomy (NCBI): domain Eukaryota; kingdom Metazoa; phylum Chordata; class Aves; order Passeriformes; family Tyrannidae; genus Platyrinchus; species Platyrinchus mystaceus. The sequence goes on from JAWWLV010000100.1 coordinate 43,114,753, forward strand.
ACTCACTAAAATACATTCTTAGATTTAAAAGTCTGAAGGAGGAAGAATTAATCCAAGTCTGTGTAAGCAAATGTTTTTTATTTTTGTCCTATGGCAAACATTTTGTGGCATAAAAAGTGTCAGTGGTAATCCCAGCAAATTTTTCGGATATGTAGGAGCTCTTTGACTCCCATGGACATTCTGGTGGCTGAAACAACACTACAGGGAGCTTGGTTTACATCAACTAAAATACATAACCACCTTGTTTCCCATAGCTGTCTGCACTTTCCAAAAGCCAGCAATCTGCACTTAGATCTGAACAAAAGAAATGTGGCTGTTGAGAATTCAATCTACAGTTTGCACCCTGAAACAGAAACTCCCAAAGTTACTGATAACAAAGCAAAAGAATTAATTTGAAGACCTCTGTTTTAAGTTATTGTCTGAAAAATGAGAGGGGAGACAGAATATCCAGAAAACAAACAAGGGTACATGTGGAAAAAAATATATTAGTTTAGAATAAAGAATGAAAGGATGTACCTGAAAGAACTAAAACAGATTTCTGTATCAAAAATTAAAGCAAACTTTTTCACATTAAGTATTTAAATTGAAACCTGTTGGGATTCGGTGGTGGTTGGGGTCCCCAACAGAAACCATCATAATTGTGAATGGCCAAATATAATTTTGAAAGTTTTCTTCATTAATTTCCCCAAAATTTCCTATTTTTCTGTTGGTAAAAGGATTGGGTAGATGTCCAACAGGAACAAGTTATATATCTACACCATTATAGTTGAACACTTGCTCAATCTGAAATATAGCGGCCTAAACCTTTCTTTAGCACCAGAGGCAAACAAATCTTTCAGCTTTGTGCCAGTGTATATGGCAACACCTTAAAGCACTTAGCTTCATAAATGTTGTTTTAGTGACAGCTAGCATGGTAGTCACTTTCCTTGAAGTACTTGGGCATCTTGAGGTAAATTAAGTGTCTTATGCTTGTAACTTCCAAGAGTTACTCCCTCTCATGTGGTATGAACATTCAGGACATTTCATAATGTTATGCTTCAGAAAGCACTGTCAGTTTTCCATAGATGTTTTGCAGGGTAACCTGTGATGTGTCATCAGTTCATAACTACAGTAGACTGTGGATTTCAGAAATAAAAAGAGATTTTAAAAAAAATTGAATAAATTCACATACAAAAGATCTGTGAGAGGCTGTTGGATACAGAAATGTACATATTCTACTAATTTTCTCTTAATTTCCTCTCATGTAGATTCCTGTCTTTTTCCTCACAGTTTCTCTTTCATGAGTTAGAGTAAATATAAAAGTGAGTAGGACAGTGCAACTGTCCTTACACTGGCAATTTTTTATTACTTTTTCACAGCACTATAGGATCTTTGAAGTTGAAAGGGACCTCTGGAGGTCATCTTATCAAACACCCTGCTCAGCCAGGGTCAGCAGACAACTTTTGAATATCTCCAAGGATGAAGATTTCATGGCCACACTATTATTAACAATAATAATTATTACTGACATTCATTCAACTATAATATTTTGTTTATATTTACTAGGAGTACTCAGAAAAGATTATTGAATTGACAACTGTCTGAGGGATATGCTGTTTTCAGGAGAAACAGAAACCATGATATAAAAAAAAAGTTTAAGTCATTCTTCCTCAAACTCAGCAAAACCTAAAAAGCAGTTCTACTAACACTTCTAATATTTGGTCCACTGAAATAAATGTGTGTGTATCATATTGATCACAGTCAACTATATTGTATAGACAAAATGATAATATTTAACCTCATTGCATATTATAATTGCAGCTATGGTGATCTAAACACAGAAAAACTTTTGGATCTCTTTTAGATCATTTAGTATGGCATAAAAAGAGAAAAAATTAAAAAAAATTCCTTTACTTTTCTTTCACAGATCCATCTGACAGCACACCCTGTTTATGCTGTGCCCTTTAGTGTGATTTCATAAATGCTATTTCATTCACAAGAAATGTTAAAACTGTTAAAAAAATTAAAACTGTGAAACATTTCTTTATATTTTAACTTAGTTCTAATCTGTATATTACCTCATTAGCAAACCAAGTTTGCTCAACAAAAGTAAACCATGGTGGGTGTAGGATTTTTATACTTCTATAGCTTTTCAAAGAACTGATCTAGTCTAGACTTTTAGAGATATGTACAGACTGCAATATTCTATCTACAGAGACATACATTGATATTACCATTTCATCTGATGGTATATATATCTTCTTGTGACAAAATATGAAAACCAGAAAATGAACATATTTATCTTGTCATACAGTAGCTCTGAATGACTAATTTAATGAGAACTAAACAGGTGAAATTAAACTTGAGCACAGCATACCTAACTGTAGTAATTCAAAGATTTCAAGTTCTACCCCAGCACCCACTCTCTCTTCCCCCCAGGGAGTCATACAGTATTTTGTTTATAGCACTGCTGTGTGCAAATAAGATCATGGTTTTGAGACACTCGTCTAAAAGGCTTTCGAAACCTCATTTTAATGATGCCCTTAAGAGAAACATAGTGTTTCTTAAAAACAGTATTATCCAGAAAACTCTGGGCTATACACACAGTATTTCCATCATGTAATGACAGTCCATCCTGAGCTGTCAATACTGTCTGGTATATAAAAAATTACATCACTTCTGAGACACACTTCACTTTACACTTAAATTCTATTAAAAGTATGGTGTATCATGCACTTTAGTCTTGCCTGTCTGTTTTTAATAAGTGTCTTACTAAAGAATTCTGTCTGTTTCCCATTTCTAGTGAACAGTGATGAGACTTAGCTGAACTGTAGGTAATCTTCCATTTCCATGCATAGCTCTAGGAACTTCAATATTAATTTACATGAATTATTAAGCATAAACAGGAGAACAAGAAAACCTTTTGTTTGCATAATATTGGCATTTTTTCTGCTGGGATGTCCATTTATCTCTGAATTAAGCTCATTGACAAATGAAATCGGGTGAAAACCTTACTCATCACCTAAATATCTGTAATAACCTCTTATACTCTTGGGGATTATACAAGAATGTTGAATCCCACAGTTTTATAAAACCACAATATCTTATATTTACAAAGGAAAAATATTGTTATTTCTATTTATATATTATTACTATTATATATACACCATATATATATATACATATGTATGTATATATCATACTAGGGAGTATTTGTGCTCTCACAGCTTCAGAGATCTAGCCATGTACTATGAATTATTTTCAGCCACTGGCACATATTGCACAAGCAAAGAAACATCTCTGCCCCAAAATGTTTAAAATCTGTCTTGGTTAAAAGACTTTCAAATATCTGAAAATGAGCCTGTTGTTATCTCTTAGACATAAAAGAATAACTCCACATTATTCGAGAAAGCTGACATACAGATCATCTGTCTGCTGTCTTCCATGGGAGGATCTATGGAAAAAAAAAGTCAAGATAGTCAAACTTCCATTAGATTGCCAAGTGGTTGTACTTTTACAATTTTTTTTTTTTAATCTTGAAACCTCCTTATTGGTTTGACTGACAACTAATACATTTCATACCCTTCAGTGACTGTCATCTGGTGTTAACTTTCATTTATGTTTGACCTAGAGTAGGTTTGAACCATTGACCCATTAATGAGTGTCTGCATTCCATTCTGTTCTCCAGTGCTCTGACATTATTTATTCCTAAAAGTCAAAAAAAAAAGTAATTAAAATGTACCCAACATCACACAGACCATTTCTCCTAGAATTTTTGAAATGTTCACCTGCAGAAATAATTATACAATAGCTATTAAATATTATGTGTAAGAACTGCTCCCTCATATGAATAAAAATGCTTAATGTATTGCTTATTTACATCTCAATTTTAACAGGCAGAAGAATTCCTTTTTTTCAGTTTATAGAACATCAGCATTACATGTTTGAAGGATACATAGCAAAAAAGTTCTAAACTGCCCAAGTAACTTGCTGCAAGTGATTGATTCAAATAGTTGTTTCATTTAATGTTATAGCTTCTTATTTCTAGTGCTGCCATCCTAGTCAGGATTTCAGTTTCTGTCCTGCCACTCAGCAAATTGAATGAGACTGGATTAGCCAGGGAACCATACCTGCAGGTGGCCTAGTGCGACAAGTTTACAAGGTGTACCCAAAAATTTCATTTGTTCATTCATTATTTCTTCTTCAGAACGTGTCTTAAAATTTTCCAGATTACACATCTTTGCAAATCTACTCCTATGTGATATCAGTTTTTCTAACCCCAAATTAAATTCTAAAACTTGTCTCTCTTTCAAAAAGTCATACCATTTTATTCTATCAATTGCCTTTTTTATACTATTGTCACTACTCTGCTGGTTATGTTTCTGTTTTCATAGAGCAAAAAAAGTGAGAATAAATGAAGAATAAAGAATTCACAAATTTAAGTAGGCAAAGTAAAGAAAGAATTTAGCTTTTTTTTTTTTCCAGTAAGCTAAAGTAACAATTTATTTTTAAATTCCTAAAACAACCCAACAATTGAGAACATATTTTCTTTATATTGAGATGAAATTTTCCTAATCTAAAAATTAGCACCTCGTTCTCTAGTGTTGCCTTACAGACTGTAAGTGATTGTTTCCTGGTATTACATGTGTCTCTCCTGTCTTAACTAGGGAAAAACATGAATAGCTCCCTTTTTCCACTCTTACATAAAGAGAGACAGGAAAGCAGCTCTGTAGAGAAGCACCTGGAGGTCCTGGTGAACAACAAGCTGTCCATGAGCCAGCAGTATGCCCTTGTGGCCAAGGAGGCCAATGGTGTCCTGGGGTGCCTTAGGAAAAGCATTTCCAGCAGGTCGAGGGAGGTGATCCTGCCCCTCTGCTCAGCCCTAGTGAGGCCACATCTGCAGTTCTGTGTCCAATTCTGGGCTCCTCAGGACAAGAGAAACAAGAATCTACTAGAGAGGTCCAATGGAGAGCTACAGAGATGATAAGGGGACAAAACATCTCTCTTACAAAGAAAGGCTGAGGGAGCTGGGCCTGTTCAGCCTCAAGAAGAGGCAACTGAGAGGGGACCTCATCACTGTACAAATATCTTAAGAAGGGCAGATGTCAAGACGATGGCACCATATTGTCTTCAGTGACAGGACAAGGGGCAATGGGCACAAACTGAAACATAGGAAATTCCATCTAATTATGAGGAAAAAATTCTTTATTGTGCAGATGACAGAGCACTAGAAGAGATTGCTCGGAGTTTGTGGAGTCTCCCTTTCTGGAGATATTCAAAACCTAAACAATCTCCAGAGGTCCCTTCTAAACTCCAACATTCTGCGATTCTGTGAGAGATAGATAGATTATCTAGATAGACAGATAAATAGATAGATAGATAAACAGATAGATAATGTGTGTGTGTGTGTGTGTGTGTGTGTGTGTGTGTGTGTGTGTGTGTGTGTGTGTGTGTAAAATGAGGAAGGTGAGAATATTTGACAACAGAAGCATTCCAAAGAGAGTGCTTCATCATATTTATGCACAGGTACAGTAGCATAGTAAATCATACTCTCCTACCCAACTTAAAAATCCCTGTTGCTCATGATGGGTTACTTTCTTTTTCTCAATGCTTGTATGATAAAAACACTCTATCTTCAAAGTTACCAAAACACAAAAAGTAATTGAAACCATAAAGTATACTTTTGTCTTATAAAAAACCCCTGACATTCAAGTGCAGTTTTGGCTACTACCACTACATTTGGAATGCAAACCTGTAAGTATATTTGTGATGAATGCTAATACAGAAATTCCTATACTCCTATACCAGATAATCACTTGTTAAACTCTAGAATGTGTTCAGTATGCAATATTATTCCTGTTCCAAAGGACTAGTTTCATAGTTACCATTTCCCCCTCAATGGGTTAATTTCACTCATTTTTAATTATTTGTCTTTTGGTCTAAATTTATTTCACATAATTACACAACATTTCATAAATCATTGCTCTTAGAGAAAAGAGTACCATGAAATTTTCAGGGGAAAATAGACATGTTTTCGTCTTCAAAATATTTGCCGTCAGCTTTAAGCTAGTAATTTATGGTAAGCAGTTCTTTTCTACAGTTTTTTTCTCCAGTGAAAGCAATTTTGATGGGAAATAAAAGTTACTATTTGTAATAATAAAAAGAAAATATAAATGTTAGGTACCTATTTCTTTGTGAAATGTTTCAACTGCAAGTATTTTGAACATTTTATACTGTTGTAAGCAGAAGAGATTAGAAAAATTTTGGTCATTCTTCAGTCTATCTGAAAATTTACTGATAACAGCAAGTGCACAGTGTGTTCCATGAGTCTCTTCCATTACATCTGAAGTTTACAGTGTCTTCTCTTTTTAGCAAAAATCAAAAATAATTACTGCCTAACAAGTATTCCAGACATAGAAGCTGACTAGATTTCATTGTGGAGGTGTTTTAGGTAGACAGCAGTGACTCTGTAAAGGTAAAGGTAAGGTAAATGGCCAGTCTTCGCGAACGAAGATCTGGGAAAGGTGTTCCCACCTTTCAATCCTGCGCAATGGATTTTTTAGGTGAGACACAGCCTGCGCTGAACTGAGCCCACCCTTTAATCCTAAG
>JAWWLV010000100.1:43123890-43150048 GCA_035041135.1 Platyrinchus mystaceus
GCTTCAAACTGAAAGACAATATGTTTAGATTAAATATAAGGAAGAAATTCTTTACTGTGAGGGTGGTAAGGCATTGGGACATGTTTCCCAGGGCAGTTGTTGATGCCCTGTCTCTTGAAGTATTCAAGACCAGGTTGGATGGGGTTCTGAGCAACCTGGTCTAGTGAAAAGTATTCCTGCTTACAGCAGCAGGATTAGAACTAGATTATCTTTCCGGTCCCTTCCACCCATCCCATTCTTTGATTCTCTGATTCTATAACTCTCATCAGCAGGCGGATATTTAGTGATTTCCAGGAAAGCAGGGCTTTATCACATGTAACTGTTACTTGTGAAGACAAATGCCGTAATTCCAAGGGTTTGTCCTCCTGCTTCTTTACCCCAGCTCTTATTGCTGAGCATAACATCATGTAGTATGTGATATTCCTTTTGTTAGTTGAGGTCAGATGTCATCAGTGTGCCCCTCCCAGCTTCTAGTGAGGCAGAGTGGGAAACACAGAATGCCTTGTTGGTATATAAGCACTGTTTAGCAATAGCTAAAACATCAGTGTGATATCAACACCGTTCTTACTACAAATCCAAAACATAGCACAATATGAGTGGCTGTGAAGAAAATTAACTCCATCTCAGCCAAACAAGTACATATAGATAGAAAGAAAGTAATACATGGTGGTCATCTAGTCCAGCAACCTGCTTAAAATAGGTACAGTGAATAAAAAGGTACGGACCTTCTTCAGGGCCTCTCAAGTAAGTTTTTAAATGTCATGTTATATGATATTGGAGCCAATGTTTAACCATCTTTAAGGTGAAAATATGTTACTTTCCTCTCATCCTTCTATTGTGCACCTCTGAGAAAAATTTGGCCTTTAGGTATATCCAGATGCCAATAAGGTTAAACGGTTCAAAAGGGACCCATGTTTTCTCTTCACAGGCTGAAGGAACACAGCTCCCACAGACTCTCATCAAACACGCCACACTACAGCCTCCAACCAACTTTTAGTACATCAATTTCTGCCCTGTACATGGGAACCTCAGGCTGGAAAGAGCAGTCAGGTGCATTTCACAGGTCCTGGACGCTGGGGAAGGATCCTTTCTCAGACCTGCTGACTGCATCTCGCTTGTGCAGTCTAGGATGCAGTGGCTTCTTTTCTGGTCTGGGTCACTGTTGTGTCATGACCAACCTGGTGTCCCACAGAGTCCTGAGACCTTTTAACAGAGCTGCTCTTAAATATTTGGCCCCAAACTGTTCTGCTATAGGTTTTTGTCCAGCCCAGGGTCTGGGTTTTGTGTTCAGTTTTGATGAGATTTATGAAGTTCCTGTCACCTTACTTCTCTAGCGTTTCCTATGCTCCTGATTAGCTGAATGCAAGAATAGTTCCATGTATTGATAGCTCCCTGCAGTCTCCCACTTTGAATTTGCTGGCGGTACACTCTGATTTGATAATCCATGTAGGTGATAAAGACATTAAACAGTATTTGCTCTTAGAATCAAACTCTGAGATATAATACTACTTATTGGTCTACCGTTGGGTTCATTGCAATGATTTTGGCCTGGCTCTCCACTTAATTTTCCAACCACCCTTATTTTATCTTCTAATCTGTATTTCAACAATGTGACTATAAGGATGTTATGAGAGATCATGACAAACATCTTGAAAAATTTGAGCATAAAATACTCAATGATCTCCCCTTATTCTCAGAATAACAGGCAGACTGGCATGCTGTTTCATAATTTAGGCTTAATGAAACAAGAAGGTAGATACATGTAATTTATACCTCTGTCTTAACTGATTGGTGAAATTAAATGAAGAAAATCCTTCATTTTTATTAATTCAATCAGTGAAGCTCATCTATCATATTTCCAAATATTCTTATGTTACTCCAATGAAAGAAGATTCCTTTAGTTTAATTTGGTTAGAAAAGTTAAAAAGCCATGACAATGACAGATATCTTAGAAGAAACTCTAAGCAATAAGTCAAGCTTTCAGGATAGTCGATAGTACTTCCTAGTAAAGGAAAAAAAAATGTTGTGGAGGTTTTTTTGTGGTTTTTTTTTTGGTTTGGTTTGGTTTGGTTTGGTTTTGGGGTTTTTTTTGTTTGCTTTTTTTTTTTGTTTTCTGCCTAGCTCTGGCTGATTTAATGTATTGCAGGTGCTAATACATACTGTTCTTCAGTCTTTTTGCCTACACAGTCGTCAAAATGAGATGATCTCAAATATTCATGTAATAGGAAATTTCCTTTCCTGTTATCAGATTCACTTCCCAGAATATGGCATGTGCCCTTTATTTATTCCCCTTTAGCTTCTGCATGTATTTCATTGATATTATTTTAATCTCCAAGGAAGTTCATGAGTTTACAACAATCTTTACAGACATAATTTCTTTATTTTCTTCCTCATACAAAAGTCATTCTCTTCAGGGATGTGGAAACTATCAGTTTTTGGGATGATATATGCAGGAATGAAGAGCAAAATTTTCTTTCCTATTTTTCCTGAACTGTGAAATCCCTGAGAAAGAGGTGACATATTTATTCTAATCATCTGCATTGTGTTGCTTTGAGCAGAAACAGGAATGGAAAAAGAGATGTTAAGAATGAAACTTAAAATAGGGATGAAAGAAAGAATTGCATCTCTAAACATAAGAATATTTTAAAAATCATAAAATATCATAAATCATTTTGAGCTTTTCCACTCAAAAATGTCACTTCTTCCTTTCAAATTAGCACTTTTTTTTTGAGATAGAGACTGAGATAACACGTGTAGAGCAAACTATCAACATATCTATGACTTGCCAGTAAATAGTGAACTAGGAGAATTAAGATGTGAAAGTGTTTATACAAGCTATAAAATAATCTTGGGTTAGACTGTGCAACGCAAAGAGAAGGAGAAGATGCTCCCCTTTTTTAATAGAATTTCAAACCCGTGGGCCAATTGGTTTACAGTCTAAATTTTGCCACCTCTTAAACTTTCTAATTTGTAGGCTGTGAAATGCTGCTGACAGACCTCCAGGCCAAGGACTAATGGAAGCTGCATCTGACAGCTGGAAAGACTGAAAAAAGAATTATGGGGACATTTGACTTGTATAAGTTTGCTGTTTTGCATCATGAGGATGGCTGTTGTAGCAGAGATTTCTTTTGCACGTTCAACATGATGATAAATGCCACAAAGAAATTAATGTGATTAAAACATACACCACCACCTTATGATTGGTGTTTTCTTTAAAAAATAATTTCCAATTTTTCTCCAGTTGCCTTGCCAACAGATTTAAGTCCAAAAAGAAAGGCTGGTAGCTTAAATCCCAAAATACTTATTCCTTTCCCCTGTTAACAGTCATTTTGGAACAGCATAAGCAGCATATAGAACTCAGAGGAAGAGCTGTGAAATGACAGAGAAGTTATCAGACCACTAGGGAGGAAGTATTTCTTATTTTTAATGAGGTGTCATTTTCTCAAAGCATGGTGAGCCTTCTAAAATCAAAACAAGAATACAAGTATACTCCAACACATGCAGGCAGGAAAACATGGGACACCTGGTGACCCAAAAAAGCCCTAAACCTGGTATTCCTGGAATACCTAATTTCCATTAAAAATATTGATAGAGGAATTTCACATAGGAGTTACACATTAAAGATTAATATTGGGCTAGCTTTGTTTCAGCATCACTGCCAAGCTGATGGTGGGAGTGATTTTTCTCTCCTAAAAGTATTGTGATTCATCATTCGGAATGACAGCTTCCAAATCTTTTTCTAAGAGATGCTCTTTTCCTCCCCCTTTCTTTCAGATCACGTATATAAAAGATGGTCGACATAGGCTGTGCCATATTCCCAGGAGCCTGGGTTCAGTTTCTGACAGTGCTACTGTGGAGAAAATAGTTATAATTTCTCTTTATTACAAGACTGCTTTTGCACATTAAGGATACATGTATTTCATAGGATGGTGTTATGATGACAAAATAAAGAGGAGAGTGTGACTGTGGGGACAACTCTCAAATTAAAAAAAAAAAAAAAATCCATTTGTAAGATTCACAGCACTTCTGCTGTCTTCTTTCTTGGAAATACTCCCAGAACAAGCATTTGTGCTTTTAGACAATTTTGATCTTTTCTCACCCCAGAAATACAGAGAGAGACAAAAACTACTGTTTACACATTTAACACTTCAAAGAACAAGATATAATAAATCTAGTGGTTTTCGACTTACTGAGGAGTGCAAAGTTTACCTACCAGTTTTCAGATTTGTAAATATTTCTTGGTTTATTCTGTGTTTAGCTTTACAAAGTGTTCTTGCTTCAGCTATATGATAGCAATTTCTACAGCCTTAAAAGATGTTATTACTGGAATATAATTGCTTGGTCTATTTGTTTTCTGTTTGAGTCATAGAATACTGTATTTATCATCTAAGTCTAGTTTTTCATATTTTTCCATTGAGACTACCACTTTTGTGAAAACATATATTTATATTTGAGTGTCTTTTTCAGGAGTATATTCACTGATAGATTTTTCATATTGGGTAACTAATATATTTAATAATCTATTAACTATCAGAACAGAATAGTACAGTTTGTGGTATGATAGAATTTTTGCCTGCACACCATCAGATAATTAACCATCCTGAATTTATAGTGAAGTTATTGTCCTAGATGTGCATTCTAGCATCTAAATTATGTAAAATACATAATAAACACATTAGTCTGAAAATGCCCCACTCAGACTTCCACCCCTTTTGTTTTGAGATAACCAAGGAATGTTTAACATCTTCATTAATGTCCTGTTCTATGGAACAGAGTGTACTTTCATCCAGTTCACAGAGGATACCAAAAGAAAAGCAGTGACTGATAAGCCAGATGTGTGTGCCATTCAGAGCATCTGGACAGGCTGGAGAAATAGACTCTGAGTAACCTCTAAAGTTCAGCTAAGGTAAATGCCAAACCTTGCCCCTGGGGAACAATAACTCATACAGGTTGGAGGATGATGGGCTGGGGTGTAGCTCTGTGAAGAAGGACATGGGTCTCTTGTGAACACCAAGTTGAACGTGAGCCAGAAACATGCTCCTGGGGCAAAGACCTCCTGTTCTGCATCTAAGTGCTGTGTCCAGTGCTGGGTTCCCCACTACAAGAGACACATAGACATACCGGAGAAAGTCCAGTGAAGGGACACAAAAAAAATTAAGATACTGAATTATGACATATAGGAGAGGCTGAGAGACCTTGGGGATTTTAGCCTAGAAGAGTCAAGACTCAGGACAATCTCATCCCACATTTATGACGGGCTGAGTAAAGAAGAGTAAAACAAATTCTTCTAAGTGGTGCTTAGTGACAGGTCAAGATTATCAATAAAAAGTTAAAAGACATTGAAATTTCATGTGAAAACAAGGAAGTACACTTTCACTTTGTGGGGGACTTTACAATAGTATTAATATTTTAGATATGTAATTAAATATTTAGATTAAACTGAAAATAAACACATTAAGTTGAAATATCCTATTCAAACAGACTTCCACTCTTTTGAAGTATTCAACAACTTTGCCCAAAAATTAAGGAAGTAAGGAGGGAGAAAAAATGTTAGTCATTTTCTGCACAAGGCAATAAACAATTGATAATTGAATCATGAGAAAAGCAAGTGAGGCATAAACAAAACTAGGAACCTTACAAGAACTCAACACCAAATTGCAGAACAGGTTAGGTACTATAAGACCAAATGGCAACATTGGTCATTAAGTGCCAGTCTAATGTCTGCCTCACAGTAAAAGAGTAAAACATAAATTAGAAAATTCCAGCAAAAGCGTCAAGAAACCTGAAACATTGTCCTAGCATGGTTACCAACCAAGAAACGAGAAGTCAAGCTTTTTCTTGAATAGAATAGAATAGAATAGAATAGAATAGAATAGAATAGAATAGAATAGAATAGAATAGAATAGAATAGAATAGAACAGAACAGAAAACTTTAGTTCCAGTTGGATGGGACCTATAAGGATGATCTAGTTTACTATCTGACAAGTTCAGGGCTGACTAAAATTTAGAGCATGTTACTAAGGGCATTGTCCAAAAGCCTCTAAAATATTGACAGGCTACAGGCTTGGGCATCGACCACTGCTCTCAGAAGCCTATTTCAGTGTTTGACCACACTCTTGGTAAAGAAATGCTTCTCTTTCCAGTTTAAACCTCCCCTGACACAACTTTGAACCATTCTCATGCATTCTATCACCAAACCACACAGAGAAGAGATCAGTCTTCCTTTCCACGTCCTCTCTTCAGGAATCCGAGTCTTTTGCCCTCCTTTTCTCCAAAGTAGTAAAATCCAAAGTCCATAATCACTCCTCATAGGGCATTCATACGGTCACAGAATCACAGAATGGGTTGGGTTGGAAGGAACCTGAAAAATCACCCAATTCTAACCTCCTATGGGCAGGGACATCTTCCACTAGACCAGGTTGCTCAAAGCCCCATCCAGCCTGGCCTTTAATGCTTCCAGTGATGGGGCATGCACAGCTTGCCTGGGCAAGCTGTGCCAGTGCCTCACCACCCTCACAGTAAAGAACTTCTTCCTAATATCTAATCTAAACCTACCCTTTTTGAGTTTAAACCCACGACCACTTGTCCTATTACTACGTGCCCTTACAAAAAGTCTCTGTCCATCTTTTTTGCAGACGACCTTTATATACTGGAAGGCTTCTATAAGGTCTTTCCAGAGCCTTCTCTTCTCCATGCTGAACAACCTTTCTCAGCCTGTCGTCATAGGAGAGGTGCTCCAACCTTAATCTTTGTGGACCCCTTTGGACTTATTCTAACATGTCCATGTCCTTCTCATGCTGGGTGACCCAGAGCTAAACACAGTGCTCCAGGTGTCTCTGTACCATTGGATCCCATTGGCCCCATAGATTTGTGTATGTCTAGGTGGTGAAGCCATTTCCATTCCAAGGGTGAACATTTCCCCTTGGATTATGGGAGTTTCATTCTGTTCCTCATCCTTGTCTTACAGCTGGGGTCTGGGTATCCTCAGAACAACTGGTCATACTATTACAGACTGAGACAGAGACAGCATGAAATACATCAGCCTTTTCCTCATCTCTTGTCACTGTGTTTGCCTCTGCACCGAAAGACAGATGAATATTCTCATTAGCAATCCTTTTGTTGCTACTATGTTTACAGAAACATTTTTGGATGTCTTTTGTGGTATTAGCCAGATTAAGTTCTAGCTGGTTTTTACCCTTTCTAGTTTTCTCCCTGCATAACCTCTTGACATCCTTGTGGTCTTCCTGAGTTGGCTGCCCCCTCTTCTGAAGGTCATAAACTGTCTTTTTTTGACTGAGTTCCAGGCAAAATTCGTTCAGGACTACCTCCACAGGTTAAGCAAAATTTTTTTTCTTAAAATTGTTTTTCCCCCTGAAAGGATAACTGGCCATCAGTAATGGGCATTATTCTCTAATGCATCATACAGAAACATGCCATGACTTAGAAAGAAGCATTTCAAGAACATGAAAGAAGCATTTCAAGAACTACGAAATATCCATTTTGATCTGATTCTTTCATCTCTCAAAATTCAGCTATTTGACTTCATTTATTTTTGAAACTTTTAAATAAGTGAAGAAGATTGTAATGAAGAAATTTTATATCAGTTTAAGAACACACAATAATCTCCTTTTTCAACAGCAAATGTTTTATTATTTAAATTATATTTATTGTGCACATATTAATCGTGAAAAATAAATTCTCATAATTTTTTTATATGACAACAAATGAAGTAGATGATCTATGGATCATCTCTAATCTTTCATGGCAGTGTATTTGAATAAAAATAGGGTTGCTCTCAGTTCTGTATGAGACAGTATAAATAATGACCTTTCTATTTATTTATTTAACTAAATTTAATTTAATTTTTAATTTGTTTTTTTCTTACCTCTGAAAGGTCAAAAAATGGGAAATAAAAAAACAGTGTGGCTCTCTGGAGCATTATGAGATTATCCAGTTGGACTAGACTATTTCTATACTGTTTCTGCAGAGAACTGTGTTTATAGATTATGCAAAGAGTGGAGATGATCTCTTTAACTATTTGTTCTTTCCATCGCGGAAAAACTCCATAAAATTCATTTTGCATCTAATTTCTTTAGCTACTTCTTCATTTAATGCTTTTAGAATTAAAAACACAGTTATAAAGAAATGGATGAGTGTGACGCATACTGTGTTCATGTGAATTTCTCTTTAGGATGTAGATCTTCAGGGATTTCAGTATATTTGTTTATAAAAATCATAGCTTACATTCAGTTCTGAAGATGGTGAAGGTATTAACTCATCTCATGTTAGGCTGCTAAAAATAACTGCAGTCTGCAAGGGGAAATTATGCCACATTTTCTGCTATTTCTTCTGAGCTGAAAATACAGTCGTCATTAGGTAGCAGGAAATAACTGAAGAGGCATCCAAATGTGGTAGATCACCTCTGTAGCTGTGTCTGCAAACACCCGCAAAACTGCTTTTATAGGTTTCTATTGGCTAAGGACATAAGACCAGAGGAACAGCTGGACGAGTAATGTTGAAGGACATCCTTTATTGCAAGTCACAATGGATGAATTTGAAAGAATTTAGTATGTTTGATTTTTTAAAATGCCTTGACTGTTGAAGAAAGGTTTTCTCAATACATAGATGGAGCTCTAATTTTGATTTTGTTTAAGATGTGTATGTATGCATCTTTTCTACATATACCTTCAATCTCTTGGAAGAACTCAATGTTAAAAGAAGCTTTTAAGATTTTCCTCTGAATTCATGGAGTCTTGCATTGATTCACCTAGAACTTCACCAATAGGACAACTGGATCTACACAAAATAGGCAGCTTAACTGGTTGTTTAATCCACATAACGGGGTAAGGAAAGGGGGAACCCTGGAGTTAGCAGTATGTTCTATTTTGAAATTAATATATTTGTTTTTTGTTACAAAACTAGTTTTATTTCTTTGCTGAAGTACAGTGCTTCAATTCATTTACTATGTAATATTCTGATAAGATAGGCAATATGATGCCATGATTTCAGAACAGGAGTGCTTTTAATTCAAATAGTTCAAATCATCTCTTTATCTTTCAGTCTCCTCATTTTTAAACAGGGATTAACATGCGTTCAACCGCTTCAAAGACAAAGACTAGTGAAATGCTTTCTGCTTATAAACCTTACAAGTATTACAATTATATTGTTACAATTTTATGTGTTAGTTGATGGTCTTCAGAGAGACAGAAAGCACATATACATTACCCACATTTATTAAAAATTGGAAAACTTAAATTATTTCTGGTTAGTCCTTCAGTGTTTTGTTTAAAGGAGTCCTCCTTTGCTCTGCCTTCAGAAACAAATGAACTAGGAAATTAACAGCAAAGGAATCTTTCCCCTTCTTTCTTTCCTCCATTTCCTCTCCACTGAATTGTATTCAGTTTCATTCATCTGAACAAATACTTATTAAACCAGTATCAAGTATATGTTTGTGGCCAGCTCAGCAATAAAAATTGCTTGGTACATATGAATTCTATAGAGTATTTTGTTAAATTTTTCCAGTAACAACGTGGAATTTATGCTCCAGATGTCTGAAATGCTGTCTTTTATGAATTGTAGTCTTACATTGCAAACACTTGAATGACGACATTTTTCAGTTTGTACCTCTCTTCACTGTTGTGAATGTCTGAAGCAGACAGGCAGTGCTTTTCATTAGCGCATGTGCAGAATTGCTCTTTTATGAATGAGTCTGATTTCTCACTGCCATAGCTGTTGGTATCTTCTTCCTTTTGCCAACCAACCCCTCAATTTTTGCCCTTGAAACTTTGTTAGGAATACTTAAGACATGTATGGTAATCGAATTAGGAACTTTAATAAAAAAATGAGTTTTGCTTACTAAAGGACTGTTATCTGAATGTCAAGAACATGAATATCCTGCCAATATGTTGAAGCATTGTTTGATGTATCTGCATTACAAATTTTAGAGTCTGACTTGTATTTTTCATCTGTAAAGACTTTACAGTTAATATATTTTTATAGTGTGAAAAAAAACCTTGTGTCTCCTTGGAGAAAGACCTTCTATACTTTTCATTGTGTAAAAAAAATGTCTCAAGTTTATGTATAAGCAGTGAAATAGTTATTAATTGAAATGCTGTGTCTTAAGAAAAGAGAAGACATTAGAAAACATTGAAAAATGAATAATTCTTTTATTGTACCATAAACTTCCCAGCAAGGTCTATATGGAAATATCAACCACTTTATCAAATGTAAAGAATATCATGCATGAATAATAATGAGCACCAAAATTACAGCACAACAGTGCTTTGCCAGGATACTAAAAATACAAAGAATCTTCATTTGTTAATTTCTAATGCCCATTTATGTTGTGTTGTTTGGTATTCGTGCAAACATTGTGTGAAGATAAAATTAGGTATTAGATGGGTGGAAATGGGCTAGTTCTCTAACAAGTTAGGTTCTATGATGTTTAACAGACACCTCAGACTAAATTGCTCTGGCTTCTTATTTGTCACTGTATCATCTGAAAGAATTGGAAATCTATCATACACCATGCACTTTTTCGTTTCAAGAAAAATGTACCATGTCATTAGTGATATATGGGATGACTTTGATGGGGTGAGAAGAGCAACTATTCCTTTGTATTAACTATAACCTCGAACTCCCTTCAGAAAAGAAATCACTTTTTTATAATGTACCTCTTTTATATAAAGGGAGTGTATAGAAGAAATTTGAAGAAATATGAGGAATCCCTGAAGTAATACATTAAAAATGAGTACTATTTTTATAGAATACTAGATGGAAGACAGAAGTAGAGTAATTATTTACCATAATTTTAAAATTTCATAGCAAAATTACATTCTAGTTAAAATATTTTTCACTACAGAAAACACAGTGTAGTGCCACATCCACAGCTCTCAGTTCCACTGCTTTTTTGTAATCATGTTTGAGTGTTTATGTATTTATCTCTTTCATAGGATATAAGTACATGGAACGATGAGGGCAGGTCGTTGAACTCTACAAAAAACTCTTTTAGATTGTGACAGAGATCACAGTAAACAGGTACATGAGGAAAACACTTAAATCTCACCTCTCGGGCTCTCCTTCCTAAACCAGACTAAGTAGGCGGGTGAGGGAGAGAGTGTGATGATGTATTTTAGGTTAACTCCTCTCTATATGTAGTTTTTATTTGAAAAGCACAGTCTCCTGATTCCTAGTCATAATTTTGTATTCATAAAGTACCTACTAATTTGTGTTTGACATCATCTTCGGAAGTCATGCTACCTCTCTGAGCCTGAGTAAAGAACTGTGGAATTGGAGAGAATCATTAGGAAGAAAGGGAGTGAGACAGAAGGAAGCAGAGTAAATGTAGTGAGTTGACCCTGGCAGGATTCCAGGTACTCACAAAAGATGCTTTATCACTCCGCTTTGCAACTCTACTGGGGAGAGAAAATATAATGAAGGGTTCATGTGTTGAGATAAAGCCAAGAAGAGATCACTCACCAATTATTGTCATGGACAAAAAAGATTCAACTTGGAGTTTTTAATTGCATTTATTACTTTCAAAATCAGAGTAGGATAGTGAATCTTAGAAACACCTTCTCCCCATCCATCACTCTTTCGTGGTCTCTTTCTCATCCCCCAGCATGACAGGGAGATAGGGGTTGGGGGTTATGATCAGTTCATCACACATTGTTCCTGCCGCTCTCAGGGATAAGGGTCCTGCCCCTGCTCCAGTGTGGGGTCCTTCATATAGGAGACAGTCCTCCATGAACTTCTCCAACGCGAGTCCATCCCACGGGCAACAGTTCTGCACAAACTTCTTCTCCAATGTGGGTCAGTCTTCCATGTGGTCCAGTCCTTCAGGCACAGCCTGCTCCAACATGGGTCCCCCAAAGGGTCAAAAGTCCTAACAGGAAACTTACTCCATCGTCGGCTCATCTCTCATCAGGTCTGCAGGTCCCTGCCAGAGGCCTGCTCCAGCACAAGTTTCCCATGGGTTCACAGCCTCTCTCAGCCATCCATCTGCTCTGGTATGGGCTCCTCCACAGGCTGCAGCTGAATCTCTGCATTCCTGTGGTTCTCCACAGGCTGCAGGTGGACATCCTGCCTCTCCATGTGCTGCAGGGGAATCTCAGCTCCAGCACCCGGAGCACCTCTTCCCCCTCCTTTTCCACTGACCTTGGTGTCTGCAGGGCTGTTCCTCTCACATATTTTCAATCCACTCTTCACTGAACACAATTACATCTGTGCAATAACTTTTTTCCCCTCCTAAATATATTATCACAGAGGTGTTACCACCACTTCTTATTGGCCCAGCCATAGCCAGCATCAGGTCTGTCCTTGGCTCTGCCTAACATGGGGGAAGCTCTTGGCAGCGTCTCGTAGAAACCACCCCTATTACCAAAACCTGTCCACACAAACCCAATACAGCGAGGAAAGTCAGATATAGACTTACAGGGCAAAAGTGAAATAGAGGTCAGCAGCAGAATGGATGATACTGTTTGATTCATCCTTCCTCTGTTCTTATCCTTGTCTGGAGTCTGTGGTTTTCTCAAGCCTTACAATCATATATTTGTTAAGGTTTGTACATTTTGCAGAGAAAATCAGAGAATCAGAGAATCAGAGAATCAGAGAATCAGAGAATCAGAGAATCAGAGAATCAGAAAATGGGTGGTGTTTGAAGGGACCTGAAAATTCATCTAGTGCCAAAGCCCCCTGCCATGGGCAGTGATACCTTCCACTAGACCAGGCTGCTCAAAGCTCCAAGCAACAGGGCCTTAAACAGTTCCGGGGTTAGGGCATCCACAGCTGCTCTGGACAGCTTGCTCCAATGCCTTACCACCCTCACAGTAAAGAATTTCTTCCTTATATTTAATCTAAACATATTGTCTTTCAGTTTGAAGCCATTCCCCCTTGTCCTGTCACTACAGGCCCTCATAAAAGTCCCTCTCCATGTTTCTGGTAGGCCTCCTTCAAGGACTGAAACACTGCAATTAGGTCATCCTAGAGCCTTCTCTCCTCCAAGACAAACAATTCCAACTTTCTCAGTCTTACCTTATAGAAGAGGTGCTCCAACCCCTTAATCATCTTGATGGGCTCCTCTAGACTTGTGCCAACAGGTTGATGTCCTTCCCATGCTGAGGACCCCATAGCTGGATGCAGTGCTCCAGGCAGGGTCTCACCAGAACAGAGGGGCAGAATGACCTCCCTCGACCTGCTGACCACACTGCTTTTTCTGCAGCCCAGGATACAGTTGTTTTTCTGGGCTTCAAATGCACACTGCTGGGTCACGTTTAGCTTCTCAGCAATCAGCATCTCTAAGTCCTTCTCCACAAGGCTGCTCTCTATCTGTTCATCCCCCAGCCTGTATCGATACTGGGGATTTCCCCAACCCAGAAGCAGCATCTTGTACTTGATCTTATTAAACTTCATGAACAAAGAAAGAGTTACAGAAACTTTGAAAGTGAAATTAATAATGTTGATATTTATATTATTGTTCTGTATCTGAAATACACAAAAAAAAAGCAAGTGCTTTATTCTACATTTTGAAGATATATTAAAAGTATTATACCTCCATGTATCCAGTGCCTAAAATTAATTCAAATAAAGCACAGGATATATATACACATAACACTGTGAAGCAGATAATTCTTCCTCTTCCTAACAGAATGTTTTGATACCATACACTGTATGTCTGATACTGATTCTACATATACCTACATTTTAATGGCTGAGTTGTAATTGCTGGTCTATCTTTACATGATTCTAATATCAGAGAGGTTTACATTCACTGGTAGTAATTAAAATACTGATGGACAACATTTAAATGGGATAGGAAATGAAGTCTTCGCTGGGACATCATTAGAAAGGGGCATACAGAAGACCTGAAAAAGAGTAAAATGTCGTATTACAGCTTCGCTTTTCAGGCACTTTGCATTCTAGCCTACATCAATTTTCAGAATTACATTAGAAATGAAGGTTTAAAAAAAATCAAATTTGAAATCCCAAACAAGTTACTCTTGAAACTTGGAAAGTGACAGGTTGAGATACACTCAGGTTGCACAAGCTCAAAAGAGGTCTCACTACAGCAGCTCCACAATAAACAAATGAAAATAGCAAAAAAAGCATACAAAAGCAATGGGAAAGACTGTGTAAAAATCTAAACATTATATACCAAAACTATGTATTTAAGTTATATCACCCAATAATTGTGTCATCAAAATCCCCTCACTAAATGAAAACCTTAAACCAAACTGACAATTGGCCAATTGATTATTTTAAAATAAGGAACAGCTGAAATCTTCCATAGGAAGAAAATTTTTGATAAAGTATCTATCTATAACATTGCACATCATGGCAATTCCTGAGGAAATTGTAATGAAATTAATAAATCAGAATAGGTTCATGAAACAGCTGTCAGTGGTGGAAAACATAATGAAAGAACTGTTGTGTCTGAAGACCATATATATTAATTTGGCATTTAAAATCAACATAGGCAAGCCTACAGATATGTAACTAAAATGTCCAAAACCAGGTTGCATGAAGGAATCACTGAAGAGCGAATTTAGGAGAAACACCTCACTGATGTAAAAATGAGGAATGTTATGACAAAAAAATTCCAAAGAAGTAGCTTTTGCAACTTGGATGAAAATAGAACAGGAAAACTACTTTCATTTTCACTTGCACAAGTACCATTTGTGTGAAGGCAAATGTGCAGATTTACAAAACCTTTTTGACCTGCATGATGGTGTAACACTAATATGTGTGTAATCCATTTTTTTTCACTGTACTTGGATCATTTAATCTCTTAAGCATTTTTATAAATGTTTGTGTCTTGAGATAACGCTGACTCATCTCCTTGCAATATTCTACACATTATTCAGTCATTTTTCTTTACTTTTATTGTGCTGTCTCTTAATTAAGAAGACATAAAGTGTCCTAAATTTTGTGATTGAGTTTCATTCAGTGCTACAGAAATGCTACAGTAGATTAATAAACAATTGAACAAAAAATAGTCACCCTCTACACACTCTTCTTATGGTTGCCTCTGAGAAGGTTACCCCTTCTTTCTTAGGGTTGTGCTACTTGTCATCTCAAGTTTACTATCTGTGTCAGACTGTATGGTCTCCTTATCCCATCTGAAAATGCTACGAGTCTTTCATAGCTATAAATGCCGTTGCCTGTTCATTAAGTGCTTTCTCTACAAACCACCCAGCAACAGAAATATTTAAAAGTATTCTTTAAACTGTCTCTGTATTTTTTTTTTAGCTTCCTCTGTTCAATGAAGACAACTTGGAAGGAAAAATTTATCTCTGCTTTAACAAAATATAATTGTAATACTTATAATGTTTATAAACAGAAAGCATTTCACAAGTCTTTATCTTTGAAGTGGTTGAACACATGTTAATCCCAGTTCAAAAATGAGGAGACTGAAAGGCAAAAAGTTAATCTGAATTATTTGAATTAACAGCTCTCCTATTCTGAAGTCATGGGATCATATTGCCTATCTTATCAGAATATCATGTAGCAAATGAATTGAAGCACTGTACTTCAGCAAAGAAATAGAACTAGTTTTGTAATTAAAACCAAATTCATTCATTTCAAAATAGAACTCCAAACATGGTCATATTTTAACATCATTACGTCCCATTGATATTTAATTTTTTTACTTCATTTAAGTTTTAATGAAAAAAAAACTACAGTTTTTTTGTTTTCCCAGTGAAAGCAAATCCCTCATGAGCTTGTTGTAGGATACATACAAATTGTAAGTAATACAGTCAGATCACACAGTGCCTCAGAATCAGATTTAGAATAGTGTGGTTCACACTAGCAGCTTTTTTTCTCCAATGTGATCTCCACAGCAAATAACTATAAAGTTGAAACAGAATATGTGTAAGAGGAGTGCAAGTTAAAGATTATGAGACATCTTTCAAGGCATTTTCCCTAAATGCATTTTAACATAATTTCAAGTTTTCTGGGAAGCAAAGAGGTATATATACAGTTTACAGAAAGAAATTGCAAAGTAGCTTGGTCTTCTTCATGCACCTAGGAACTCTGAATTCTTTCTTTGTTTTGTGACCTGGGAATTATCTAACATTTCTTAGTGGTGGGGCTTTGATGGAAAATTTTCTGTCTCAGTTTCCAATGAACAGTTATGTTTTACTGTGTTGTAAGGGCACTGTCTGCCTTTCTCTTTCTTGTCACCTCTTCCCCTCACTCACACACACGTAAAAGCTTTCTTATCATCTACTTCCTTGATAGATGCAATAGAAATTGTAGATTGATAGTGAGAAACACTTTTCAGACATCTGTTGTTGGTTTCTAGTGCAGGTCAAGGTATTATTAAATCATGTAGGTGAAGTGTAGAGACATTTGTTTTACTTGTTTCTTTGTGTGTTTTCACATAAAACACTAATGTACAGCATCTGTCAATTGTTGTCTGTGCAAATACATATCAAAAAAGTACATATGATATTTTTTCTAGAAATCTATTTTCCATTATTTGATAATTTATACCTAAGATATAATGCTGCAGAATGTATTCAGAGACAACTACTTGCTTTAGGACTCACATTCTCTTGGAACATATTATCTGGGAAAAAAGCTTGCATCTAAATTTCAAACTTTAAAATCAAGGCTGGTAAAATTTCTGCAGATATTAAAATAAGAGTGCCTACTCTCAGGACCCACAGAAAAGATGAAGTTTTGCATAATCATTTTATGTAGAATGATGATTGTTTTTCTTTACCTGTTGACAAATCTTTAGCATTTAATGCTCTTAGGTCTAAAACCAAGAAAATATTCAAGTTGATAATAAGGCTTAATAAAGTGGAAACTTAGTAAATTATGTGAATGACATAAAACCAAGGGGCATCTCTTATTGTTGGATAGTTGATACATTTTAATGAAACTTTACAATCCATAAAGTGATCATTGTTATGTGGTATAATGTATGCTATTTAAAAAATAAGGTGATCAGATACACATACACAGAAGACATACACAGAATCACAGAGTCACAGAATACACTGAGTTTTAGGAACTCATGAGGATCATTGAGTCCAACTCCTGGCCCTGTGCAGGACACCACTAGAATCACACCATGGTCCTGAGAGCATTGTCCAAATGTTTCTTGAACTTAGGCAGGTTTGGTATAGTGACCACTTCCCTGGGGAGCCTGTTCCAGTGACCAACCATCCTCTGAGTGAAGAACCTTTTCCTGATGTCTAAACTAAAACTTCCTGACACAGGTTCATTCCATACTTCAGGAAGAGAGTACTCTTTCAGGATGATAAAAAATACTTTTCATTTTAAGTGTGATTTACCTCCAGCACAGATAGCTTAGAGAAGCTGTGGAATTTCTCTCCTTGGAGATATTAGAACCCCACTGAGCATATCTGAGATGCAGACTATATGGTTCATCTCTCTCTAGTACTTTCGTGGTGGTTCAGAGTGTTGGTGGTGCAGCTGTGGGAGCAGAAAAGCAGTGCTTGCTCAGAGGCATGTTCTGACATTAATTTCCTGAGCAGGATGCTTACATCTGGTGAACTGCAGTTTCTTTTCTGACACTTCTATTCCACAGCCAGTTTGCACACTTCACATTCCCACGAGCTGAGGCTCAGTGGCTGTGACCCAGAGTCTTAGGAGCAGGACACTCAGGCTAACTCCTAGTGCACTGCATCTGGTTGGGCTGCCAACATCTGTGCTCTATTGGTTCCACCTCAGCAGAGCACTGGACACTGGAAGTGTGTTGCTAGAGAACTACTGTTTTTATTACCTATTACACTGTATGTTAGGCAGCAGGCACACACTGATAACGTGGCTCTGGGTTAGTCTCTGTGACTCTCACCCCATCCAGTGCCAGTTAGACTCTTGTCACCAGGGTTCCTGGTCTACTGCCTCAGATGTCTTAAAGAAGAGTGAAGCTCTCACTGGTGAAAAACTTCATTGCTTCTTTGCTTTCCAGATCAAAAATCATTTATCCAGTCAGTGAGTGCCAGGTAGTCAATCTTCCCTTTATCGCAACAGTTTTTTCAAGTAGGCTTCATCATGTGATGACAAAAGCCTAGATCTTTGACCTTAATAAAAGGACAAAAACCCTTCTTGTCATAAGCTACCTGAAATATATAATTGATACAAATAGTGATGAGTTTAATTTTCCATTATGAAAAATAATGAATTAAAAATGAAAAAGACATCCAAAATAAAATAATTCTGCCGCACAACAATTTGTGGGGTTCTGAAGTGTATGTTTGTTCAGAGAGAGAGTGAAATATTCATTTGGTCCTCCAAAGGCGCAGGAATAGGTCAAGGATTTGGAAGATCCAACTTTCAGTGCTTACCAGTGGGATTTAGAGTTACATTTCACAGCAAGTAACTGTGAAATGGATACAACAGAGATGTGAATCTGTTCCTTCTGTGTCTGATGAACAAAAAAATAAGAAGACTCACACTTCTCTGTTAACCACAATAATGGCATGAACTTGTTCCTTTTATGTTTTTCCCACAAACTAACCACCCTAGTTCCTATATTCCTGAATGAAAACAGATTTAGAAATGTTACAACTTAGACAACACTTACATTTTTTCAGCCAACAAACTGCAAATCATTTGCTCTCACAAAGAGAAATCTCCAAGTGCCTGTTGTCAGCAACTCCATAAAAACAATTTTTAGTTTCTAGCTGTCCTAATGAACATGTGATATTTTCAGTCTTCTAGCCAATTCTGTGATCATCATAAATGAACAAAGTGATATGTTACACTTTGCATCATATACAGTGATGTCCAACGTGTTACTATTGTTAATCACAGGTACGGAACATATTCCCATTTTATGATATAGTCCACCATTATATGTCTTCCTTCTTTAACTGAGACAAAGCTGAAAAATTGTCTTAATGTTATAAACCATCAGTGCTGTAGACCAGCTCTTGAGCATTCATTCATGTTTGAGCACAAAATGGAAAGAGAAGTACTTATTATTAAAATTGGTTTTACTTTAGGAGGGCATTTTCTTTTCTCTGATTGTGATTTTCCAGTGTAACATTTTGTAGTTACAACAACAACAAAAACAAAAAGTACACAATAAAACGTCAGCTGTACAGCAAGAAGTTTTTTAACAGAAAATTTATGTGTTTTTTCAGTATTTGTAATTATTCAGTAAAAATTATAATTTGAGACATGTTTATAAATAAAATATTTCTACTTGAAACTTTTCTTTGTTAATTGCAACAAAGCAAGGTGTGACATGAGAACAGATCTGCCTATTTTTTAGCTTTGAGTTATTCAAAACTGATTTCTTACACACTTATATACCTTAAGTGAACCTTAGCCTTTGACATGCACATTATTTTACTGTAAAGTAATACTGTAGAAGACAAATCATTAACCTTTTTGTATTAGAAGTGACTGTTTGCTTTCCAGCGGGAGCTCTGAAGCACTGGTTTAACTGGAGTCTTCATCAAGAAAAAAAAACAATGATGTGAATTGAATAATGGTAGCAATTGCCATTATACTCCTTGGTTCTGAACCCTTTCACTTTTCCTTTTAACTGTTCTATTTCATTTATCTAAAACATTTATCTACAGATCAACTATTTTATGATGTGATTTCATAAATTTTCTCATTCATTAAAATATAAACAAACAAAAAAAATTGTAGGTAAATAAAGAGGAAATCTGTCCTGCAGAAATGTGTGTATATATTTTCAGTAGTTGTTTTAAGAGTACTGCATGCCACCTGTTAGTATTTGGTAATCTAGGTATGCTGATTTTTAATAATTTAATAAATTTAAGGTTAGCATAAATCACAGTCTTCCAGGTTAGATTTCAGTGATATTAATTTAAATTCTTTGAAAAGAATAATCTTTTGCACCATATGATTTTCCATTATTTTTTGTGGTGTTTCTGTCTCTCTTTCTGTGTCTTCTTATGTAGTAAAAGTTTTCACTGAAAGTAACTAAAAGAAATAATTACATTGCTACATACTGAACTAACTAGGATTATAGTGCTGTATTGGACTAGAGCATGGGGGAACCAATGGACATTCTTTAATATTTTCAGTTCTATTTGTTATGTGGCTGAATTGAGCTCATGTAATGAGCTCAGAGGCTTGTGATCAGCGTAGAATCCAGTTAGAGACCTGTAGTCAGTGGCATTCCCCTGGGAACAATACTGAGTCCAGCCTTATTCAACTTGTTTATCACTGACCTGGACAAAGGAACAGAATGTACCCTCATCAGGTTTGCTGATGACACTAAACTGGGGGCAGTGGCTGATACGCCTCATGCCTGTGCTGCCATTCAGTGGGACCTTAATAGGCTGGAGAGCTGGGTAGGGAGGAACCTAATGAGGCTCAAGAAGGACAAGTGTAGGGTCCTGCACCTGGGGAAGAATAACCCCAAGTACCAGCACAGATTGAGAACTGACCACCTAGAGAGCAGCTCCGGAGAGAAGGATCAGGAAATCTTAGTGAAGGACAAGTTGACCCTGAGTCGGCAGTGTGCTCCTGCAGCCAGGAGGGCCAATGGTATCCTGGTGTGCATCGGGAACAGTGTGGTCAGTGGGTCGAGAGAGAGGTTGTTTGCCTCTACTTCTCAGATTGTTTCCCTCTGCTTCACAGAATCAATCACTCAGGTTGGAAGGGAGCACAGTGGATCTGATTCAACTTAACTGCTTAAGTAGGGTTATGCTAGAGTGCATGGCACAGGATTGTGTCCACGTGGTTCTGGGTTATCTCCAGCGAGGGAGACTCCACAACGTCTCTGGGAAACGTATTCTAGTGCACAGTCACCTGCACACTAAAGAAGATCTTCCTCATGTTCAGGTGGAACTTTCTGTGCATCAGTTTCTATCCATTGCCTCTTGTCCTATTGTTTGGCACCACCTAGAAGAGCCTGTTTCCATTTTTGGCACTCCCACTTTAGGTGTTTATAAACACTGATAAGGTCCTCTTTCAATCACCTCTTCTTGAGGCTGACCAGGCCTGACTGTGAGATTAGCTCAGCTGGTTAGAGGATGATGCTAATAATGCCAAGGTCATGGTTCAATCCCTGTATAGGCCATTCACTGCAGAGCTGGACTTGTGAATCAAGGTGTCCATGGAGGTTGTGGTTGAGTCTCCCTCTCTGGAGACATTCAAAACCCACCTGGATGCATTCCTGTGTAATCTCCTCTCGGTGATCCTGCCTTGGCAGTGGAATCTCCAGAGATTCCTTCCAACTCTAAGACTTCTGTGATTCTGTGAAACACTAAAACTGGATTATTAGTATAAGCAATATTAATTGCAACTACTTTTTAAAATGGACATTTTGAAGGGACTATTACATCTTATGCTTCATTCATCTTATCATATGTCCTCCTCCTCCTGTGAAATTGTAAAACATTACTTGAAAATTTTTAGGTTTCAGATTTCTTTTTTTCTTTTTTTTTCCTTACAGACTTGATTTAATTTTGTTTGTTTGTTTGTTTGTTTTAGAAAAATTAAGTCTTCATTCTTCTATAAATATGAAATAGCATTATGATGTACTTGTGGGTTCTAAAAATTGTAAAATTTTTTACCGTTTAGTCATAAGTTCCATCAATAAGCTTATATTATTTATTCAGCATTTCTTGTGCCTTGGATCAAATCAGACTGTTATTCTTTTGTTTTCCTATTCTTTTTTCCCCAAGTCTTATTGATGTATCTTCTGACAAAGATGTACTTTTTTTTTTTTTTTACCAGTTAAGATTTGCAGAGGATGTTTTGAAGGTGATGTTTGTCTGAGACTTTGATATTTTGCAGTGCTAATATTCTGCATACCATAGATTATCTGCATAAGCCCGGAACTCTGAGTGTCAGAGCACATATAACATTACAACATCAGTCTTTAATATTTGTCGGATTAATATAATCAACACAAAGCCTAACTCCTTGTGTATATTGTGTAATGCTTTTGTCAAGACAATGATCTGATTAAACATTTCTGCAGATACTACTTTTCTCCATGGTAAAAGTAATTTTTCTAGGGGTCTTGGATAATTGTTTTAGGAAAAATATTTTCCAATTTTTAAATTTTTAAAGACATTGACTTTCTAGTTTTTGCAACCACTTGTGAAACAGATTAGTTGTGAATGAAAATCTTCTTGATCTCATTGTAATCAGGAGAATAGTCAAAGATTTGAAGAGTGGGAATGGCCTTCTGATATGGTCAATTAAAAGATTGACTAGATTATGCTGATGTTACTTCTTTTTTTCTGCTGCGTGGGCAAATTGATTAAAGAAAAAATAAAACACCAGCTGCAGAAATAACACATCAAAAAAGTCATTAAAATATTAAATAAAAGGGGAAACAGTCCCAAAGGCAATGAAGTTTTAAATTTGCTTTAAAAAGCCTAAATACATTAGAGATCTGATGACTAACATTTTTGCATAATGGAAATTCCACCACAGGGTTAAGTCTAAAAATTCATTGTAATTGGGTAATAGAAACTCTAAACAACAGCTTCAAGATCGGAATAACATGTAAACTGAAGGCTTAGTTCAAATATTCAAATTGCATATTTTTATTTTCAGTAATTTAATTAATTTTATGACTCAGTGGATAGAGACATCCTGATTCATAAATAACTCACGTTACATCACTTGCTGTTGCTAATAGCATTTGAATCCTTTATCTGCAAACAGCCATTTCCTCTGTTTCAGGGCTGCCTTTTCCCTAATAAGTGTTAGGTGATAGCATGATAATAAGCACTAATAGTTGTCCATCCTGGCATGTATCATGAACCAAGAGTTAGCTCCCTTCCAGTGCACAATACAGTTGTATTCAAGTTTTCCATAAAGGAGGTGTCAGCTGTTCTTTCTCAACTGCTGGTTTTAAATTCATTAGTAGTTTGTTAACCAAGAAGATTGTATACAAAAGCTTTTAAACTGAGAAAACAACTTCCTTTAGTAGTTTCACTTAGTATGTTTATGAATGAGTAAAAGAATTTATGTGCAGTCCCTGTAAAGGTATTTAGCATGTTACACGTTTTCTAAAAAATTAATAATCTCAATTTTGTCTGCATGTCACAAAGATGGTAACATAATTGGGTATCCAGCACTTCTCATGAACACTTGCAAGTTTGAAGACCCATACAACTGCATGAGAGGAAAATAAACAAGTTTTTAATCTAAATACTGTTGAACAGCCCTTTCATGTGAGAACATATTGGACTCCTCTGATATCAAATTGTAAGAACTGAGTAAGACGCAAAAGATGTTAGACTGAACTGACATAAACCATTCTTACTTTGAAAATTACATAGTATCTCACCAGAAATGTTTACATCATGTTTTCTCATATTTGCCCTGTATTTAAAATCAATTTCATGGTCACAGACATATTATTAAGGAGTGTCTATTTACAGTCTAATGTGTACTCTGGTACCTGTATATACATTCTTAACCATTTATCAGGGACTGTATAACTAAAGTGACAAGCCTCCTGCAACTTTGATTTTAAAATTACCAATGTGGTGCTGATAGCAAATGTTAATATCGATGCAGTTTGATAAAAAGTCATACTGTTTATAAATGGTGCTAATTCTGAGAATTACTTTTTCTGAAATGTTTTTTATGCCTTTGATCTGTAAGACAGATTTATTTATGAATTGCTAAAGCATGATCTTTTCCATGAGGGGAAAAAAAAAAGAAATATTATATAAGTACATTTTTGTTAAGGCAGAAGTATGGTTTGTGTGCTACTACATTCTTTCAAGCAGACCAACAAAATCTGAATCTGATGTAACCACCAACTGTTTGAAAAAATTGCTTTCAGTTAACAAGGAATCATTATTATCATCATTTCAGTTAGGGAGTTCCACAGGGGGGCTCTTTTGGTCATGTTGTATTCACTGTCTAAAAGAAAAGAGATTTGAATGGTGACAGAAACTATGAGCTTCAAAAATATGTGGCTGATGGATAGCTGGGCAGGACTGTAAAAGCCCCAGAGGATAGGATTAGAATTTACAAAAATCCTGGCAAATTAGATGGCTTATCAAAAACCAAAAGTGAGCAAGAAAAATGAAAGAATACCACCACGAAGTGCACATAAGTAAAACAGAAATAGTTGGATAGATAGCAGAAACACAAGCCTAATACTACAAGTTCCAGTACAGCATAGACAAATTCTTTAATAGATCCCACACTACTCCTTCTCAAACCATCAAAATTTCAGGACCTATTTAAGCACACCGTAGCTCCTTTCCTGTCTGCTTTATACACCTGATATTACTTTTAAAGGCAAGTAGATAGGGGGAAAGTAAAGTCTCACTCTGGTAAATAATAAGAACATACTGCAAGGTGTGTGTCTGAGCATCATGAACACTAAACTTAAAGAGCATCTGCCCTGAAGTCCAGATGTAGCCATTTCAGCACATAACCAAAAGGAACAAACAAAGGAATACTGCAAGAAATTGTCTTTAATAGAAAGCATTTGAAAGTATTGTCATGTAAAATATGGGTTCTATGCTGTGTCAGAGAAACCCAAACTGTAATGTTTTGGCAACAAAGCTGGGTTTTCAATTCAGATTAATACTGAGAAGAAAGGGAAAGCAAGGTGTTTTATGCAAGTATAGATTATCTGCCAAGAAGTTTATGTAGGTTATTATGAATATAATTTCCATAAGATAATTGAATTGCGTACTTTCTTGAATTCTTAGGTTTTGATCTATGTAAACCTGTATTTTGTTATAAACCAGAATATTCCTTCAAGAGGTTAAAAAAATTTAATTTCTTCAGCAGGCATGTTTTTTGTCTTTTCAAGAAATGCTATGAGTTTGACAAAGGTTTTCATTCAGCAAGAAGAGAAAAAGGTTGTGAAATGTCTATTGTTGGAATATAGCCATAATTAAAGCACATGGATCAAACATAGATTTGGAAAAAAGTAGTATTTGGCAGTTTCTTAAGTGAAGGGGACACAGTTATCAGGAAAATTACAGAGCAGTACTAAATAAAATGCATTCCTACTCCTCTTAATTTAGGCTTTACTTGAATCTGTTTCCAGTTGTGAAAGAACTAGATAACACAATAATCTATGAACTATAAACTACTATATCACAATATATATACTATATCACAACTATATAACAATAAGCTACTACCCATCTCTTTATCATTATGTTCTCTCTCTAAAATCTAAGAAATTTCTTAAAAAGAAATAGAAGAAGGATCTTGTATTCACAAGAGTAATAGAATCATTAAAGTTGGAAAAGACGTCTAAGATGATCAAGTCCAACCTTTCACTCAGCACTGCTGTGTTCACCACTAAACTATTTCTCCAGGTACCACATCTACAAGTTTTTGAACACTTCCAGGGATGCTGATTCCAGTACTTCCCTGGGCAACCTGCTCCAATGCCTGACTACCCTTTCAGTGGAGAAGTTTTTCTTAATATCCAGTCTAAACCTCCCCTGATGCAACTGGAGGCCATTTCTTCTTGTCCTATCACTTGTCCTGGGAGAAAAGACTCATCCCCAGGTCATTACAAACCCCTTTCAGGTACCTGTAGAGAGCAATAAGGTTCCCCCAATGCTCCTTTTCTCCATGAAAAAAATACTGTAGACAGACAAAAATTAACTAGATATTGCAGTAAAAAAATTAAATTACAGTTCAATGAAATTTTATTCATTCCTATTCCATAGCCTATTTGGAAAACTCCTAATTAATTATATTCTCCTTTTGGAATTACTTTCTCAGGGTGCTACTGTTGGGACTGAAATAAGATTTTGGACAATGTTTTTCCTGGGACTGAATTTAACTATTTCAGTTTTTTGATACTAAGTACAACCTTTGGACAAGGAAATCAGAATTAATGGGAGCAAAGTGGTAATACACACTGTTAGAATTCCTACTGGAGTTTGTCTTTGTAATTATTGTCATAAAAGTATTGGAACTTTTTCTCTATGCTGAATTATAGCCAGTAGTGAAACTTTTTCTCTATGCTGAATTATAACAAGTAGTTTAAATTCAAATTGAAAAAGACCACTGAAAATATCATTTTAATCCCTTTGGCAACTTACTAAAACTAGCATCTTGCAGTCCTCTGAAGAATCCTTAGGGTTCTCCTTCAATAAAAACAAGGAGTAGTTCAATGAAAACAATCAAGAGATCCAGGAATTGTTGAGAAAGAAGAGAACTGCTCACCAAACACACCTTGCTCAGC
>JAWWLV010000100.1:43150148-43177423 GCA_035041135.1 Platyrinchus mystaceus
CAGGATCACTCTCGAGGAGAAAAGACAACGCAGAAAGAATCGCATCTTGTCAATCTCACCCAGGGAGTCTTTCTGCTGTGCCTTCTGCAACCGGACTTGTCTATCCTGCATTGGCCTCTTTAGCCATCAGCACGCCTGTAGTAAGCGTGGGTAGAGTCCTTCCCAAATCTTCATTTACGAAGCCCAGCCATGAATGAATGATAAATGAATGAATTTTTTTTCCCTGATTCACTGAAAGAGAGGTACAGTATCATTGCCCAGTGATGAGTCATCATAGAGTAATGGTCACTGCCTTTAAATAAGTGGAGTTATGAAAGGAGATTTAAAATGCAATAGTCTACTTAGTTAATGGACATTATCAGTGGTTTTTTAATTACATAATAATGTTAATATAATAAAATATTTTCATATTATAATAGCCTCCTGCTTGTTTTCTAAAATTGTGATGATTGAAGAACCTGTGAAATTTAAATAAATTGGGGAAAATAAGCCTTAAAATCTTGACAATTATTGAGGAAACAACCTGCAATAGGGGGAACTGGCTAAGCATTTAAATGTTGCTGAATAATGTCCTTGAGTTGTATGTCTGCAGACTTAGAGAATAAATCACTTTTTACTTTAAATGAAACCAAATTACTTCCAGGAGGTAGAGTTCCTGTTCTCTCCAAAGTGCAGTTAATTTGCTGGCAATGTAATATAATGAACTATGTTATCAATATTTTGTTTTTGTATACATAGGAATAATATATAAAAACATCTTTTCATCTAAACCTGAGAATGTTTAACCAAAACTCCCAAGATGAATTTGTTGAGCAGGAAAGTTTGTGGACACAAAGAATTTCCAGCTTTTCTAGATCAGTATTTTAGTTCACAACACAACTAAGATTATGCTTGAGGATTATTAACCTACAATTTCTTCATTTAAAGCACTTGTTTGTTTTCTATGTAAGGATCAGCATGCTCTACAATCAACTGAAACTGTAGGGAAGGTAGTAATACATAGGTTTTTGCAACCAATTTCATTCCTATGTAATTTTTTTTCAACTGGTTAAAACTACAACAAAATAGTCTAGCACAATTGTTCCCCCACAGATTCAAAATAATAAAATAGAAAAAGAGATGCTGTGAGACAGGTTAATTTAGACTGTTTGGGACCATGTGCTTGCAAAGTATATTTAGATTAAGAGACATATTTTCACTTGCACTGTGATTATCCTATAAGTGGTCATGTACTGATGGTGTCACAAGGCAAGAGAAGGGAAGAAAATTACAAAATACAAAACAATGTCATGGGAAAATTTGTTAGGAGAGATAAGAGTAAGTTAAACTTTTCAGACAGGAACTTTTTTGGAGCTTTTTTTTTTTCTCTTGTTTCACTGTAGAAATATAATGGCAATATTGAATGATTACTTCTTCAGCGACAGATCAGACTGTTCAGCAGGTTGAGAGACCTAAGACTAGAATGTATTTTTCTGGTGGAAATTTAAACTTTTAAAATGAAACCAAACTGACTATTTTAATACAAAGAAAGGCTAAATATATACATTTTTATCCTCAGATTCCTTTTTTGAACATGCCTAAATGCTTTGGCAAAACAAATCTGCCAATCCTTGAGCCATGAAAATTAAAAAAAAAAAAAAAAGGCAAAAACAAAAACATAAAAAACCACCAAACAGCATAACTCAACAACAATCCCTGAAAACTAGCAAACAAACAAACAAACAAACAAACAAACCAGACAATCAAACAAAAATCAGTCAAAGAAAAACCCATAAAACAAACAAAAACCCACAAAACCACAAAACTAATTTATCTAATGCAAACACCATGGAAAAACTGTTAGAACTTGGCAAAACTGCAAGCACTGAGTGGATAATCTGTTAATAGGATGTCTTGAATAATCTTTAGATTACAAAGACATACTTCCTCCAAAGCATACAGATTATCACTATAGCATTTAATATTCTGCTTTTATATGTTAATTACCATTAGCATAAAACTCACATAAATTTTGTATGATGTTTATGCATAATTTTTCTATACATCCTTCTTTTCTGTTGTTCAAAGAGACTTGTTTTTTCTTTCTGTGTTTTCTAATATTTTTTTGCCAGATTTTAAATTTTGAGCATTAATCTTCGTTAATGTTGCACTGGAAAGTGAAAAATGTCTGTACACAGAAAGTTGAAAACTAATTTGTTGCAGGAAAATCAATTTTAGATTGTTCTTATTAAGCTAATGGGTAACCTCAAACCTTATTAATGGAATAACCATGGTTATAGTATTGATAAATTTAACAAATCTTAGCAATTATAAAGAAATGCATCCAGGTCCATGAAATGAATGTTAATTCAATGAGGAATCATTTGTATTTGATGATCATAAAGGAGATTGCTGCACTAATCTGTTTTCTTCCTCTGCTTTCATAGAAGACATTAATTTTTTTGCATCCCCAGATTTACAAACATCCACTCCCAGTCAGACTCTCTATTGCTTTTACTCTGATGCACTCATCAGCATTCTGATTCCTTTCAAACATGAAAAGTATATCCTTTATTATTATTTTAATTATTTTGATTTCCACTCTTAGAACCAAAATCTTAGATTATAGTCCAGGGTTTTTTATTACCTTCTGAGCATTAATTAGTTTTCCAAAGTAGCTAAATATGTTCAAATAAACTTCTCAAGTCATAATTTGAATGCTCTGGAGTGCAGCCTGAACTCCTCTATCTAGATATTCCTGGAATATCTATTGGTTTCCATGGAATTTCACAAATTCTCATTTGCAAAAGGGACCTTAAAATTAATTTTTCTTCAAAACACAATTGGGGTATAAGGAGAGGAAGACTGAACACATTTGAAAGCTTAGGCTTTTATTGGGTTGTTTTTTCTGACATATAATGTGCATCTTTCGTAGTGTTCCATTCAAGGTTTAAGTCCATTGATTTTCATATAAGGTATACGTACGTTATTTGCAGTATTGAACTACCATTTACTTGTTTTACTGTGGATATACTGTCTGTATATCTGGCAAAACCATCCTCAGCCCCAGGGGGGCTGACTGGCAAACCCACGACAGTATTTATTGTCAGTAGTGATAGAAAGCTTTTGTTTTGTGTTTTTCAGATCTCAGGATAGAGCATTTTTGATTGAGTTCCAAACCTGCAAGCTCAGGGTGAGTAATTATTTTTGTTATTTCTTCAGCCTAAAATGGGATGGTTCTGTGAATAACTGTATTCTAGCACATGACTAGTTCCATGTTTCCTGGAATACAAAAAAAAAGGTCCCCCCCAGTCTGTGATAATGTCAGCTGGTAATATCGGTGATTAATTAATCTCTTTTTGTTTCAAGACATTGAGAGGAAGAAGGATTTCTATCCCTTACTGTGTAACAATAAAATGAATTTGTTTGGGTTTTTTGTTTGTTTGTTGTGTGTTTTGACCGAAGAGATCATGACATAACCATACTTCACTGCTACATGTGTAACTTGAACATGTTGCATTTTTAGACTAATGCTAACATAGTCATCAAACCCAGAAGCTGACATCATTTCAGAGTGTGAGAGAAACCATAAACCAGAGAGGTAATGATCTGCAAAAATGACAGAGGTTCTCCAGACATAAACTGCATTTCTGTACCTTAGATCCCTTGTGAGAAACCATTTTTTGGGAAGGAGTAAGGGCCAGGCAGCAGAAAACAGTAACACTACCATTTTATGGGTTTTATCAAAATGATTTCCTACCACCAGGAGTTTAATGTGACAATGTGGGAGAGTGAGAGATAAGACAGATAGCTGTTATAACAAAAAATAAAATTACTGTAATCTTTTGTTTGTTGTAAAATAATTTTCTATTTTTTTTCCAGATAGTAAGTTTTTTTGGGAAACACGTTTAATGTGAAGTCATTTGAACAAAATATGTTGATGTTTAGCATATTCCTGAAAAAATTTAATAAGTAACATAATAAAACTATTGAGACAAACAAGCTTAAATAGGTTACCAAACTATTCTCCTGTGTTTTAAGCTTGGTTCATAATATTAAACATAACAAAGTAAAGTGCTTGTTTCATAACAAGGGACAATATGATTAGCATGCAATTGAGATCAAACTAATGAGTAAACCTCATTTGTATTACACAAATAGCTGTCATACTCTGCATATATGGGCAGCAAACAGTGCTTCTAGACAGTGGAAACCTAAGCCCAGGAGAACAGATCTGTCAGCTTTGCTTTGTGATTCCACTCATTGAGTGAAGGTAGTAGTCCAAAAAGCACCATGGAAGAAACAGTGATATTTTGTTGTGTTGCTGCTTTTGTACTAAGTTACAAATTTTGAGCTCTAAAGCATATTTGTGTTTCAGAGGCTACTTGTGAAAGTCTATAACATAAAATTTTGTAGTATCAATTAAAAAAAAAATCACATAAAATATTTTTTCTTAATATTTGGACAGGTCTGGTGGGCTTTGTTTTCATCCTGTTTCTGTTGGTTTTCCATGAGATTCTTTCTTGCACCTTTGGTCATAGTACTTGAGGAGTCACATTGATTATTGCTATCCCACATGTTATTGTTATGATTATTATTATCCCACATGCACAGCACAATTGTAGAGTCTTCCTTGGAGTGGGTAATTTAGACGTGTCTACAGTAGTTTTAGAAGTGTCTATTTTAAGTCTGTGAAATGTTTTTAAACTCAAAATCCCTCAAATCTCATTTTTTCTAGATACCAGAATGTGTATAGGAACACAGGACTTATTATGATTTCTGTAAAACTTCTGTACTCATAGACATTTTTTACCAGTAAGAAAATCTAATATTGTCAAAACTGTTAACTGTATAGATATCTGCCTCTTTAAGTTTACTAATTTCTGGTGGCTAAGGAAACACTAGAAGTGTTTAATAACAATACACTGAAGTGACTGCTAGAGAACTCTCATTATAATACTGGTATATTACATAATGTAATGAGGGAGCTGGGGTTGTTTAGCCTGGAGAAGAGGAGGCTCATAGGAGACCTCATCACTCTCTACAACTCCCTGACAGGTGGTTGTAGCCAGGTAGGGGTTGGTCTCTTTTCCCAGGCAGCTATCAGTAAGATAAGAGGGCATGGTCACAAGCTCTGCCAGGGGATTTTTAGGTTAGATGTTAGGAAGAAATTCTTAACAGAGAGGGTAATCAGGTATTGGAATGGGCTGCCCAGGGAGGTGATGGATTCTCTGTCCCTGAAGGTATTTAAGAAGAGACCGGATGTGGCACTTAGTGCCATGGTCTAGTAACTGTGGTGGTAGTGGATCAAGGGTTGGACTTGGTGATCTCAGAGGTCCTTTCCAACCCATCTGATTCTATGATTCTATGATAATGTAAGATTCTGAGTAGTATTTTTCCTTATATTTTGAACAATTGATGCTATACAAAATATGCACAAGCATATATGTATGTTTATTGTTTGTAATAAAGCTTTATTTTCAAAGAAAGAAGTATATAAAGGCAATGATATCTCATGGTTTGAGAAACCATTGTTTAAACAATGTGCTAAAGCACTGAATATAGGAGGCAACTGAAATAACTGCATTAAATTATCAATAAATATAATGAAATTACGGTAAAGGAGTTTTTTGTGATGTAAAAAACCCAAAACCAAAACACAAATAGAAACACCCAAATGATACACAACAGAAATCATTAACTTTTATGTGGAAATCCAGGGGGAAAAAAAGATAAAAACAAAACCAAACCAAACAAACAAAAAACCCCCACACAATAAAAATCATACAAACAAGAATAAATAAATAAACAAACGAATAAATAAAAACATAACAAGATCCTTTGCCAATTATTTAAATTGGATCACTTAAGTTTAGCATACTTGGAGCAATTAAAAAATGCAGCTGATAGGAATTTAATATGGAAGAGGGCTCATTTCCAATATTACACTTACAATTTATTCAAAGTAGAAAGGTAAATAGTCTAATAAATTTCTTGTATGAATTAGTAAAATTAAAATTATATGAATTAGACATGGCATTCTCCTCAGTGTTCTTTGTAAACTGTATGTATAGCTGATTTGTCAGAGAACTTTCTTCCATTGTTTTATTAGCCTGCAATTTGTATACCTAAAACTGATGCAGATCAGTGAAACAGAACTTGGAATATTACAGACAGGTGCTGAATTATCAAAGAATCTTTGCAAAATTAAAATCAGGTATTAAATCACAGCCTTTACTTAAACCAAGGGTGTTCAAACTAGGGCCCGCGGGCCGGATCCGGCCCGCCAGGCTCCCAAATACGGCCCGCGACACCCCCCCGTGCACCCCTGAACCCGCGGTGAGAAGTGCTGCTCTGCTGCGGCGGCTGTCCACGCCTGGGCGGTGAGACGTGCACCGCTCGCACGGCCCGTGACGGTCTTTTTTTTTTTTTTTTTTTGGTCGCATGGCCCCTGGCAGCGTGTGAGGATAGGTATCCGGCCCCCCCTTGAAAAAGTTTGAGGACCCCTGACTTAAACCATGTGTTGTGGTGTTAGAAGTTTAAACAATGGCTTCTTGTATGCCTGATTCCTGATTTAGTCATACTCTAAAACAGGACACAGACAAATCTAAGTAGTATTGACACTGTTAAAATAGTAATACTGATTTTCTGAATATTACTAATTTTTTAAACATGACATTAAATTATGTATGTATTTTAAAAAATATTACTTAATAAATTAATGATTTCAATTCATTTAAGAATTATGTGATCATCCTAATGAAGGTTAAAAGGAAAAAAAAAAAGAAAAAGAAAAAAAAAAAGAGAAAAATTATTTATACAGAACCAGTGGATGAAAATAAAGATCATGTCCATGCCAACCCCTCATACTCAGTATTTATACTTTTATATAGCAGAATCAACAATTAAAAATAACAAAACATAAAAAAACAAACAAACACACACACGCACACAAAAACACCCTATCATTTTATCTCTTTCTTCTTACTATTTTTTCCAGTACTCTTCCAGTTCAGTCCTGATTTTTTTTGAAATCCTTTCACACATAAACTTTTATCTATTGTCTCACGTGATTGAAGAAGGAATAT
Organism: Platyrinchus mystaceus; assembly: GCA_035041135.1. Lineage (NCBI taxonomy): Eukaryota > Metazoa > Chordata > Aves > Passeriformes > Tyrannidae > Platyrinchus > Platyrinchus mystaceus. Next base: position 43,157,216 of record JAWWLV010000100.1, read on the forward strand.
AAAATTTCAGTACCTTGGCCAATTTTCTTAAAAAAACCCCACCTGACAATCATCCAGTTAAACTTGCAAAATATTCCTTTAGAGATAATTATAAAATTTAAGAAAAAAATGCAGTGGGAGAAAACAGGATCTGTTTCCTGACACCTTGTGGATGATCTGAGATGAGTCTGTAAAGGGCAATATGCAACCACAAAACTTTTGAAAGATGTGTCCCTACTCTTAGGATATTAAGCACCTGAATCAATTCTGATAACTTTCCATAGTTGTCTTGGTTACATTTTTGGTAGTTTCATGACCTGGATACTTGAAGCAGTATTCAGGAAGGAAGTAGATATGGAGAGTGGGCTCCAGTTTTATTTTATGTTCAGCTTGTGATGCCTTTTTCTACTAGATGACATTTATGAAAATAATTTTCTTGTCCATCAATCTGTGTGTGGGTCATCACAATTCATCATCCCAGATGATGAATTTTAATAATTTTAAATTTTTGTATAGGATTAATTTACATTATCTAGAAAAGCTATATAACCACAAACAACTTTTTTTCTCATCTTAAAATTATCCTTTTTTGAAGACAGAATTTGCAGACATAATCTTAAAATGCCATTTTACCTGAATCTCTCTGGGTGCTGCATCAAAAATTAAGATATTTCTATAGATATGCTTACATGTTCACTGGAAAAACCTTACTCTAGATACTGCATTTAACACTGTATTTGAAAAGCTTTACATCTGATTACTTACTTACATAGGAATGTGTGGACATAAATACAAACATATAAGGGCATGTGTATTTAAAAGCATATTCTTCATCCTTAATGCATTCAGATTTGATCCTGTTCAGTCCTTAGTGTGCATTTGTGCTGTATAAATAGACATGTATGCAAGCATACATACAAATATGTATTTATACATTTCCAATGTGACAGGTAACACATTCTTAAAAGCACTGTAAAAGTGCTTAACTACTTGTTCTTTTAATGAAAATTTTAAGCATACCTCTGATATAACAGGGAAAAGTAGTACGGCAAATTTATCTTTTAATACTCTCAGTACTGGATTCACTAGTGTGTGAAATGATATGGATAGACATTTTGCAGTCCATGACATGGTGAAAGTAAAAGGTCATATGTAAATTAGAAGTAGTTCTGGGGTTCTTTTACTGTTCTTTTTTTTTTTACAGTCACAAAAAATTACTCCCGCTGAAACATATCTTTCTAAAGGATTAAAATATACCACCTAAGAAATTATTTATTTTATTTGAAACACAAAATAGTCATCTATTTAATTTTTTTATTAAGGAATAGCACCAATTAAAGTTAACCAACTTGCATAAAATGTGAAATGGAAAAAAAATACTCCTGTATACTGACAACAGCTTTCATTTTTTAATAAGCATATTTTGAATATATTGATTAAAAAGTCCTTCCATGGCCACAGCCTCAGGCAAATTATCGTTAGAATGATATGCAATCTTGATGACATTCTGCCTTTTGCACCTCTGAGAATGTAATTACATCTTTTGGGAGTATGATTATTTCTGAAGTTAAAAGTCAGCTTTAAAAGAAGTTAGAATCAGCATTTTCAGATGGATGGAGCTAAACATACAATGAGAGTAAATCTCTTCTAATGTAAACCAGAGACTCACATTACAATCCTCAAGGTTTTGCAGTGGTAATTATATCCTGTTCTTTAAAAGAAACTCTGCTAGTTTTCAGCCAACAATTATTGCACCTTGAAACTTGTTTACAGACAAGGAGACAAGACCTGTGGACCAAGAGACAGTGCTATAATGAAGAGCTACAAAAGATACAAATTTCTTAGAAACCGAAGGAGGCCGAGCAAGAAAGAAACAATGGTTTTTTGTACAAGAAAGAAACAATGGTGTTATACAGATAAATGGGCATCAATTTTGGAAACAATTTCTCTAGCTACATTATTTAAACTATTCAGTGAGTAACAGATGCCTTTCTTAACACACTAGAAATCATTAGTAATGGACACAATGGTGACTGTCATTGTCCATGGTTTATTAGGAACTGTTCTTAAACTGATTTTCTGATATATCTTTGAAATTCTTTGTCAATTTACAACCATCCCACTAAACAAAATTATTCTTGGTTGCTGTCGGGATATAGGAAATGGGGAGAAGTAGTTTGAAGCAATTACCTTATCTTCAAAGGCCATGTCAATATCTGCTTATGTAAGCTTAGAGTTGCTCCCATTTACAAAAGATGCAGAATAGAAAACATAAATTATAAGTTAAAGGTAAAATTGTCTCTTTCACACAGTCTTCAACCTTATTACAGAATATATGAAACAGAAATGATTTAAAATTCAACATAGCAAGTTTTCCACTTACTTCAGTAGAAGTTTGCTAGCTCTACAAAGGAAGAAATTTCTCCTTGAGACCAAAAGATATCATACTACCATTTTGTAATGCTGCAAGAGAAAATTACCACACATTACCGCACTGAAGAAATTGAAAGATTGCATCAGGGATAAATTTAAGAACTTTTCTTTTTATTATTAAGGGCAACTATTTCTTTTCCTTTCTCAAAAAAAAAAAAAAAAAAGAAAAAAGGCTGTGAACCATTTTAAAAAGCTGAAGATTATTCTTCTGGAATTTTTCCAAAAACCTACCAAAAAGATTGCTATTAGTGGCCTGCAAATGAAGTCCTTTTTCATGCCCTTCCAAGGAGCTTGATCTGAACAGAAGTCCTTCTCTGTCAGGTAAACATACTATACTTCCTTAGATATGCAGATATTTATATTTTTCATATGAATTATCCTCACTGGGCTTGTAAAGATCATAAAATAAATGAGTGAGTCACTACGCAACTCCCTTGCAAAAATGGAAAGAAGTAATTTGCCCCAAAAAATTCTACAGAATTCACAAAAGCCATATGCAGTATCCAATTTATTGCTTAAGACATTAGGAACTAGAATTGAATAACCCTTTGTTGTTGTCTTTTATTTCCTCATTATTTTATATTTGGCATGAAAGCAGAGATATGTTTACATTACTCACTGCAGGACTGAAACTGCTGCTAAAGCACAAGTTTATCAGAGATTTGATCACTTAAAATTCACACTGGAAATATAGAAGAAAAAACAGACTGAATATTTAGTCTGTTGCTAGGCTATTGTAGACATGCTTCAAGTGATAATGTCCTGCCTTTTCATCTTCATCCAGCTTCTGCTCCTGTATGAAACAGATTTTGTCAAAGAATATTCTGGTTTAAAAGCATCACATGAATTGTCGACATTTGTGGATCTGTGAAGAGATCAGTTCAAATTTCATCAATTTTTTTGGATGAAATTGCAAAATATGGAAACTTTTTTCCCCTATTTCATATACAGTAACAGTCGATGTCAAGAAATTACTTTAGAAGCTGCCATGTGAAATTATGTCACTAGCATGGGGTTTTCTCAATACTCCATATCTCTGGACAAATGTTAGGATAAAAGTCCCATTGTCTTTCAAGGAAATGCTGTGTTCTTTGTGTGCATGTGTGCATGTGCACATTCTGTGGAAGTTTTCCTGAATCTTTATGCTCAGTAAGATACCGTGTAGAAATAAATCCAGAAAAATTGTGTAATGAAAAAAACAAACTTTTTTTACAGTCCCCTTGGGATGATGGGTCCCACAAACATATGATGTCCTGCATAGACAGAGGAAAAATAATTTAGGGGCTCATTTTAAAAGAAGATGTGGGTAATAGGTTCATCTACATTCAACTGGGAATTAAAAGTCCAATAAAATCTGATCTCAACTGAGTATTTCAGAATTTTAAGGAGAAAATCACTTATATATCAAGTAAACAAATAACAAACTAAATGCAGTGTTAGTCTGAAGCAAAAGGCTGTTAAAATATTTTAATCCATAACTCAAAAATAATTAGTTATTTTAATAAATGCATCAAAGAACACAATATAAAATCTGTGACTCTAAGTCAGGTCAAAGATTCAGCTGGCACAGCCTGTGATTTTTCCAGGGCTGCTTGGTTGTAAAGGTTTAAAGTTATTTTTCTTCTGAATTAACTCTCAGCTTCTGTCAGTCAGATTGTCTGTTCCACTCTGCTCACTGTAGTACACTGAAGTGGAAAAGTGGGAAAGGATAATGAAGGAATCTGAAAACATTGGAACTTTTTGTAGTTTTAGACTTTATTACTGGATAGACCAAGTAAAGTTTTCTATGTTTTATTGTGTCAAATTCAACCAAGATTTAGATAAGTTAAAAAAATACCAAAAGTTGCAGTTCAGAATGTAACTTCTCAGAAATTTTAATCTCATTTAAAAAATTAAAGTGAACTAGAGAGGAGAAAAAGAAAGTACATGCCATGTGCCAGAACACATATTTCTGTGTATGTGTGAGATTATATGATTTACATACTCTTAACAATTTCTTCAAGTACAATATATTCCTTCTATCTCCTCCCAGTTCAGTCTTGTTTGTGTATTTAAAAATTGCTTGCAGCATATCTGAATTTATGACTTGAATGTGTGTATGCAACTTCTAGGATATTATTTTCTTTTTTGTTTTTTTCCTCCTTGGCATATCAAAAGTAGTATGTACCATGATTTGTCCTTTTCACTGATGATAAATCTATCAGTCTTTATCAGAGTTTGTATTTGAACTGAAACTTGGTATTCATTTGGACTATGTGTATACTTAGAGATCAAGATTAGGCTGTTGTTGGATCATCTGATCAATAATGAGGAATTAGGGGGGAAATAGAAATAACCTGCATTCAGAAAACAACTTTGAGGCATATTTTTATCTGTAAAAGGCTTTTTTTCTTAACAGAAAGCAGGTCATTCTAGAGTTACTAACAGAGGAGATTTTATACTATAACTGAGAGAAATTCAGCACACAATATGTCAGCTTTACACGACAAATTAATTATAAACTGCTACTCTCATCAGTAGATACCAATTGTCAGTGACTGTCATATCTGAATTTGAGACTAAGTTGAATTTTATTCCTAAGTATCCTTGCTCTTTGGTCCACTTCCTTTCTTTCAGTGCAAGCCACTGTCTTCTCTATCCAGAAAATCTACATAGCTGTTGTGCCATATAGACTATGAAAATAAAATATTTTTGAACACCAGCAGGACAGAAGCACACACATCAACTGTACTCACGTTGTAGTGCAGAAAATGAGGACTGAAGAAGATAGAGCTATTTTTGTACCTGGAAATATGTGAAAGGTCAAGGAAAAAAAAAATTCCAGTGGCTAGCAGAGATTTGATGTCTCTAAACAGAGAGACACAAGTATATTTTTATAAGAAATGCCTTTTTTCATACTTTGGATTTTTTTTCACTTGCTTCCAAAACCATTTAACTGCTTTGCAGATCAGGCCCAGCGATGCAAACTAATAAAATTTCTAATAACCATAGAGATAGGTGATATAGTCTATATAAAGAAATATCAGAATAAAGAATAGTTCTTTATGAAGTAAAGAGTAAAACTATTGCATGAGAAGAACAAGATTTTGTTGTTTTGAGGCCTGCTTTGTTGCATATTTATGCACTTTGGGAAGATTTTCTCTTGTCAGATATGTCTTCCTTTTTCAAATTCCACATTTTTTAGTGTTAAATAGTATCATAAACTTGATATTATTCTCTTTGTTAAAGAGAAACATCAAAGGAGTATGCCTTGAAAGAAAGCTAGTAAAAGCTTCCTCCCAAAATGAAGCCCAGGCTATAAATGCTCATTATTAATGAATTCACCTTAAGCTAACAAAAAGCTCAGATGAAGTGATCGTATTATTTGCCTTGTTTTTTCTTTTTTGTTTTTTGTTTGTTTGGAGGGGTGGTTTTTTGTATTTATTTATTTATTTATTTATTTATTTATTTATTTATTTATTTATTTATTTATTTATTTATTTCAGGAAAAGGATTATATGGTAGAACTCTAAAAGAAGAAGAATAGAGGATTCCCAAAGTACCATTTGCAATTTCTTTACTTCTACATGTAAAACACTATTTTTCTTTATTTTTAAGGTCTCAGATCCTATCAACACTGCTTCCCATAAACAGATAGGTTGCAGTAACTTTCCTTCATCTCTATCTCTTTTTAAATATATGATGGTCTAGGAGAGCAGTAATCTGGGAATATTTGTTGATGTTAATATCCTTGGCAGGAATTGAGTGGAGGCAGATATTCTTTAGGGAAGTTGTTTCATTTTTGTATGCCTACTTGTTAAAAGAAATTCAGAGGTTTCTCTCTAGAAACTCCTAGGCAATGTGAAGCTCTCACCTGAGTATCTCAGAGCTTTTATGGATGGTGGTTGCTTCTGGATTGCAGTGTTTCCATCTGATATCTTCTGTCTACTGTCAGTATCCACCACTGTTGAGTCATAATTGACCCAGAGTAATTGGGTTTACTGTGACTGGGAAAACTGTGACAGTTTTCCACCCCAAGGTTCACTGCTTTGCTGGGCACATGTGCTAGTAATTTTGGATTACACATAAAGTGTTATTAGCTACAGTGATATACATTATCCACGGTAAAATGTAGGGAACTCCTATAGATGAATGAGTTAAAAAGATTTGGTTTTGTACTGGGATACGATTCTTTGCCAATATCTGCCAGAATCTTTAAAAATGTTTTTGAAAGAGTCATAGAATAATTTGTATTGGAAAGGACCTTCAAAGATCACAGAATCACAGAATCAAATAGGTTGGAAAAGAGCTCTCAGATCATCAAGTCCAACCTTTGATATAACACCGTCTTGTCTAGATCGTCAGGTCCAAATACCTTGCCATGGGCAGAGATATCTTTCACCAGAACAGATATTTTAAAGCTCCATGAAATCTGACCATGCACATTTTTAGGAACAGGAAATTTCCAGGCAACCTGTCCAGTGTCTCAACGCCCTCATCACAAAAAAAATTCTTGCCAATGTCCAGTCTCATTCAGAATTTCACCTTTAAGTAATTTAGAGAAAAAAATTTGTCTAACTTTTCTAATTTCTACCATGTCTCTTTTCTGTCATTCCTAGGAATTACATTTCTACACAGTTTTCCATAGTTGTCAACATGATGGAAAAATATTAAGCTTTTTTTTTTTCTTTTTTCCTTTTTTTTTTTTTTTTGGCTGCCACTCTACAGCTCCATTTATATGTATTCATTTCTGGATATTTTAAACACAGAATCTACCTTTAGTATCTTACTATATTCTTTGCATCTCTTTTTTTTTTGTCTGGTTGCTTTAATATGGTAAACAAAATTAATATGGTAAACAAAATTCTGAAATGTTGGGAAATTTTCACTCTTTGAAATAAAACCACTTTCTTCCCAAGATACCACTAGACACAGGTTTTTATCTGTATTTTAAAAGAAAAAATATGATTGTATTCATCCAGTTTCATTAATTTTCTGTTAAATTTCAAAAACCATGGGAGGAAGATTATTGCTGTTTTAAATAATTTCATCTTTTTTTTCATTACTTTATTTGAAAAGAAGACAGTATTTATTTATTTTCTTGTGGAATTATCTTAGAGCTCTTAGTATGGGTAGGGAAATAATGGGGTAAAAGTGTTCAAATAGCACTACATGCAGAATATATATTTACCATGTTATTCTTAATGTGCATACAAGACCCTAAATTGTCCATGAAAAATACTTAAGGCGGGATCTTAGTGCCTCAGTGACTTGTATCATCTGGAAAAGATGTGTAACCTGAAAAAAAACCCCAAAAAACAACTAACTGAAAGGAAGTCGGGACAAGGTAGCAAAATATCATGTCATAGGTTCACTCTTTTCTGCTGCCTGAACATGAGAGAGTATCAACCAAAGGAAATACACACTGGCATGACATATTCCCAGACAAGAAGCTGTAACTGAAAGGATTTTGCAGCTTTCAGCCTAAGTCTTCTCCATCCACCAAAAGCATGAAAGTGGTTCAACATGAGAGCATAGACGTGACTAAAAGGCTTCTTCTTGAGTTCCTTCACATCCGACAGAATGACTTTGATCCACCTTTGTCTCTTTTTATCAGCTTTAATTAGGCTTAACAGTTATATTCCTGAGTATTTCTGAACCAATTAAAAAAAAAAAAGTCTAAATGGAGGTTATGATTGTGAAAAATGTAATACACGATACTTCTCTAGAAAAGGTGTCCCACCATCATAAGACAGAAGACCATTCTCTTCCAGATTCTAACCCTATGCATATGCTTTTCATAGTGTTATGACAACTTTCTTCTTTCTCTCCTTCTTTGGGGCTGTTGAGCCAATATTTCATTTGCTAATGTTTTCAAACAAAAGCAATGGCAAAGAAATGCTTTCTGTAAAAATTCTTTGTGTAAAAATATATCAAACCGTGATGATGTTATGTCATGCCATCTCCAACTTTCCAAACAAAGCAATCTACTCATTCACAGAGGAAACAGAACATACACTGATAATAACTTTAAGCTGTGTTCTTGCTCCAGTTGCTTGGTCTGTTGTGACCAATTATTATTGCTCTCAGGCAGTTCTTCTCCCTTATGAAAGGATTGACACCTCAGTGCTGTAGTGATGGGCCTCAAGAAGTCCCTTACCTGCTGAAGGATAGTCTCTCACTTTGTTTCAGCCTAGCAAGCCAAATAGAACAGAAAACAGATGCCCAAAATGCAACATATGGGTGCAAGAGTGACACTTTGACTTTATAGTCCAATACTAGTTGGTGCATTAAGTGTGGATTTGGGAAGCAATTCGCTGGTGAGGCAACACGGCTGTATTAAAAAAGTACAGCTCTTCGGTATCTGAGTCTGTCATAACCACAGTGCCACATGGCTCTAGTTATTGATCAGGGAAGAATGAGAGCGTAGGATTTGTCACGATGCCTTGTACACAAATCCTATTGTGTACAAATGACCATGCACAGGGTGAAAGACAATAGAACAACCCCTTCAGCTCAGTAACAGCTGGTGCATGATATTATCCTTGCTACAGACCATGAGGACTCCACTGAGATGTGTCCATCACAGAATATGTGTCAAGTCTACATAAATATATACATATTTCTTAATTAGGACATGGTTATTTTTACCACCAAAGGAACAATGTGAATCCTTTTTCATTCCTTTACCTTTCTGCAGTTCTTTAAGCATATGCAGCAGACATGTAGCAAATGCAGCAGCGTGTTTCTTTCACTCTTTCCTGCTTACATATGCAAAGTGTCTCTAATTATAGAAAACATGGATATCACTGACATGACAAACTAGGAAGGAATGATGTTGTGGGAATCAGCTGAAAATGAGCAAGTATTTCAAGTCCTGTATGTGAGTGCCCTGCTGAATCACGGTGCCTTATATGTACTACAGTCCCCATGGTTTGTATTGGAAGGGACCTTCAAAGATGATCTAGTTCCAGCCTCACTGCTGCAGACAGGGACACCTTCACTAGAAGAGGTTATTTAAAGACCCACCCAACCTGGCCTTGAACACTTCCAGGGTTGGGTCATGCACAGCTGCTCTAGGAAATCTGTTACAGTGTCTCACCACCCTTACAGTAAAGAATTTCTTTTAAATATCTAATATAAATCTCAGTTTGAAATTATTTCCACTTGTCTTATCACTATCTGCCTATGTATAAAGTCACCCTCCCTCTCTTTTATAAGCCACCTTTAAATCCTAAAAGGCTGCAATGAGGTTTCCCTGGAGCCTTCTCTTCCCCAGCATGAAAAACCCCATCTTTCTCAGCCTGTTTTTGTAGGAGAGGTGCTCCAGCCCTCTCACCATGTTTGTGGCCCTCCTCTGGACCCACTCTGACAGGTCCATGGGAAAGAAATACACCTGACTGTAGGAAATCCAGAAGACTTTTGGAGTTCATCAAGGAAAATTTCCTGGTCCAGGAATCAGATAAACCTACTGGAGGAGAAACTTGACTGGATCACGTGCTCCTCAACACAGATGAACTCGTTAGAAGTTAATATTGGAGGCAGCATGAGCTGTAGTGACCATGCCCTGGTTGAGTTACTGATCTCAGGGAACATGAGACTGAAAAAAAGCAAAGTCAGGAGTCTGAACTTTAAAATAGCGAATTTCCAGCTTTTTTAAGATTTAGTGAATAAGATCGCTTGGGAAACTGTCCTTAGGGACAGATGAAATGGCCAGAACTGGTAGCTGGAGTGAGGCTGCAGTGCTGGTACAGGCAGTTGGGGCAGGGCTGTGGATACCCCAAGTGACTGGAAGGACCTGCAAGATGCCCATTGGATCCAGAGATTAATTTTGCAGTGGTGATTGTAGCCCTGTCGAAGTGGTGGTGGAAGCCACAGATAGTAAAAGTCCCATGTAGAGAGGGCTGAAAACCTCATGCTGAGTGAAGTCCAAATGTGGTTTTTTATTTGCCTTTGGCCAATTGGGAATGCTCCTAGTACCTCTCCTGGGAGAGGCTATTCTACACTGGATGATGTAATACTGGATTGCGGGACATTTCAGAAGTCTTTGATACCTCCTAAGATGTTAGAGCTGCCTTTTGTGTCATCACAGGTGGACTCATCATGGACCATTGTGACTCATCAGCAGAGATGGATATCTTCAGGCTATGTGTTCTGATGCTTCCCAAAAGGGGAGTTATCACAGCTGAGTTATTTGTGTAAAGACAAAGAAACTTACCCCACCTATCAGGATTTGCCTCTCACTTTATCTTGTTCAAAATCCAGTTTGTAGGCTGAGGTGGTGGTTGAGCACACTCTTAGCACCTAGGTGGTTACTTTGCACATTGTCAGCTTGTGCCTTGATTTTCTGAGTTATCAGCATTCCAGTCTCTCACACTTGTGGATATATTCTTCTTCTAGGATATAGTACCCTCTTATCTCAAATTCCTGTCACAGTCCAAATTAGTAGGCATATTTGGGGAAAAGAGAAAAGAGAGCATGGATACCAGAATTTTTGTGTAGCCCAGGACTACACAAAGGTGCATCTGAGAATAAGCTACAATACACCTGGCCAGTTCAAAGGAACTGCATTAAAGAGAAAATTCACTATGCAATTAGGTAGCATTATTTTTATGTCGACGTTCTTTCATCTTCCCTCCTGCCAAATTTTTTTAGTGTCTTTTGGCTTGTCTTCTGTGTAGTGCTGTTGATACTTTCTGTAGACAGCTTTTTAGCAGCCATTATTTCAGATTGATTGTCTATTTTTCTTATGGTTGGTACCTTGCAGATGCATAATGTTGATAACTATTAAGGAAAAGTCTGGTTAAAATCAGAGTTTAAGCCTTTTAAACTGCTTCTCTGGCATCTTAGTCAAGAATTTTTTTCCAAACAAGATTGTGTTTGTAGCTTCTTTACAGACCAACCTTGGAAAGGGTGTTATTGGAAAGAATGACTTCAGAGTCAGAGTAATTTCATAGAATAACTAAGTAACTAGTCAGGAAGCCATCACTCACTCTTAACTAAATTGCTGTATCTGGAGAGCTTGCGGTTCTAGTCAGACTTCTAGGAATCCTATGCAGCTCAGCTCAACTTTGGTAAATAACATATGCCATCTGTTCACTATGTTTTCAGAAATACAAAGTTAAAACCTTTTATATTCTAATTATTATTCAGTAAACTAGGAAGCAGAGATCCTGAAAAAGGGATATAACAATTATTTAGGACAAAATTTAATTTGGACTTCAAGCCTTTAAAATGGCACAGATACATCAAGGTTATAGCATCCTAGTCCTTTGCATTGTCATTAAAATATTCAGTTATATAGTATAAGTGAATTATTTACTTGCAGTTTAATCACATTCATCTGCTCTTGCTTATGATTTTCCTGCTTCTGGGTTTACACATGACCTAGTTTTCTTTGCACTTGCACCTACCGCAAGCTTTTATAACAAAATCAGTTGAACATGAAACAGATTAAATATTTAAACATTCTCATGGTACTCTTCTGCCCTATTTCACTGATAAAAATGACCAGATAATGTTCTGAGCAGTCAGTGAATCTATTTTGTTTGGTGATTGATACTTCAGTTGTTGAGAGTTATTATGATATATATGTGCAACACTGCAGATGTAATGGTTTTTATATAAATTACTTTAAAAGCACAACTTAATATATTGAATGTGCTTTATAAACAGAGATTAAGTAGAATTTATCTATACAATGCTTGTAAAGAAAATGGTATTGTTTTGTTTTTCTAGCCATCCACTCTTGCAGTAGTTTTCCTAAGGCTACAAGTTTATTTCATGTCTGTTCTTAATCTTTATTCTCCTTGCTTAGGTGATTGCTAGTCTTTCAAAATTGGTCTGATTTTTCAATTGTAAAAGAGCAGATAAGCTAGTGCTTTGGAGTCCAGATTGCTGTTATGGCTACCGAAGAGTGTCAAAACTGGCTAGAATATGAAACTAAGTCCTGTAGGTAGATGAGAGCCCCACCACTGAAATTTGCTTTGCAGAGCTAGAGCAAAGGTAAGATGAGAGAGGTGCATCATGAAGCCAAATGTGCTAAAACCCTGGCAACTGCTGCTGCTATCGAGGGTGGGTGCCATTGTAACTCTACAGCAGTAGAGCGAACAAGAGATGGCAGCAGCTCAAAAGAGATTGTGCCTGGAAGAGGAGAGAGAGAAAGGCAACGACACGGTGGTACTTGGAAACTCTTGCTGTGATCTGAACTCTTAACATTAGTTGTATGTGGCAGGGGTGGTGCCATATTTGTGCCTCTGATTGATTTGTGAGGTACAAGCAAATAAAATGCAAACTTCTGTAGACTTCTGATATGAAGCAGGAAAACTCTCTCAAAGCTTACCAGCAGACTGGATAAATAGTTTGTGGCCAGTTCACATAGAAAGCCAAAGACTTCATCCTTGCCCAAATACTGACTGTTGTAACACTGACACACGACCACCTTCATTATAATGCATCTTGCAAAAACTACTTGTACATGGATAGCAGTTTTGCACCTGACAAAGCCTGAAATTATTAAGAAGTGGATAGTGAAATGTTATGTAACAAACCTTACCATTTGGTTATGCTTTTGATGTTTATTTCTTTCAGTGTAATCTGGTATTTAATTTTCTTAAACAACAGATGCCTCAAGGAATTCAGATCCTGTCACTTCATTGACTGTTCTAATGAGAGACACTTCCAGCCTTCTTAAAAATCTACAGTTCAGAAAACTATTTACTATATATTGGAAACATTCTATATTATATACCATATATGACATACTGTTTTAATTTTTTTTTTATCTTTATGCATCCTTTAATGTCAGTCTTGCAAAGTACTTCTGGGCATTACACAAGTGTAAATAAATATCTTTAACTAGTGGTACTTCACTAAATAGTTGCTGATTTTTTTTCTCATTAGACATAAGAGATTTTTCAGAGAGTAATTTGATTATTTTTTCTTGTTTTACTATGAACACTGCACCATAATACTGTTTTTCCTTTATTTTGTGAAATTATAATAGACAACCCATCTGAATTAGATATTGAAATCTGATCAAATGTTCCAGATGTTCTAGCATGAACACTACAGTTTCTCTCTGATCCATGTCAGAAACACAGCTGTCAACACTAAAGCACACCTGCCACCAGTTTGCTGTCAGCAAATTATTTTTCAGTTCTATTAGGAAGAGCAGTAAATTGCAAGAACAAAGCTTTGGTCTCATACTGAACCTTGTAACATATTCCAGATTCACAATCCATAAATCAAAAAGTTTAAGAAAGTTTACGTGTGAATAACTTTGAGTCTGTGAAGCCACATATTAAGAAAGTTTTGCTTCAAAATAATATTATGGATATCTTCAGAATGTTGCTCAATAGAACAAATGAAGCTGCTAAGATTTCCACATCACCTAAGGACTGTTGAGACTGTACATGTCGAATGACTATATGAGAAAGGAGAATGAGTTTCAAACAAACAATATTTGTTTTTACCTCAAGTAATTCTGGAAGCAAGAGAAATCCATGCGTCATTATCATTTCAATTAGGACAGGTATATGACTGATCAGTAGACCAGCATTCTGGAGGGAGATATATATATATATATATATATGTATGCCAAAATGCATTAAACAACTAAAGTGTTAGTGTTGACTTTCTAGATATTCTTTCACTCTCTGTCTCAGAAACTCTAGCTTCTGGCACAACTTTCTAATCAGATACCCTGTATAGAGAATAGGTCTCTAAAGTATATAACATACTTTTTTTGTTTTTGTTTTTTGGGGTTTTTTTAAGATTCTGTGAAGGAGTTGAGGTATAGCACATTAATACGGGATCACAAGTTATAAGACTTGACCTGAATTATCCCAAATGAATGATTAGATATTTGTCTGCTGTATCACCTAGTGGGAGACTTTATGGTTTAAAACAGCATTTGTCAATTATGTAAGATTGTATAATCAACAAGCCACCTGATACTTCTATCTCATAAAGTGAAAAATATTTTGCAGGGTGGTTTCTTTTTCCCTTCCTCTCCTTTTCGGAACTGTTTGGGGAAGGGGGTGTGTGTGTTTTTTGCTTGTATGAAATAGTTTTTAAAACCATGTGCATCTAAATAAATGTGTTTTTTGCTTGTATGAAATAGTTTTTAAAACCATGTGCATCTAAATAAATGTGAATCTGAGGTCGTATTTCAAAAACCCTATTGCACTTAAATGTTGTCATGGGAATTCATAAGGCCTTAAGTAATTTCTAGTCCTCTGTTTTTTGGATGCATATAATTTCACTCAGCATATTTTCCCATTCACATTTTCTTCTAATTTTGAAGAGATTTTGAACTATGTGAATTTGTCTGTGCTTGTATGTGAACAGAACTGTACAGTGGAGAAGGACATAACTCTTGATGGAATGTCTGGGCACTTGATTTGCAGGGAGCTTACTGACTTTCCCATTGAGACACCACCTTCATGCTTTACACATTTGTGAATATCCCAATCTCAAGCTTTAGAAGTAGTGTTAATAGTTGTTATAGAAACAGCAGAATATTGTGGATGCAGACAATTTCACTTTGCTTGGTTATAAGAAATTATGGAAAACTCAATAACTAGCCAAGACTTGTGTTTCACTAAGCACAAGCAGACTTGTATCTTGCTAAATATAGAAAAGATTCAGTTTTACATCATCTGGCAGATTCTCATTTAACACTAAACAGCCAAAAGCAAAAACCAGATTCTCTTTTATGAAGTTGATCCTGCAGCTGGTTATTAGAATTTTCCACAGAAATTTACTCCTTCTGGATTATAGAAACTGTAACGGATGATGAAATTTAGGCAGCTTTCGAGATACAATTCACAAACTGGGCCTTTTATGTCTAAGACCAAGTGAGAGGGTCCTCTCTTTCTCTAAAAACATTCTGATTAACATCACACAGGAAGGCAAAATGTTACGTAGAGACATTCATCACCGTGGTTTTTTCTTTCTACAATTCAGTGTGACCTAGTGTTACAACCCAGTCCAGAATCTCCACGCTCTTACCAGATGTACACTTTAATTTCAGACTTCAAGAGATTTCACCCACATGAACTCTTGCAAAATCTCTGATTCTTTGATAGCTTGAGTTCACCTCTGGAGAAAAAGCCATACACTTTTTCTCTGAGATTTCTTTTAATTTGGTGAGAAAAGAGGCATTTTGGCAAAAAGGTTTTACAGGCATAATATTCAAACCAAGGAAAAGCATTTAACTACGACACCCAGTACAAAGAACTCAATTCATGAAAGCATTTCACTTAATAACAACTTACTAGACAAACACCAACTCAAACTTGAGTGAAATACCCACAACTTAAGTTAAAAACAGAAAAGAAGTGTTTAAATTGCCCCCACAACTAAAGGAAGAGAGAGTAAAAGAAGAAAGAATAAAGAGCCTAAGAGAGGAGAGAAAAACAGAGTTATGACTAAGGAGGTAACACCTTGGTAACTTCAAGGACAACAGGCAGAGGCAAGACGGAGACCTCCTGCATGTCTGTTTATAGACTTTGGCTATTGTGACTAAGATAACTTTGTGTCAAAATACTTAAAATTTTTCTTACATATTGCAAAGGGTTTCCTCTTCTGAGCACAGATAGGGTCTGGGGAATCTATTTAAATTTCCAGTGTGATTTGTACAGCTTCTCCTTCTCCCTACTGCAGTTTAGGGTATTTCTTTATGTCCTGTGTCATTGCCTATGAAATTATCACATGACACATATATTTAATCTAAGGCATTTTAAATAAATTTCATTAATATATATTGTTATGCATGCATATGTGTTTAGACACATAAATATAATATTTAATAAATTATAATATAATAGATAAATATATAAATATACAAAACTAAATACAATATTGACTATATAACTACAAATAGATAATATAATATTTAATAAATAGTTTACATAGCCACTTCCAAGAACTGCTAAAAAACCTTATATTCATTTCCTAAGAAAGTAGAAGAATATTGAAAAATAGCTTGGGAAGACAGGAAGGAGAAACATTTTTTAGAATCCAGAGGCAAGGACTGTATAAAAACTGTCTATAAAGGTTTTTCCATATGTCCACAGTTTTGTCTCTGACATACTCTTAAGAAAAGAACACTATATTTTATCTAGATAGAACAATAGCTAAGATAAATTTCCTTACAGAGAACAGGTTAAAATTGATTTAACAAATTTAGAACAGCTTATTGTACTGAACACAGAATTTGACACTTGCCTGATAAAACTTTCCTCAAGACCAAAGATACACAATGAAAATATTATTCAAAGAGTGGCAGTCTCTACTCAATTCTATGCAACTTGCATAGAGTTGAGCAAAATAATTCCTTAATGAAGCTTTATTGTATCTTGTTCCTGAGAATGAGGAATTTACATATGTAAAAGGAATTTTAAGGAAAGGAAAGTATGTTATTTGGATTAGCATAGAATATTAGAAACAGAGTTCTAAATAATTCATGAATTACTAACTGCATAAATTTTATTTCTGTATTTTAAAACCAGATGTAAGTAAGAATATTTTCAGAGGAAAAAAATGCAGTAGTGTTGCACATTCTATTATAGCTGCTCAGATATTTTTTGTACCTGTTTAGCTATTAAACACAAATATTCATCTTTGACTAGTCTCTTTTTATTTGCTTTTGGTTTGTAAACATTGTAGACATTATCCTGTTCATTAGGAACAAATGCTACATAGGAATGCATAACTATAAACTTCAAAATATTTACATTTTTATGTTCATTTCAGTCACTTGACTTCAAAACAAAGAAAACAAACAAATCAAACAAACAAAAAACCAAACCAAACTTCTTGTCCTAGCTGCCATTAATTTTAAGTTTGCATTTATCCACATAGTTTTGTTGAAATCTAGGCCATATGTTTTATTATTCATAGGCCAAAGTCTTGATCAATCAAGTAATGGCAGGTTGACTCATGCGATTACATAGAAGACTGTATTTTGATATGTAGCCAATCCACTGAAACAACTTGCCAAGGAAAAATGTGTTGAAGTGAACAAGAAAATTTAGAAGCTACTTTGAAAAAGAGAAGGGGAAAAAAATCACTCTTTATACTTAATAGTTGTCCAAGAGACAAATTACCAGAAAAGTTGTTGTCTGCCCAAAGGGAAGAGTTGCTTCCAATATTTGTAACATCTTCATGCAGATATTGCTCTAAATATTCTCTAAAATTGTGTCATGGTTTAACCCCAACTGGAAACTAAGTATTATGCACCAACTCTCTCATTCCTGCCACCACAGCCACTCATGTTGGGGACGATAGTCAGAAGGAAAAAAGTAAACCACGTGGGTCAAGATAAGAATAAATAATTGAAAAAAAAATCTGAAAATAACAATAAATAGTAACTGTAACAACAATATCCTGATAATACTAACTATGAAAAAAAATAGCCTCGGCAACAACAAAACCAATAATAATAGCAGGAATGATAAGGAGAGGGAGAGAGTAACAAAACCCAGGAGAAAAAAAGTGATGTACAATACTGCCAACAGATGCCCATCCCATCCCTGAGCAGTGATCATTCCCTTCTGGACAACTTCCCCAAGTTTATGTACTGGGCATTGCATTCTGTGTTATGGAATATCCTATTGATCAATTGTTCTGGTTGTGCTCCCTCTCAGCTTTTTGTGCAGTTCCTCATTTGTAGAGCACAAAACCCTAAAAACCCCTTGACTTAGGGTAAGGCTACATAGCAACAGCCAAAACACCAGTGTATTATCAACATTGTTCTCATCCTACATCCAACAAGCACAGCATTTATACCAGTAACTGAGAAGAATATGAACTCTGTCCCAGATGAAACCAGGACAAACAGCAATACCAGCTTTTTATCCTCTGAAGTAAAGTACACTCTCCTTTTGCAAATAGTCTAAAAACCTAGTGCTATTGGTTAGTTTGTTGAGACAGCAGTGTAATCTAAAGAAAATACTTAGAAGCAGAGACTGATTACTTGCCAGTATGACCTTAAAAATCTACTGAAATGGTTGCTTTTGTTGCTCAAAGCACCAAATGCACTAGGATTTTTACTAAACCTTTTCCATTCTATTGTTAATATTTCTAGGCACGGGCTTTAACTTAACACTAAATAATGGACTTTTTACCAATATTAGTATGTTAATCATTCTGTATTTTAGTTTAGAGGAAAATTCCCATTTTGACAGTAAACCTTCCATGAGTCTCCTATAAAATAACTTCCAGAAAGTGTATTCTGTGCAATTTCCATCTGACAAACAAATATCTGACGTTTAGCAATGCGAAAAACACTCCACTCCATTTTCTAGCCTTTCAGCTCCTTCCTGACTTGACTGCAACCTAAAAAGGCAAAGACATACACCAAACTTTTTTTCTAGCTACAAGAAAGTTTTAATTGAAAACAAGAGTGCCAGGTTTGAACACAGCCTCAGCAGATTAGCAGTTAAATTAGAAAGGGCTTTTCGCTTAAGTTCCAGTGTTGATATGTCACTGTGCCCTGTCACTCGGAAAAGCGATAGGGCTTTGTTATCAGCACTGAGCACAGGCAGCCTCCTGATGTAGAGGTAGACTAAAATAGGCTGCCAAGGTGATGAAGGCACCATGCACATGTTGCATCCTCCTGTGTAGGGCGATGCAGATGGGCTCTGTGGATGTAATGCTCTGCTCAAACAGACTGATCACTTCCCATGGCCTGGTTTCCCGACTAGTAACAAAAAAAGAACAAAATGAGCTGATGGCAAAAATGTTCATCCTAGTTCAGCTAAAAGAGCAAAAAAGAATTCAGAGACTACAGTAACATTTTTCATTAACAAATGATTCCTTTTATATTTGCTTGTTATCCCTTTTGGCAGGAGAAATCTTTGTGGAACTAGTAATTGCTGAGAGTTCTGTGTGGGCAGAAGTTACAAGATTTGAGGGATGTTCCTAACTTATACTGAGGTTTTAGATGCAAAAGAGTTATATGAATGTTATTCTCAGCTTCCATTACTAAGAATTAGTATAATCAATATTGACAGGCTTTTTATATAGTTCCAGCCTGTAGTGCTCCAAAAGAAAATGTATTTGGTTACTTTTTGCCCCCTTCATGAGCCTGCTATGGCAATCTAAATATCACCCATTTGATACTTTATTCTGTCTAATCTTCTCAAACACCTATCTTATTTTTTGCAACAGAATTTTCACGTGTTCTCTACTTGCCATGTAGAGGCAAGCCACCTGGTGTCTAAAGGGAAGACACTTTGCTTCTAATTTTCTGTCTTCCTTGTCAACCAAAACTGAACCATACTGGAAGGAAGTATTCTATAGTTGCACAGCAATATTATGGCAGGCATTCTCCCTCCCCAGCTATAAGCTTGCTATGTCTTTTTGCACAAAATAAAGTTTACATTCTATTCTCATGTGCTTCAAATCTCTGTGTATTTGGAACAGAAGATTTTTCTTTTCATTTTTCTCTTTTGTATTTTTAAAATGAAGCAAAACAAAATTCAAAATTAGGTTTAAGTGATCAAAATTTTGACTTTAAGCTGTTCAATTCATCTCATAATCTTTGCTGCTGCAACACTGTGTTAATTGAAAAGCCAATTAATCCATCAAATCTGAGATAAAAGGTGTGGAATATCATAGAATCATAGAATCACAGAATCATAGAATCGTAGACTCATAGAATCATAGAATCATAGAATCATAGAATCATAGAATCATAGACTCATAGAATCATAGAATCATAGAATCATAGAATCGATTGGGTTGGAAAAGACCTCCAAGATCATCGAGTCCAACCCTTGGTCCAACTCCAGTCTGTTTACTACATCA
>JAWWLV010000100.1:43177523-43193182 GCA_035041135.1 Platyrinchus mystaceus
ACTCCAGTCTGTTTACTACATCATGGCACTAAGGGCCACGTCCAATCTCAGTTTAAAAACCTCCAGGGATGGTGAATTTACCACCTCTCTGGGCAGGCAATTCCAATGCCTGATTACTCTCTTTGTAAAGAATTTCTTTCTAATATCCAATCTAAATTTCCCCTGTCAGAGCTTAAGCCCATGTCGTCTTGTCCTATTGCTGATTGCCTGGGAGAAGAGGCTGACCCCCACCTGGCTATAACCTCCCTGCAGGTAGTTGTAGAGAGTGATGAGGTCACCTCTAAGCCTTCTCTTCTCCAGACTAAACAACCCCAGCTCCTTCAGCCTCTCCCCACAGGACTTGTGCTCAAGTCCTTTCACCAGCCTCATTGCTCTTCTCTGGACCTGCTTCAGCACCTCAATGTCTCTCTTGAATTGAGGGGTCCAGAACTGGACACAGCACTCAAGGTGTGGCCTCATCAGTGCTGAGTACAAGGGAAGGATCACTTCCCTTGTCCTGCTGGCCACACTATTTTTGATACAGGCCAGAATACTATTGGCCTTCTTGGCCACCTGGGCACACTGCTGGCTCATGTTGAGTTTCCTGTCAATCAGTAAATAAATTTATCCTAGACAGCATACATACAATTATTATTAACATGTAACATGTGTGTTACTTCATAAGACATTGCAGATGATTTCTCAGTCCTTGATGAGTTCTTTGTTGTTGGGTAGTCTACCATGCAAAAACAGCAGCAGGTGTGAAGTATGTCCTGGTATGTACTGACTGTATTTCAAAAAAAAGAGATCCAGGAGATGCCCTGGCACTGGAAGAACTTGGAGTTTGCATCAGAGTGAACTGAGTCTTAGAATCATAGAATTTACAGAGTTGGAGGGGACCTATTAGGATCACTGAGTCCAACTCCTGACCCTAAACAGGACAGCTGCAAGAGTCACATCATGTGCATTGTCCAAACGCTTGAACTCAGGCTGGTTTGGTGCTGTGCCCATTTCCCTGGGAGCCTGTTCCAGCACGCAACCACCCAAAGGGTGAAAAACCTTTTTCTCACATCCAGCCTAAACCTTCCCTTACCCATCTGTTGGATAGAGTTTAAGATAATAAAATTGCAGGCTTCGGGTGTTTTATAGTCTATAGGTTTATTTTCTGTGTGAAGCTAAAATACATGTTTCAATATGCTATTTATTACTGCATATCTTTATATATATATATATTTCCTTTTACTTTGAAGACATTATTCTATGGAAAAGCACATTCTCATAGAAAATGTTGGTATTCTAGCTAATGAGTAAATAGTCCTATTGTTCTTTAAAGATATGTGCTTTGCTTTTTGCTTACTGCCTGACTTTGGTTTCTCATTTCTTGTAAATTGTTTTAGCAAAAACAGCAAAGAGAGTTAGGTAGGTGAGCTGAATTCTTTATGAAATTACAAGATTCTGGTTTTATATTCATTTGCAAACACTTTACACGTGTTGTAGATATAGATAAAAACTTTATCTACAATTTTTTCAAACTAAAGAATTTGAAATTGAAAGTTATGATTACAGTTAGTTTCATACATAAAAAAAGTTTTTCTAGTTTTATTAATACATCTGGCTAGAAACGCAACTAAGGAAAAGAATACCACAACTGGAATAATGGTTTTAAAATTTTTTAGTTATTTTTAAGAGCTTAACCCAGATAAAACTGAGAGACTGAAAGTGACTATCATTGCATGGGCATGATCTAATTTAGGGTCTTCACTAAATCTAATGATTTTGCTAATTTTTAGAGACAGAGAATCTAGAAGACAAACACACACATTTTCTTTCTCCTTTTCTCCCTTTCTGGTAAATATATTTCATCATTCCTGTGGGACTCTCTGAAAGCAGATCCACAAAATATACAATAGTTTCTTTTGTCAGTGAATGCACTAAGACAGATAATGTCATTAACACTGCAAAGGATTTGCAAGTATATATGAACTAAATGAGATTGAGTCAGGCATGACAAATTTCATTGAATTAATTATTGTTTTAAAAAAATATTTTTTTGTAGGTGAAGGTCATTGCACACACTGTCAGTCAATCAGAACATGCAATGTAACCATTAGATCACAGAGGAGGAGATAATACTGCAATTCTACAATAAGAGAAACAGAACACAGCACTGTGGGAACAGTAGGAGGAAATATACATTTGCAGTGGAACAGAGGCAATTTGAGTCCTTGTTTGTTTGCATTCTTACTAATTAAAAAGCAGACTATAAAAGAATCCAGAGGCTATAATTGAAAAGTATTTACTAACTTGAATTGAAGCTGATGGAAGATGAAATAGGCAAAGAAGAACAATAGCTTGTTTTTATTCATGGCAGAGTGTTTTGGGGTTTTTTTTGCTATTTCCTTTAACTTCTAAATGCCTTTCTCTATGCTTAACCTTTGTACACTATCAATTTTGCAACATTTTAAAAGTGGAAGTACAAAGAGCCTTCCATCTTTGACATGAACAACATAAAATATAAACATCTATCTTGGAAAATATCTGAGTTATCTATCTACTTCTATTAAATATAGCCCATAATTAAGGGTAAATTTATTTTTTTTCTGCAGTTTTTTAGGCATACATGGTAATTTTACAGTTTAGTAGAAGCGAATTATGTGTCAGGGAGGAAGGCTGCAGATTTGTCTTGTTCTGGTTATTTTTCTGGGATGTATCGAGGTGCATAGAGGAAGAACCACAGAGTGTCTGAGGCTGGTTGGCACTTACTGGATATTGTCTAGTGCAACTCCCTAGGGAATAGGGATAGTTAAAAGTTGCTCAGGATGTGTTCTAGGCAAGTTTTAATACCTCTAAGGATAGAGACCACACAGCCTCTTTAAGCAATGTCTGCTGGTTTTTGACCACTTTCAGAAGAAAAATATTTTTCTTGTGTTCAGATAGAGCTTCAAAATTTTCACGGTTTGTCCATTGCCTTTGCCGTTCTGAAGTTCTGGGAGATGCTTAATAAAGTCTCATTATCACACCCCTTAATGTGGTGTCTGTACTCTCGTGATGCAATCCAGGACACAGTTTCCTATAATGTCTGCAAGGGTGCACTGTGTATTCAGCTTCAGCTTACTGTCCACCAGGACATGTAGGATTTGCATAATCAGTGGATGATAAAAGTCTTTAATGTTACATGTAACACAAATTTTTGTATTTCTTGCCAGAAGAGCTTTAGTGAATCCAGGATTATATTGCAGATATCATCACTAGAACTGAAAAAAAACCACTTCCAAGGTGTGACTCAGATACTGTCAGTAAGCTCCCTTTGAACTTTTCCTTTATTACATTTTCTGCTTCTCTCACATGGAAGCTGGTGTTTTACTTCTGTACCTCATCCATTCCATTTCTGTATTTTTCTGGTGCTGGATGATGCACTCCATAAAAGGATACTACCTTGCATCTAGGAATAAGTTTCCAGAATTTTACATTCCCTGTTATTAGTGCTTCTAACCAAGCAAAGAATCAAAGTAACAATGAACAATAAAGTCAAACCAGTTTTCCTAGTGACTTCATATTACTGATCCATCTCAGGGATTTTACCTTTCTGGAAGTCCAAAGGGCTATGCACATTCAAAACCAGTTGTGTCTAAAGTAAAACAAAATAGTGGATGTATTAAAAAAAACGTAGAACATAATGGTTGCTTGCATGACCATATGCAAATGAATGGTATTGTAGATGTTTGGCATCCAATGAAGGTTACATGATTTCTCTTGGAGCATAACCCTGTTTAAGATAATATTCATAACTTATATAGGCCCTAGAATATCATTCTCATTTTTTATGGACATATATGCCATATTACTTACACAGGATTTACAATTTATATTATCAGAGACCAAACAAGCAACTGAGTAAAATCTGTCAGATTATACTGTTGTATTTAACATGAGTACACATCCAACTCTCTCTGCAAGAAATGAATTGTAATTTCACGCTGTAAGATTTCACAAAACAGAGAACAGATCATTCAGATTTCCATTTTTAAAAGAGACTACTAGAATATAATCAAACTTATAGTAATTTATAATTTCATATACTATAACCTATGTTAACAGCCTTAAAAATCACATTTCTAAGGGCAGTATAGAAGTTCTACAAGGTACTTATAGTTACTCAAAAAAGCATAATACTGCTAAAGTGTTAATTGCTTTCAAACATCTGTAAATCACTATATTGTCCTATGTGTTTTTCAAAACTCCTGTTTTTGGTCTAAAATTCACTATGTTTTGGGGAAAATTGCACTCAGAATCCACTCATTTGAATCATTAGGCAACTAGACCTAAAACTTCCACTTGATTCTTTTCAAAAAACATGATACAGTTAAAGTACTGCCTTGAGCAATATTATTATGCATTAATCATTTTGATATTTAAGAAACATTATCTAGAGGATTAATTGTAAAGGTTTTTCTTTTACTGTAAATTGGTAGGGATGTAATCTAATAAGAGTATAGGGAAGACACTGATGTATTATCCCTTATTTATTTTTACTTTTGCTTTAATGCCATTGGAGGTTTTGTTCTTATTTCCATCAGTTAACTTACAGTAGAAAACATGTATTGCATTAAATTTCATTTCAAATTTCACATTAAAATTCCTTTATACTTCTACAATACCAATGTAACTAGGAATTCTATTGTGGGTTAATGATTGGGGTCATTAGGGAAGAAAAAAACCTGTAAAACCTATAGTTTTCACTGTGAAAGCACAGTATGAGGTTATCTTGGCTTTAGTCACAGATTAGCTCTGATTACCTAAAAGCAAATATATTCTGTATCAAATATATGCTGTATCTAGTACAGTAAACCTGTAACACTCTTTGTGTATGTAACCATCTACATTAAAGAATCACATCATGTCTGACAAAAAAAAAAAAAAAAAGGAATACTCCTGTTAGAATGTTTTTAAAAATGAAGGACAGGTAAAGGATGATGTTATTTTTCTCTTTGTTTTCTTTTTTTTTTTTTGCTTTTGTTTTGCATTGTAGATTTCATTAATAAAAAGTATGTTGGTTTACAGAATTTGGTTTTGGTTTTGTTTGATTCAGTTATGGGGCTTTCTTATTTTCATAAATGCTTTTTCCTGTTCCCTAAATAGAAAGCCCGTAAGTAGTTAAGTATCTATAGTAAAATTAAAATATTAATTAATTTTTAATTTAAAAAGTAACATTATATGTCTATTGAATTCATGATTGTTCTTCAAGCTTTCCAACAAAAATGAAAACAAAGAAATATTCTTTAAACAAGACTTCAACCTAACTTAAATTTTGGAAGTCCTATATCAGTAGTGATTTAAAAAGTGGGTACAGCCAAATGAATTACTAAAATTATTGTAAGTGGTTTTCTGGTTAACAAAGTTAGTATTCACTAGGTCAACCTTACCTTGCTGTCAAGGGATGAACAGTTAGGCTTATCAAGAGTTTCCTAAATATTCATATTGTCCCAAATCAAACATCCATTTATTTAGTAGTAAAATAATTTTCTAACTCTTTTGAAAGAATTAAGCATGAGGATGCTTCATTTCCTTTCTCTAGCAAATGAAATTGAGAGAGAGATTTAAACATAAATACTTATGTGCATTGAACTTGTTTCTTTCCCTACTTTTAAAGTAAATATTTGGGAATTGATATATTTTTGTTATTACTATTGTTCTACAGTGGTTTTTTTTTTTATTTCTGGCTTAGTTTTATTTATTTTATTCCATATCCATAAGTGATTTTTTGTATTAGTTTTTATCTTTCAGTGTTTTGGATTTTGATGGGGGTTTTTTGGGGGGGTTTTTTGTTTTTTTTTTGTTTGCTTTTAAAGCTCTTCCATCTTTTTCAATGCAGCATTTCATGACTTAAGCAAAAGCAGTCACCTTAGAAATTCTGCAGCATCATATACTTCAACGCACATATGTATATTTCAAAGGGTGTGATCTGGGAGTGTGGGAGTAAGAAAAAATTCCCTTTTGGATCAAAAAGCAAGTTGTATGTGCAAATGTTCTTCAAAACCTTTTCTTGAGTATGTAATGGTTTATTCATTCACTTTAAATTGCATTCTCTTATCAAATGAAGGACATACTTTTGTTTTTCTATAGATATGGTCTGATTGAAAGCAGCAACATGGTGACATCTTTTTCTCCCTTTCTGACGAGCCATTTAAGCATGAAAAGTGACCCTTTAGGAAATTTTACCAAAACATCAGTTAAGATTTGGTGGGCAGCTAACACTTAAAAGCTCTCTTGGTTCTGAGATATGTTGTTTCTTATGGAAAATGTATTGATGAAGTCTGTAAATATGCCAGACTCCCACCCAACCACTCTCACTTCCCCCACTCAGTAGGGTAGGAGAAAAAATTAAGGTGGAAAAGCTCATGGACTGGGACAAAGACAGGAAGGTCACTTACTAGTTACCTTCAAGAGCAGCACAGATTAATAATTTTGGGAAAATTAATGTAATCTATAGTCAATTTAAAAAAGAGTGAGATAGTGGGAAACAACAACAAAACTAAAAACACCTCCCCTCTCACTCCTTTCTTCTTCCCAGGCTCAGCTTAATTTCTGACTCCTCTACTTGCTCTTCCCTTAGCAAGGGATGGAGAATGGATATTGCACTTAGCTCATAACAGTTCCTCTCTGCTGCTACTTCCTCCTTAGATTTTTTTCCTCGCTCCTATGTGGTCTCTAATTCTTCCCTGCAACCCCTTGCTTCCAGCACCTGGGTACCTGCACCAAACAAAATGTATACTAAGGTTTTGTGTTTACTGATATACAGAGTGGCATAATTGATGCGAAAGCTTGATTCCTCTGACTTTTCATTACTAGTGAGCCGTAGCAGCAGAAGTATAGTTCTAATACATCTGCAATGCCAGAACAGAAGGGATACACTGTGCACAGACCCTGGTAAGGGCTGACCCACTTGTGTGGAGACTCTTCTTTGCATGTTAATAATGGCTCATATATATTCTAAGAGGTATTATTTAGGGCATGTGAGTGTAAAGAGATTATGTAGTGTTCCTAAAGAGAGATCTCTTTGTAGCCAGATTTTACAGATTGAAGAAAAGGGGCATAACATGACAAGTTTGAATCCCCATGGTTACCTATTACATATATTCCTCCCATGCTTCCTTAATGTGTGATTTCTCAATTAAACACAGTATAATTGCTCTTCTACTGCAGCTAATGGAACATTCTTAGGGACATCTGGAGAAAAAGTCTTTACATGATTCTTACTTTGTGAATGACTGCTTGCAAACAATTTCTCTAACAGTTTGTGGGATCGTACTTGACAGAGGTTGGAAACAAAATTCTGACCAAGTGATAAAAAGTTGTGATTTATTATCATTTCCCACTCACTTAAGGAAAACAAAAAAAGAAGAAAGCTAAAACCCCCATGAGGTTGTTTTATATTCTATATATATTATGTATTTATAGTACATGTATATATATAGAGATAGAGCATATCTTTGTGCAATATCTTTATGCTTATTACTTTGCATCATTATTTAAAAATAATGGAATTATTGCCAAATAAAAGCATTTAAAGCTAACCAGCGAAGTCTGAACACAGAATTGGTGGAAGAAAATGCAATTTGACCCGCAGAAATAAGAATTTAGCAGTATATGTCTTGTTTTTTCATTTAATATAAAATTTAAATTCAATATAAAATTTTCAATTACATGTACTTTCATAAAATATACTAGGAGTCTATATTTGTCTGAGATGATTTTATGATGTAAATAACTGTGGTGTTCACATTTTACATTTTGTTCTGTTTTTATGCCTTGCTCTCTCTTTTCTTGTTCTTTTCAATAGTGAGGTACCCTGTATATATACGTATATATATATATACACACACATATATATTATATATACATATAATATATACATAGTTGTCATAAGTCAGAATAGGAGCTTTGTAATACACATGTCCCTCACTCGACTGAGAAAATGTTTCACTACACTTTGTGGGTACATTTGTTGTTGTTGCAGAGAGGGGTGGGTTAGGTGAGTTTTTTTCTTTTTTTTTTTTTTAATAAGTAACTGTAGAACATGTTTGAGTTTTTTTATTATGAAATATTCTAGCTGGCAGTGAATCCCTCTATAGCTCTTAAATGTGTGTAATAAGTCTCCATTTATGCGTATGCTTATGGATGTTCTACGAGTGCAGTTTAAAAATACTTATATTTTACACTGACAGAAATCAGAGAGGGTATTTAATTAATTACTTTTTTTTACTAATTTCCAATATAAGTATTTCCTGTGAAGAAAAAGAATATCAAAATATGTTCATCATCTTTATGCCCCTGATGTCATGTAGTGCAAGTTGTTAGTTTACGTCAAATGATAGTTAGAGGCCGTACTCTCACATCAAGACTTTGGTGATGTATTCAGTCTGCTAAAAGTATTTCCTTCTCTTCATTGCCTCTGTCTCACGCTTCTTGACTCAGTGTCACAGCTTGTCTCAAACTGCTGGGAGTATTACAGTTTCTAGCAGATGCTGTGTTAGTGGTGATAGCATATGGATTGGTTCTAGCATATATGCTACAACTTTTACACTGTTGAACCATGTATGTACATATTTACATTAGCTTAAGCTTTTTATTTGCATATGCCTACAATTCTTTGCTTTTTTTTTCTTTATCCATCAACATCTTTTTCAGAAGTTGGATTCTTGGCTTCAGATACAATATCTTCCCTAGAGTAATCTTCAGTCTCAGTAAGCACAAAAACAGTAGGAAGCAAATTGTACCCTAGAATGCTCAACCATCTTTTCCACTGAAGTCATTAGCATCCCTGAGTGATAAGTCATTACGGGAAGAATTTCACCCCAATTGTTTATGTCACAAGTCACTATCTTTTCAAGCAGAAATCATTAGAGGAACCTATCCTGTTTTCTTTTGGAACCAGAATTCCCTCAGCTACTTTAAAAATTCAGGGTGCATTCCATTGACATTTGAGGGAACTTCTGGTGAGCAAAACTACTTTGATGGAATGAAAGTTTTTTCTTTTCATGAGCCCTATAATTTTGGGAAAGATACTCAACTAGGCAAAGAACTATAGCTATGTATCATTTACCTTGGTATTGAGCTATATGCAATTCTGAATAAAGCATATAGTTAAAATAGTCTTCCTTTTTTGTGGTTACACAAAAACAGGAAACTGAAGAAACCGGAATTTGGGCTGGGTTTGGAAGGAAGGGGATGGCTGCTCACTTACCCTATTGTTAATAAAAAACCACCTCTGGTAAAAGTTCAGTTTCTTCCTTGATTTTCCTCTGTTACCCTCGACTACTGTCCTAATGACAGACAGGGTAGAGAAGAAATTAAATAAAAGACAATCATGACCATTAGGGAGAAAAAGGTGAATTAAATAACACCAGTAAAACCTGAAATGCAGAAAACTGAAGATGTGAATTTTAATTTGGTGGAGCATAAAAATATGAGGGCTAGTAGAGAAGAAACGTAGCATCAGGAAGATGGAAGGTCAGAGAGAAGAAAATCAGCAGTAATATGAGAAACTGATAGGAGCAAAAGAAAACTGGCGATTGATTTACTCACCAAAGATGAAATCTGCATAGAGAACAGGAGGAAGAGAGGGGAAAGCTAGCAATCGGTTGCGAATAGTATTGCATCTCCTGAAATTTGAGGGTCTTGCTTTTTCCCACTCTCCCCCCTCCACCCTGCCACATGATGACTTTTTTCTACTGAATCCCCTTTACAAATACCACAAGTCCACATTCCATCACAGAACTGAAAGAAATACCGGAAGAGAAAAGGAAGAGGAAAATTACTTTGGGGAACGGTAGGAGCATGTGTTTCATCTAGAGGCTAGAAGCATAAATCTGAGAGATGTACAAGGACAAGAGATAGAAAAAGGAGCATCAGAACTTAAAGGTGATTGATACTGTGGACTTTCAGTGAAAAAAAAAAGAGAGACCATAAACTCAAGCAACAGAGATCTTCTTATGGA
This sequence comes from Platyrinchus mystaceus, assembly GCA_035041135.1. Taxonomy (NCBI): domain Eukaryota; kingdom Metazoa; phylum Chordata; class Aves; order Passeriformes; family Tyrannidae; genus Platyrinchus; species Platyrinchus mystaceus. The sequence continues at coordinate 43,187,500 of JAWWLV010000100.1, forward strand.
GTACACAAAGCCCTTTCAAAAGTGAAATTAGAGCAAAAGAGTGAATACAGATGTTGAATATAAGAAAAGATAGTTTGAAAAGTTGCAAGAAAACACATATTCTAGTACAGAACTAAATGGGATGATATGGTTTCATTAAATAAAAAAAAACCCTCATGAGTCTTTAGAGTTTGCTTTCTCTTTCAGGGAATCTATCTGAAACTGAATGTAGCTTTAGGTCTATACTTATTTCAATGAATAAACAAAGCCATCAAGGGAAAAGGAATTGAATTTCACCTGTTAGAAGAGCAGTGATGAGGGATAAGGAAAGGAATATATAGTTTGGCCTCATATTTTGCAGCTTTTCATATGCTGCAGTAAATTTCCTCTGAACATGTCTTTAACGCTGTTTAAAATCCACTGTAATTTATTTCCAATCAGCATGTTTTCTGATTGCAATTATCTCTTTATTCTTATCTTTCACTACAAATCTTAATGGCAGTTGTGATTAGAGTCTGTGCTTATTGATTAGGTTGATATATGCATAGCAAGTTATTTATGTGCTTAATTTAAATTAATTTTATTTGCAGGGTTGAAACCGATGTTGTGCAGTTGTGATTTCCCACTGACTGTTCAATGAAGTGTCACTTACATGAGGCTTTTTCTTTCCAGAAGCTTTCATTTAGTTTTGCTATCTTGTTTCTGATCAGGACTGCATGAGAAAATAACTTTAATAACTAACACAAGTAGACATTATGAGATTTATGGTTCATTCTTTCCTATTGGATATGTACTGTACATTTTTACTAAGCTAATTGAAAATTTTTCTGGCTCTCTTCATGCATACTTTTTACATGCATTCAGATACTGACTGAGCAGTAAATCACAGGAGACTTGTCTGGCACATATGTGGCAATAATGTACATGTGACAATAATGTGTTTCAGCTTGGTCTTGCACAGGGAGGTGAAAATACAAATGCTTATTCACATATATTGAATTTACTGTATTAAGACAGACCCTGGCACTTATATTTTTTACCTCTAAATTTCATATACTCTGTTTTTTAGCAGTTTTAGTTCCTCTTTGAATCTCAAATGTCACTATGTGTCTTGAAATGCCTTTAGCCAGTCTCTGTTTTGCTGTGTAATGGGAAACAAATCAGGGACTGAGAATTCTGCTGCTTTAGAGGATGATAATCAGTCTCCAATATAAGAAATATGTGACCACTAATTTGAGTCATAATGAATCTTGCTGTAGACAACTCAATTTCCACCAGTAAAAAAAGATTTTTATTCCTGGTGCTAGTATTTTCAGAAAAATCCTTTTTATTGTTGGCTTGTTTTCTTTTTTTAAAATATAAATCTTTTATTTCTAAAATGATAAAATGGAAATTAAATATTGTAAACCTCTTAGAAGGGACTGACATGAATACATAATTATGAATGTTATATTTAGAATTCATATGATCATCATATTTGCTTGAAATTTCAATCGTTTGGTTTCTTTAGCATGGATTGATCTCCTATAGTTTGACTTAAAAAATAATAACAATGAGGAAACATAAAAATAACAGCATTTTATGAAAGATGCAAATGGAAAATGGGCTCTTTGCAGTAATAAAAATAGGTTTTCCTTGTTTTTTAAGATCATCACCTTTTTTTTCCTTCTCTACTCCCCCAGGATCCTGAGCAGAGTAGTTTTCATCTGTGACTAGGATTTGCCTAGGCCAGGAAAAAAATATAAACTTCATAGAGAAGATGCTTTGTTTGTATCCTCATTAGAGAGAGGGCATCTTCTTTCCCTGTAAGATGGAGACAGCTCAAACATTTACATTACACAGTAGTATGTTCAAATATGTTACAAAATGAAGATCAAAGCAGTTTGACTGATAGAACATTCAGCCACTCTAGGAAAGAGTAATTATCTGAATCTGACAATATCTGTTCAATGTCAGCATGCTACTTGCTAGGCTTTCTGAATCTTTTTACAGGGCATGTAGAAGGAAGTACTTAACTGTTCAGCTGATTTTATAGCTGCTATTACACCATCAGATAAGCACACATGCTAGTTGTAAAAATAGTCTGTTTGTCTACCTCTATGTGTTTACAAATATATTCAGTAACTAATTGTGCAGACTTTCTCTTCTTACATTGCAGGTTCTGTTGGTCTGCAAGTAAGCTGGGGAATACAAGGTATTTTTTTTTTTTTTTGCTATGACAGTTACATTGATTATAAATACTAAATGAACGTCTATTCTTTTTACAGGGAGGGTGTTTGTGGGGCTTGAGCACTGATTGGGGGTTTATTTGCACTGTAACATTCAAGATTCTGGAAAAGCATATGTAACTAATAGACTTGATTGTGACAGGTCATATTAATTTTTTAAGCTAGTCTATACAAATGGAAGGTGAAAAGTATTTAAGCTGAATCACATGTATTCACTATATATTGATAGTCTGTGATTCAACCTCATTCATCCTGGCCATCTTACAAGGGTAGGCTCCAGGGAACATGGAAAGTTCCAGATTTAAGGAGAATGGAATGTGTGCCTCCAGGTTTTTCATGACCCATTGTAAATCACACTGAACTAGTAGGTCCTGGAAAAGAGCAATGTTGGAGCTGAAAAAGAAAAGGTAATCAGGGTTTTGAAAAAATTTAAAAGTTTAGTAGAAAGATAGCAACAATAGCTCTGAATTTCATCAACTGGAATTTTTTTCTTCATGTATTGAAGAGGGAAATTTTTCTGTGTATTGTGTCCTATCTCCTTACGTCTGTCCATATTTCAAACACAAATAACTCCAGTCAGCCACAGAATGTGCAGCTATTGTGTTGGGAATAAAAAATGAGAGTCTGAAAGCTGATCTTTGGCTACTTACATAGTGAAATCTTGGAGACTGTCTTAAAAGGCTTAGACAAAGCTGTGCACAACAATTGTACTTATCTTTGTACTTCCAGAGGATTCTTAGGTGATGTGCTGCTATATTCCCACTTATTCTAATACTGTAATTACTGTAGAATTTGGATCAACTGTAGTCATTATCTGTTTCTAAGGTGTGCTTAGCAGCTTTGACAATGGGATTCACTACAGAGGGTCTACCCTTCATAGCTGCCAGAAACTATACCATTCTATAGAGCTTCTAATACCAGTATCACTATAATTACCTTGCTAAAACAGGCAAATAACTTAGTGAAAGCAATAAATATGAAGGAAAAGGCAGAGTTTCTCAGTGTTGATGTAATACCTATTTTAAATGAATAAGCTTTTAAATTTTAATAACAATATATTTAATTTTAACAATTAGTTTTCTGTGTTTGTCAAGCAAGGCAATTTATCATGGCAAAGTGTAAATGTTTTGAACTTGAAATATGGCAGAAAAGTGAGGTGCTGTCAGTCTTATTTGTTTCAACCAGCTGAAGAAATATTTTCCCATTGGTTTCAAGCCAACAGCTATGCAAATAGAAATTGATATTCAAATAGCGAGCCTAACAATTTTTATTAATGTACAGTACCCTCCTAGATATTTATTGCTGCAGTACAACTTCTGGTTTGTATGAATCAGGTTTCACTGTAGTTTATTAGCAATCAACTGGGATTATTTGGCTGTAGTGTTTACAAACTATAATTCATCATCCTCTTATCTTTTATTTATGAGACAATGTCAAATGAAAGAAGCAAATTATGCACTGTTTTTGGCTGGAAGAGCTCTGCACTCTACAGTGTATTAACTTTGCCATGAAGCGTCAGTGTTCAATGTTCTGCTCTGACTACCATGTATATCCAATCTGCCTTCATCTCACACCAGAGGAAAAAGTAGACTCTTCAGTGGAGTCTCACGTTCTGGCAGCTGTGACTCCAGAAACAGTTTTAGAAAAACCCTGACCCGTTAAAGTCAATGGGAGAATTGCCATTTATATCAGAGAAGCCAAGATTTTATCCCTTCTGTTCACAGTGTTGATACTTTGGTTGACACCTGTGCTAAGCAAATAGAAAGCAGAAGAGAGTAGATTCCTTCTGTTCATCCTGCTCTCATGGGGAATAATTTTCAGTACAAAGAAAATATTTGAATATTCTAAAATGGAACTGTTTAAATCCTCTTTCTTACATTTTTGTAACTGTCATCCCAAAGTAAAATATTTTAAGAAAAGAAAAATTATACTAGCATGTTTTCTCTGATGTCATTGCATCTTTTATTGAAGAATAGCTATAACTACCAGGAAAACTGGTCATTTTATTTCTGGATTTCTTAAATTACTATAATGACAGCTCCATTTAATCATCAGATTCATACTGTGATAGTATGAAGATGACATGCATTTACAACAAAATCAGTTGCAAAACAAATTAAACAAAACAATAAAGGGAATGAAGGAAAGCAGAGGTGAGCATATGCTTTATTAATAGCATGTCCAACCATTTTGTGCCAGTAGATGTTATATTTTATACCTGATTATTAGTGGCTCCAGTATGACATAACTAAAGTAAATGATAATATATTTATTTACTGTGTAATAGTCTAATTGACACTCTTATAGAAAACTTCTATTTTATATTATAAATTTCTTGCATGATTCTAAAAACTCTTTTGCAATTATCTTTGCAATTCACATGCTAAAACAGTATTACAAGCAGTATTTTAATATGACAATCTCCTGTAAGAATAAAATGCATTTATATATGTTAAGCCAGGTTCTTAACCTCAAAACATTTGCAACAAGGCAAGATCTACTGAAGGGAATATCGTTTTGATCGTGTTTTCTGTATGGTCACTTAGTGAAGAATTACTAGTTAATAATGACTGGATAAGGTTGGATAAATTACACAATATAAGTTCCTTCTCCTCCTGTTCCTCCCCCCTTAAAAATTGCTTTAAAACAATTTCTTCCATTCTTAGTGCAAAAAAACCCCCAACTACTTATTGCCAAAAATATTTTATATATGAAATCAAAATATTATTACTAATGATAATAATACTGTGCATGTGGAGTTCTGATTAAGCTAGTTGTGATGGTTAAAAATTTTACACAGGAAACATACCTTAAGTTTAGCAATTTAACACTATACGACATCTGAATTTTAATGTATGTGTTATGGTGGAATAGCTTGTTTTATACATCTTTTCAGTAGACTTGGACAAAATTTGTTTTAACTTTACTCATAGAATTTATTTGCAAAAACTCCTTATGAATCTTAACGGTAGCTTTGAAATGAAACAACTATAACCCTCTTTTCACACTACTTTTGTTTTGTAGAACTTATTCTATGACTCATCTGAACTATACAGGGCAAAGGAAGGAGATGTGCAGTTTTTAACGAAAAGCATGTGAAACTGAGTGCATTGGTTTTGCAGTTTCACTGGTTTTTGTGTTCTCACAATACAGTATTTATTTGCAATCATGAATACATCTTCCTGAATCGTTCTTGGCTTCAGCTAGACATCAGACACTGCAGTGTTAGCACCAAAGTGGAACATGCAATCTAAGAAACTCAGTTAAGATTTTCTGAAATTTGAAGCACAAAGAGTCTGAGAGCCAGGAATTCCTATGGATTAAGACTGTCCTGCTTTTCAGCTGAATGATATGTCCCTAAATGATCTGACATTTTTGATCATTTATCTTTCTGGTCAGTGGCAAGTTGAATATGAGTCAGCAGTGCCCTGGCAGCCAGGAGGGCCAACCCTGTCCTGGGGGGCATCAGGCAAAGC
>JAWWLV010000100.1:43193282-43205272 GCA_035041135.1 Platyrinchus mystaceus
AACCCTGTCCTGGGGGGCATCAGGCAAAGCATCACCAGCCGGTCAAGGGAGGGGATTGTCCTGCTCTGCTCTGCACTGGGGTGGCCTCACCTTGAATATTGTGGCAGTTTGGGGCACTGCAATATAAAAAAGATATTAAGCTCTTAGAGAACATCCAAAGGAGGGCAATGAAGATGGTGAAGGGCCTTGAGGGGAAGCTGTATGAGGAGTGGCTGAGGTCACTTGGTCTGTTTAGCCTGGAGGAGACTGAGAGGGGACGTCATTGCAGTCTGAAACTTCCTCCTGAGGGGAAGAGGAGGGATAGACACTGATCTCTTCTCTGTAGTGACCAATGACAGCACTTGAGGGAATGGTCTGAAATTGCATCAGGGGAGGTTTAGGCTGGATATTAGAAAGAGGTTCTTCAGCCAGAGGATGGCTAGGCACTGGAACAGGCTCCACAGGGAAGTGGTCACAGCACCAAGCCTGACAGTTCAAGAAGCATTTGGACAATACTCTTGGGCACTCAATGTGACTCTTAGAGAAGGTCCTCTGCAGGCCTAGCAGTTGGACTCAATGATCCTTGTGGGTCCTTTCCAACTCAGCATATTCTGTGATTCTATGATCTTTCATGGTCCTTCTGAGTCCTGTCTGCTTTTTCCCATCTCACCTTCACCCAGAAAGCACTATTTCTTTGGATGAACACTGTCAAAACTTTTACCTACATTGATTGCATCAGCCAATAAAATGCAAATGCTACAGGGCATCATGGAGAGCTGGAGTGACCTATGGTGTACTAAATAAATAGACATTCTGGAGTCGTGCCCTGATAGTAGAGACAGTGGCTTGCCAGTCAGCAGGCACCGTAAGTAACTTTAAGGTTGTATTTGTAATGTCACAAGGGCATTGTGCTTGTCGTATGAAATTACTACTGACAGTTGATGAGAAATCTGAAGTGGTGAAATGACTAAAAGCACACCTGTGATCATATTATCAATAAAAATTAAAATTACCTGTCTCAACTGACTTTTTCTGCTGTCATGTACTGTGCACCATTTCCATGGTAATGAAACATTTACACGGCTTATCCTAGTTTTAGATAATGTATTCCCCTCAGGTGTATGTTTTTTTATCATCATCCATTTTAATGTATGAATGCTGACGTTGTAGGTGATTGCAGATGTGCCATAATCCTTAGTTTCTGCAAATAGTCTTTCCCTTCCCACTCTTGCTACTCAGGTGTTTATAGCTCTGTCACAAAGCCATTGATGGAATGTTGTAGATGTCAGTATATTCAAAGGTTCTTTGAAAAGACTTAGTAGATTAATTGATATAGAAATAATATGAAAGGCTTATCTAATATAGTACATTCATTCCCAGACTTCAGTTCTGTATCACTAATATATTTTTATGGACCATACAATTTAAATGCATTTTTTCAGAATGTTTTAATAAATTACTAGGAAGACTGAATATTTAAAATATCCAATACTTTATGATGCATACTTTTTTATTTTTAAATATATGTTGATGAAATTATACTTCTCCATAGTTTACTCAACACTTCAAATCAGTTTAAATTGTCACAGTATTCACAGAACCATAGAATGGTTTGCGTTGAAAAGGATCTGAAGGACTATGAAGTTTCAAATCCCCTGCCATGGGCAGGGACATCTTCCTCTAGGCCAGGGTGCTCAAATACTCATCCAGCCTGGTCTTCTACAGTTCCCCAGATGGAGCATCTCCAGCTTCTCTGGGCAAGCTCTTGCACTGCCTCACTACCCTCACAGGGAAGAATTTCTTCCTAACATCTAATATAAACCTACTCTTTCAGTTTGAAGCCATTCTCTTTTGTTCTGTTACAACATGCCCTTGTAAGGAATCCCTCTATGGGCCTTCTTGTAGGACTCCTTCAGGTACTGAAACACTACAATTAGGTCACCCCAGAGCCTACTCTCCTCCAGGCTTAACAATACCAATTCTCTAGTCTGTTCCTTGTAGGAGACATGTTCCATCCCCCTTATCATCTTGGTGACCCTTCTCTAGACTTGTTCAAACAGATCCATGTTCTTCTTATGCTGGGGACCCCAGAGCTGGATACAGCGCTCCAACTGGGCTCTCAGCAGCGAGGCAGAATCACCTCCCTCAACCTGCTGTCCATGCTGCTTTTGATGCAGCTGAGGATACAATTGGCTTCCTGGGCTGTGAGTGCACATTGTTGGCTCATCTCCAGCCTCTCAGGCACCAGCAGCCCCAAGTCCTTCATGTCAGGGCTGCTCTCAATCCATTCATCCTCTGATGATATTGATATTGGGGTTTGCCCCAAACCAAGTGCAGCACTGTCTTGGCCTTGTTGAATATCATGAGGTTCCCATGAGCCCATTTCTCAAGTTTTTACAGGTCCCGCTGGATGGCCTCCTGTCCTTGAGGTGTGTAAACTGCATCCCTTGGCTTGGTGTCGTCTGCAAATTTGCTGAGGGTACACTTGATCTCTTTGTCTATGTAATTAATGAAGATATTAAACAACACTGGCACCAATACAGACTCCTGAGGGACACTTTTTGTCACTGATGTCCATTGGGATTTTGAGCCATTGATCATTACCTTTTGGATGCATCCATCCAATCAATTCCTTATTCATTGAACTGTCCAACTATCGAATCCATATCTTTCCAATTTAGAGAGAAGGATGCTGTAGAGGACCATGTCAAACTCCTCACAAATCCAGACAGATGACATCTGTAGCCCTGCCCACATCCACTGACATAGTCACTCCATTGTAGAAGGCCACAAAGTTTGTCAGAAAGAACTCACCCAGCAGACAACAGGTTGGTTGAAGGCCCCCAGCAGGATGACAGCCTGGAGGCTGGAGTAAGAAAGCTTTGTCAATAGTATCTTGGTGTGAAGGGCAACCCCTCTGACTCTCCTTTTATCCCTGTCCTTTCTGAAAGGTCAGTAGCCATTGACAGCCACACTTCAGTCCTGAGATTTGTCCCATCAAGTTTCAGTAATGGCAATAGGGCCGTAACTTTCTAGCAACACTGTGGCTTCCAATTCCTGTTTGTTGCACATGCTACATGCATTGGGATACCTCTCCTGGGCTGATGGGATGTGTTGCCTTCCTAGAGGAACACCTCTTAGTTCCTTTGAGGTATTTCCCTGGTGTTTCCCTGTTGGCTTCTGTTACCTCAGGGCTCCTGTCTCATTTTTGTAAGACTTGAGGTGTGGTCCAGTGTGGCTAGCACATCCCAACCCCCTTGGGATGTGAGGGGACCTCCTCAGCACTCTGTCCCTCTAATATTGGTCTGTTATTGCACAGCTTGTCAAGGGCTATATTATCCCCCCCACCATCACATTTAGTTTAAAGCCATAGAGCCATATATTGATAGATGAGGCTGTTTCTTTCTTGCAATGCTGCTGCCTGCAACCATTTTGATCTACTCCCTTCAGTCTGACAGGGCCATCGATCTGAGTCTCTTTCTGGTGCCTGCTCCTATCTCTGCAGGGCTGGAGCATAGTTCCACAAGTCAGTTTCACCCTGAAAGTCCTAGATACTTAACCTTTCTACTTCCTCTCTCAGCTCTATCACAAGGCAGAGAAGATTATCTACCCGATTGCACCTCACACAGATTTTGTCTCTACCATTCTGTACCAGCACCAGGCTCTGGGACTCCCTGTAGCCTGTAACCTCGACAGCTGCACGTTTTCATATGAGCTCTGTTTCTGTCACCACATCTTTTCCAGTGAGTGCTGAGGACATGGTTAGCCACCAAGTGGAAACCATTGCTGAGCTCTTTCCAAGAGAATGGTGACCACCACCTGAGCTCACTGCATAAAATTCCACATGAACTGTCACACCACGACTGCCCGCTCTGGCCACTTGTGCTCCCAGAGGCTGCTCTTGAATGCCCACTGTTGCTCCTGTCCTGGCCTGTGCAGAAGAGTCAGAGCAGCCTCTCCTCAGGGCTGCAAGGCTTCAGTGCTTCAGTACTTCCCACTCATGGGCCTTGGGTGCCTCCCTTGTCACTAATTTTGAAGTCTTACTGGCTCAGGAACTCTGCCCACAGTCCCTCAGTATTACCCTTGGCTCCAGAGTGTGTCTACTGGAGCAGTTCACCTCAGAGTCTTCACTGAAATGTGTTTAATACTGAAAAGCTAATCAAAGAAAAAAGTTCTTCATAAATGCAAATGTATGAAGTCTTTTGGTACAACTAAATGAGATATATTTAATGGGGTTCCTGTGTCACAGATCCACATTTCTCTCAGGACAGCTGTAGCTGTGCTATAAGGATTGAGAAAGAGAGTATAATGCACATATATGAGTCTGAATTTTAACTGTTCATTTCTCAGTGTTGTGCCTATCTACTTCACCTCTTACAAGACAAAGTTATTAGTTACTCTAATGTTTCTGTTGTGATTTTTTGTCTTCAATAATGTTTAAGCTGTAAAAATGATAATAATTTGTAATAAAGATTGCTGGCCAAAATATATTTCAATATCATTAGGCTTTAATTTTTTTTCCATTAACCCTTCTTCCTCTTTTTTCAAATGTCAAGTAGTTCTATAAGAAAATTTTGTAGGCTTCAAATATCACAGTTTTATAAGGTTGTAAACTCCATCTTACTGTAAAAGAAATATATTTAATTAATGATTTTTTCTGAATCAAAAGTAACTTATTTGAAATTAGTATTTAATAACTAGCACTGTAAAATATAATAAGTGGGACTTAATAGGACATTAACTTCTGAAACTGGAAGTCCACCTAAAAGTAATGAATGACTGCACAGTCAACTAAGAAAACACTACTGATGACCTTTGTAAAAACACACCACTGATGACTTTGTCCTCTGTATTTATAAAATCATGGAGAATGAAAAATATTTTCTTAAACTCACACATCTCAGTTACTATTATCAACAATTTTCAAAATGTATTATGATAGCTCAACAGAATTCTACTTTTTAATGGGACTATTTAAGACAATGTTGAACGTCATGTTTTTTGAGATTGCATGCAACACTCGAACACAGGGGTCGTCAAACATTTTACACAGGGGGCCGTTTCACTGGCCTGCAAACTGGTCAGGCGGCCCCTGGAGGCAGGCGGAGAACGAGGCGCGGATTAAGCCACCTGCGGCGGGGAGGGGGGCGCGGGCCGGATTCAGCAGCCTCGGGGGTCGTTTCTGGCCCACGGGCCATAGTTTGAGGACCCCTGCTCAAACACAACTTTTTATCATGAACATGGTGTTAAAACTCTGAGCTGCCAAAGCTTAGCTTTGTTTGAGCATGTTTGCAAAATTCAAGAAAGTGAAAAAGCTAAAACTTAAACAGATCATTAAAAAGCATCTAAATCTGTAAGGATAAAGATAAAATAGGGTAGTTACTAAGGGCTATAAAACAAGTCAGGACTTGGACTCACCTGCTCAACAGAGAACAAGCTTTTAGTAAGTAAGTATATTCAAGTCCTAGGGCAAAGAATAGAGAGGTGATGATAGCAGTTTTTTAAATTATGAATATAAATAAATAAAAATGCATTTCTTTTAGAATTTATGCATTATAGAAAAAAAAAAAGAAAAAAAAAACAACAGAATTTGGATTGGGGACTTTGATTTAAAGAGATCTGAGATTCTGCCTTGTTCAAATTTTTGTTATTCTCCTATTTTTTAGAAATATGCTTTTTTGAAATCAAAGACTTATTATTGCATATTTTTCTTTTGGTTTTTTTTTTGTTCTTAGCTTTGTGTACAATTTTAACTCATAGTGTAACAAACTAATATTAGAGAAGCTAAGTCTTCTGTTGAAAAGGGGGTTTTTATATTTCCCGTGAAGTACAAATAAATAAAAATGGAAAATGTTTCCATAGCTCTGATTTTGAACTTTCCCAATGAAAGTTTGTTCAGTTAATAAATGGGATAATTAGGTTGCATGCGCAAACATATAGGTCAGCAGGTGAGTTTTTCAGCATTTTTTTACATGAAGAGATGTGAGAGAGCTCCAAGAGGGTACTGGAGTTATTCCACTGAATATCTTTGGAAATGTCTCAGTCTTGTCCCATCTCAGTTTTTGACTATTCTTATGACTTCCTTTTCTTTTTCTCCACACTACTCCTAGGCCCTGAAAAGTTATGAGTTTGTGTGTGTACTTACTACAACAGTGAATGTTCAGTGAGATGTTGCTTCCCCTCTCATCTAATTTCAATTTAATAGTGTAAGGTGTCTCCTTGTTGCTCAGGCCTTTTCTCTCGTATCTCTTCCTTGAATCTTGGGTGATCATTTCTATGCTGATCGTCCACCTCTTTGCTTTTCCTGATCTTTATCTTGGTAGTATGTACATCTCTCTCAGGACAAGAGGTTTTTGCCTTTTTCTCTTTTAAATTAAAGGGATTCTTTTTTGTTCCTGTCCTCTGCAAAATCTTGGTATTTTTCTTAGCTGGTTCTTCTCTTCATTACTAAAGAGACACCTCTGCATCTTTTCTCTGTCCTGCTTAAAGCCCTTATGATTAACCTAAAACAAGAAATATACACTTGTTCTTTTTCCCTCCCTGCCACACACAGATCCCTCTCTGGGTCTTGTTCTCTAATAAATGACATTGCAAGTCATCAAACTATAGTTCCACAGCTCAGTCTAATAGAAAATTGTTGAGTGCATTTGTATCATTAGGTGTTTTGTGCAAACTTTCTTCTGTCTCTGTCATGCTGGCCATCTTTCCTTATATTTATTGTGCCCTTCTAATTAATGACAGCAATAGGACCAGCACAGCCCTGTTTTCTTAGAAAATTCTGACTTCTTTGAAGCATTGTAGTTACAAAATCCATGTTCTCTTCAGCGCTGCACCTATTTTCCTTACTCTGCAGCTGATCTCTTTTCTGGGGCGTAAGTTTCAGGAGCTGCAGTTTAGTGTTTAGACTCATAATTTGGGTTCATTTTATGTCACTACATTAAATATAAAAATGTGCTTTAACATTTTCACAGGTTACATAGATACAAGTTACAAATAACAGCCACAATCAGCAAAATCACTTGTAATCACCATTTTGCCTGTTCAGTAAATATAATAGATCAAGTATATTATTTGGCCGCTATATAACATACCATACAGCAAACTTAAGTTAATGAATTTTCCAAAATGGTGAGCCCTAATTGTATAATATTCTATATAGTAATTATACATTATTTCCCATACTGAAAACACAAACCTGATATAACACATTATCATTATCACTATTTAAGAAACACATAAACAATCACGTCTATTTTAGAAAGTTAACACATTCATTCTGCACTCAAACGTGGTAAGGAAGAACATTCATGCATTAAAAAAAAAGTTTGTTTGCTTTACTGTTTTTCTATTAAGGACCGCATGGGAGTTATCTTCCCCTGCGTTACAAAGGAATTATTTAAGGAAGAGCATTTAAAACACAAATGTTGTGGGTTTTGTGGCCTGACAGGTTTTGACATCATTAGTCATCATTCCACAGGTAATTCTATGGGTAATTGTTCAGTCAATTTATTTGATGTGCATTTTATTTTATAACTATCACTTTAAGATTTTCTTTTCTTTTGATGGATGAATTTTTGCTATGAAGTGACAACATTATTGTGAAGAGAGTTCACTATCTTAATAAGTATTGTTTGTTCTGATCCCATATATTTTTTCCTGTATTTGCAAAATAAGACTAATCAAAATGAAGATGTTTTCTGTCTAAACATTAAAGTTCATGTAACATACATATGAGCAATTGTTACATCTATTACACCAAAAAATATGCTTTTTCAGTTTATATAGTACGTATATTGAATTTCTGAAAACTCATTAGTTATTCTATTTGTGTTGAAATGTGTCACATTAAAAAAAAAGTTAAATATATTTTGATACACTAGACTTTCTATCACTTTTTTATAGGCAGTAAACAGTATCATTTTGTTCTTCTATCATGAGTTATGAATAAGAAACATGACAAATGAGATAGGATTTCTTAAATTTTGGTGACTTGCTCAGCTTTTTAAGGAAAGATTGTTTAAGATTCTGTCCTTGAGCTTTTGAATATGAGGTTATCAACAGGAAAGAAAACTGTCTCTAAGACACTTTTTTTTTTTTTTTTTTAATCAAGTTCTTGCACCTGCTGAGTTTTAACTACTATGTATTTCTTTAGAAAATGTCTATAATATGTAGGCACCAAATGTGTTACCTGAAGAAATTTTGTAGACATATATGAAATTTTTCAGTGGTAATGATTTTATGAAAACAAAATAGGGTGGGACAGTGTTATACAGAGTAGGAAAGAGGAAACAGTAAAATTTTTAATGCATTACAAGACAGTTAGGCCTAAAAAGTGAAATCATGGATGAAAGTTTATTCTTCAACATATAAAAGGTACATCCATTGAAGATAAAGTGAGACTATGTATAGACCTACCCCCTGGTTTATCTGCTCTCTCTTTTACTATATGATAATACAGAATCCACAAATTAAGTCTTTCTCTTAAATCAGCCAGAAAGCTCATATGTAAATAAAAAATAAATAAATACTATCTCATAACTTTCTTTTTTTTTCCTTTTTTTGGTGTAACATTAGGAAATGCTTGTTTACCCAAATAAAGAACATTTTATCTTGGGAATATCTAATGTTTCTTAAATATCTAGAAAATTAATAAGAGTAATGTGAAGTTTCAAAGGTGCCAGGACAAAAATCATCTACTGTTCCTGAATTTTTTTCAGCAAATTAAATACATACATTGACTCCAAACTTGTGAAAGTTAAATTGTCCACTGAAAAGACCTGACAAGTCACCAAATTTATTCTTCTCCTATACAAAGTATTTGTTTACTCTATTGCATTCAAAAATCTTACATAGTCTTCAAATAAAATTTAAAATGATAAAGAGAAATTTGTTCTTGCATTAGTTACCAGACAACCTTACTGTTCTGAAGAATTCAAAGATGGCAATATTAGCATAGCACTATTGTGTATCTGATGACAGAGGAATTTTAGTGCAACATAAGGGCATGATCTAAAACAGTTCTACATGAATAAATGAGTATATAAATGTTGTGATTTTTGAAGACTTAAAAAGGTACTTAAAGGGGTGAAAAGTTCAATTTCTAGATTTCCTAGAGCAAAACAAAAGCATCTGTGCCTTTTAATATGTAGGACTGAGTCTTGACCTTAACTGAGAGTAAATCTGAGAAAATTATTTCTGTGTTGGAAGAGGAGATTTTTTTTTTTTTAATCACCAGATTGAATTTGAACATGTAATAGCTGTCTAAAACTTCTGAAACTGTTTGAGGGTTAGAACATCCTGAAAGGAAAACATCCATGATTAAAAGAGATACAAGGCAGGCACAGATGTTTTTTCACAGATTTATATATGTTTAATACATTCTAAAATATACTTCTTATATCATACATGGAAAATCAAGCCCCACAACTTGAAAAAAGTCAGTTAAGATTTCCTGTAAAACCGAAATTTGGAACTGGTACTGTGTGTATAAATGCATCTGCCACAGAACTCAGCTACATACTTCAGTCTTTTAATCACACTTTTCACAAAGGATCATTAATTCTGTATTCCTTATATTTTGGCTAACAATACAAAACACAGTGTAAATTGCAGAGATATGAGCCATCTCTCCCACAACTACGTTTAGTGAAAACTCTGCTCTGAACCTACAGAGAGCTATAAAGCTCTATTTATAATGAAAAAAAACAAAATTCTGGGCATCAAGAATTGATCACACAAAACTAGCTGATACTTTATAATTTTGTCTTTAATCTCCCTACCTCAGTTTCATTTGTGTAAAATGACATTATATTGCCTCATCTCATTAGATTATTCTAAAAATCTACTAATTAATATTAGTAAATATCTAGGATCTCCACAAAAACACCACAGAAAATTCCATAGGATAGTTAATAATCTACCTTCAAAGAAAAATTTGAGTAATTGTCAGTAACAAGGGACAGTGAATAATACTGGAAAATATTGAATACTAACTTTCTTTAATTCAGCTGATAACAGCTGGAAATCATTAGTTACAAGCCTTTTTTCATGCCTGAATATGCTTTTAGAAAAATAAACAAGCTTGTGAATATCTTGGTAAAAAGTATATTTTTATTTTTTCTCCAATTATATAGTTATTTTAAGAAAGGATATTCTGTCTCATGCAAAAGCTTGCTTTGCAATAAATACATAGTGGAAATCTAAAATACAATTCCCTGACTTTACAGCTGTCTTGTTTCATGTAGTGTATTTCTCCATGTAATATTTTCATGAAACATTCATATAAAAAGAGGAGTCTGTTATACAAGACACGTCTGCCACGCTGCTGATTAATGACATACACAAATTTCTCTTCTTTTTCTAAAGTTCATGCATCTGCAGTTGTGAAAATTTTGACATTTTTAGAAAAGTGGCTTGAACCTGATTTTTTAATTGCCTTTTTTTTTTTTTTTTCTGTCTGTGCATAGATTCTCTTCTCCATTCATGGGTATTTCCTATGCACATGAATACTAGGACTGAAAAATACTTGGTATTTTGTTTTTCAAATAAAAGCGAGGACTTAGCTGTCAACATCAGAAGTGTCTTTGCTCATCAGTGAGGTAAAAAGCAACTAATTTTGCAGCTCTTTTCATTGACAATGCTTTAGGCTTTTATGAAGCTTTTGCTTCAAGCTTTATGACAAGTAGTACCATGTACCACTATAAAATACTAGGATTTCTTAAACAGTGTCATCTGACATGATGTAATAATACTAACCTGATTTGGTTTTATATATTATGAATGGTGTGTTACAAGCTAACAAAATACTACTATAATTTTTTATAGGTGGTTTTGTAGCATTACTTTTAGTAAAGGGAGTTTATATCTGAACTGTTGAGGAAAGAGTTCCACAATTTTTGATTTAGAGAAACAATCTGAAGAGAAAGACTTACATCAAAACAATTAACTTATCAACAGATCTCTTGGGAAATTCTCTTCTGGAAGAGTTTACTAAGGAGTGGAGCATACTGGATCAGAAACAAGCCCTTCAACCAAGACCAGGGAAGTTTATAAAATAAATTTCTATACCTTAATTGGAAGACAATTGTTTGATACAGGAAGTAATGAATTGAATTCTTTGGGGGTTTGTAGAAGTTCAAACAAGATGATTAGAAAGGTTCCCTAGGGTTGAGAAGATTTTGAACTATTTCTCTACTTCACAGAGCTTTGAGTTTATTGTGTGCTTCAGCACAATAATTTCTAATAAGTTGTAGAGTAGATTTTGTAACAGTGCTTAAGTCAACTTTAACACTGCTCCCGCAGAGGCATCCTCATGCTCAGTGAAGCAGCTCTAAGTTAGTACTGAGTGCTCCTGAGAGTTCTACCTGAAGGACAATAATGCATATTAAATAGTTAATTTCAGAAGTTAGTTGCCATTTTTATGCCACTAATAGACTTACAGCTATGGTGACTTTTAGGGACTTAAATGTAAAAAGAAAAGTATTTGTATGATAGCATTATAAAAAAAATAACAAAATATTTTCATGTTAGAGAATTGTTCCCTTCTAATCACATCTTACTGATCTAATATGACTAATTTATTATGACCACTACAGACAGATGATTAATAGAGGGATAAATTGGGACAGGAAGAAATTAGTCATCATGTACGTTTACCAGAGTTTAATTATGTTCTTTTCTTTCCAATCAAATTAACTTAGTCTTTTGCCAAAGAAATCCCCTTAGAATCACATGAATAAGAATGACAGCTACCAAATTTTTTTGAGACTTTGAGCATATTACACTTTCTTCTAAGATAAACATTCAAAAGAAGATCAGGGAAATATATCTACAAAATAATGCTATGCACATAACCAATCTGGATTTTCGTCTGATCCAGTATCAGTCTTTGATGGTTGTGTGCTTCTTTCTATCAACAATATCTTGTTTTTACCAACTGTGGTAGTTTGGTCTGGGCCTTCCTTGGTGACCAGTTTGTAGCCAAGGAAGTGATCAGACCTACCCAGTATTCC
>JAWWLV010000100.1:43210787-43228098 GCA_035041135.1 Platyrinchus mystaceus
GCGGCGCTTTCGGCGGCAGCGACTGCGGAGGGGGGGGGGTCCCCCTAGGGTCTGGATCGCAGCAGATTCAGAGGCACATTCGGCGGACGGGGGGGGGGTGTCCCCTCAGGTCCGGATCGCAGCAGATTTGGCGATTCGGCGGGGAGGGGGGGGGGGCCGCCGAATCTGCCGCCGCCGAAATCGCCGCCGAACCTGCCGCCGCAAAAATGCTGGCGGATTCGGCGGCGGCGGGAGGGGCCTCGCGGGCCGGATTGGGGGGGCTCCCGGGCCGCATCCGGCCCGCGGGCCGTAGTTTGACGACCCCTGCTCTAGGGCTTTATCCCCCAGTACTCTTCCAAGCAGATCTCTGAAGAGCTCAAATTCTTCTCTTCTAAAGCCCAGGGTAGTGAGCTTTCTTGTGTGCCTTTCTTTGATGTTCTAAAAATCTTGACTCTTTGTGTATTGAGATATTTTGGTGGATAGAGGCCTACATGTGGTTTCTTTGCATTTTATCTTATTAATTAACTTGTCAACATAGTCAATTTTTCTTTTGAAAACTGGGTACAGAAATAAAATACAATGTATTTTGTTAATTTTTTTTTTTTTTTAGTTTTTAGACAATTTTTCCTGCATAGGTTATTCAAATGTTCAAAACTTTTGATACATAGAGTTTTTCTCCTCTGTGCTTTTTTTGCAAAGATGAATTAACTATAGTATAAGTTTTTTATATATTGAAAATTTAAAGCACAAAATTATTTGTTTAAAGACAAAAATAATATTTTAGAAGGTGTAAAAGGATAAAGCTTTCAGGGCATTTATCCTACACCTTCATTTTGGTAAGCATTATTGTATTTGACCATCAGCCCAAAATATTTGGTATAATTGGATACAGTCAAACAAAAATTTCCATATAGATATCCTTTACAGAATTCATTTAAAAAATCAACTGCAGGCATTTTTTTGTAGCTGTCCACTTTTTAATACAAACATACATACATAAACAAACAGCTAGTTCTGAGCACCAAATTGACAGCTCATTTTCTCAGGTGAGACTCCTTTTAGCCAAGCCAACCTTAAAATTGACAAAAGGAAAGAAATTTTTCCAGATATTAAAGGCACCTCTTTAATTTAACCAAATTTGTGCGCAATGTAGTGCAGTCTTGATAGAATTACTCTCTGTAGTTCCACAGCTTTTGGGAAGTGTGGCAGTTGTTCAACAGAAGCAAGTACTAGGTGGATGTCAATCCTTGATTGTCTCCCTGCGTCTCATGAGAAACTCCAGACACCTTTGCCCCCATGTTAATGATCCCACCAAAAAGCTCATGCTTTGAGTTCTGACTAATTTCCTAGTGGAAATTTTAAAAAGTGTGAGACAGTGGAGAAAGAGGTTCTTCCGGTCACGCTATCTTCCCTTGCTCAACTCCTTAAAACTGATAGAAGATGACAATGGCCTACCTGTTTGCCACCAGAAATCTGCTTGGGTTATCTAGGCTCCATCATAAGGGCACTTTACTATAATGCTTATTTTTTTCTCAGTGAATCTTTTTCTCTCTTTCATACAGAACAGTGTCACAGTATTTCCCTAAATGTAGAAGTGTTGTTTTATTCCTTAGTTTGTAGGTACAGACCTCCCACAAACTTCCCATAGTCCTCTTATCTGGATAACTGAATGAGATGCAGTTGGCAGTTCAAGTTTCTGTCTTGTATAACAGTAATTAAAATGAACTCCTCTGGAGTCTAATCAGGTCATGACAATTTGCACTGAGTGCTGGTTGATTTGTCTTTTTTAGCTTAGTTTAGGTAAGCTAAAAAGGGAGAGCTTGCAATTGTATTTCAACCCTGTTCCACATATTTTTTTTCTCATTACTGTATGTGTAAACACTGTGACAACTGTTGTTTGTGATGTGCAAACTTAGTCAGAACTTTTATATTGTTTCTACTACACTGGAAAATGTGGTCCATTCTCCTTTTAGAATGGTGTTCCATGGCTGCACTTACATTTTTCACATATGTTGAAGAACTTTACTAAGGGGAACAGTAAGTTCTTCAGGAAATTTCCTTTTTCACTAATAACTTTTTTGTAATTCTATTTGCAGCCATCAATCGTGTGTGTATTGTAAGGATATTATCTGTATTTTAAGATACATTTACATACTTTCTTTTTTGCGGTAACAATAGTGGTCAGAGTGCAAAGCTGTATTTGTAATAGCTAGCAAAGATTCACTTTTCACAAAGAGTTTGACATCCTTAAAATCACCTGGTTCTTTGACTTACATAAAGGAAAAAAATTAAGCAGCCAAATTAAAGTTTAAAACATGGACATCTCTGAAGTTCGTAGTTATCCATTTTTTCCATTAACAATACCAAATTCTGTTATTGCAGTTTTTGATTCACAGCCTCAAATAGGCTTTGAAAAACATAATAGAACATCTTTAATTAATTCTCCAAAACTCACATTTAGGGATAAATAATAATCCATCAGGTATTTCATTCTCTAACAGGACCCATGAGAACTTGACAGTCTTAATCACTTCAGCCATTTATACCTTCATTTTCAGCTTTGTTTCAGTTGAGTTATTTAGTAGGGTTTATCTATATTACAGTATTTTTTTTTTTTTAATCACACTTCATAGTTGTAACACAGAAACTAATTTTAGGTGCAAAACAGAGTATCTCTGAAACACAGACATCCATGGCATAAGCACGTTAGAATGACAAGTTACCTGTCACTGAGTAACATTTGTCTCTGTAATGAGCTGAGGCATTGCGGAACTGTGACTCTAGTAAAACTAGGAGCCACCAGCAGCAGCAGCAGCACAACAGAATTCTAAACTTGTTAGAGAACATTCATTTGCATTGCTACAGGTGTGTGGGAAATCAAAGTGAATACTCATACAGTTCCTAAACATTCTTATGTTGCGGATGGGAGTGGAAGGCTTAGACAAAAATTTATTCAAAAAGCTCTGCCATTGAGTCACAAGGTCCAGAAAGGACTCCCTTGCTTTCTAAATCCCTTCTCAGAGAGGAGTCTAGGTGCAGTTGGATCCAATCTTAGCCTTGGATTATGTCAAAGGTTTAAATTTAAGGAATTACAGAGGTGTGATTGAACCACTTTTGTCCTTCAGGTTTTAATGAATGGCAAAATGAGAATATTTATATAAAATGAAACATTTATTACTGGACATGATCAGACAACAGTCTTAATCAGAATTATTTGCTTCACAACATAAATGCTAAAACTACTATTAGTATAGTATAAAATAGGATAGTGCACAATATTGAAGCAATTATATTAAAGCTAGTAAAAAGAAATAATTTTTGAGTAGAGATTTGACATAACTCACCCATACCAATGCCTGTGGGGTGAACTCTCTTGCTCAGCCTCGAGAAGTATCCTTGGAGGGTGTCCCCACTCAATGCAGGAATCTCCACACATACATTCCAAGAAGGGTTGTGTTAAAAGAACCTGTCTGTATGAAAAGGTACTGGACTTTTATAGTATAATGTGATTGACTACAAGTCACAAATTTACCAGCTACTGGCTTATCTGCCGCATTCAACTTCAAAAAGTAGGATGTGTGTTTGCAGTTTAGTGAACCAGACTAGGATAGAACAGACATCTTGAGTATGATCACATGGCACCTACAGGATGGCTGAGTGATCAGACGCAACCAGCATGGATTTAGGAGAGGTAGGTCCTGCCTGATCAACCTGATCTACTTTTAAGATCAGGTTACCCACCTGCTGGATGAGGGGAAGGCTGTGGATGTGTCTATATGGACTTCAGCAAAGCCCTTGACATCGTCTCCCACAACATACCCCTGAAAAAGCTGCAGTCCATGGCTTGGACAGGGGCACTCTGTGCTGGGTTAGGAACTGGCTGGAGGGCCAGGCCCAGAGAGTGGTGGTGAATGGTGCTGCGTCCGGTTGTCATCTGCTCATAAGGGGTGTCCCCCAGGGATCAGTGTTGGGCCCAGTCCTGTTTAATATCTTTATTGATGATCTGGATGAGGGGATGGAGTGTACCATTAGCAATTTTGCAGATGACACCAAGTTGTGGGGGAGTGTCAGCCTGATGGAGGGTAGGAGTGCTCTGAAGAGGGAGCTGGAGAGGCTGGATAGAAGAGCTGAATCCTACAGTATGAGGTTCAACAAGGCCAAGTGCTGGGTCTTGCACTTTGGCCACAACTTTTATGGTATAATGTGATTGACTATAAATTTACTAGCTACCAGCTTATCTGTGACACTCAACTTCAAAAAGCAGGATGTGTGTTTGCAGTTTGGGGAACCAGCACCCTGGCACCACAACAAACCCATGCAGCAATACAGGTTGGGACAGAGTGGCTGGAGAGCAGCCAGGCAGAAAGGGACCTGGAAGTGCTGATTGACAGGAAGCTGAACATGAGCCAGCAGTGTGCCCAGGTGGCCAAGAAGGCCAATGGCATCCTGGCCTGGATCAGGAACAGTGTGGCCAGTAGGATCGGGGAAGTGATTCTTCTCCTAAACTAAACTAGTTTGGACGCACTTTGAGTACTGTGTCCAGTTCTGGCTTCCTCAGTTTAGGAAGAATGTTGAGGTGCTGAAGCATGTCCAAAGAAGGATAACGAGGCTGGTGAAGGATCTGGAGCAAAAGTCCTGTGAGGAGTGTCTGGTGGACAGGGAAGTGATTTGCTATTACCATCATGGCTTCACCAAGGGAAATTCGTGTCTGATCAAACTTGTCACCTTATATGATGGAGTGGTTACATCAGTGGAGAAAGGAAGAGCTATGGATATCATTTATCTGGACTCCTGTGTGCCTTTGACACAGTCCTGACAACACCCTTCTCTCTGCACTGGAGAAATAGGGATTCAATGAGTAGACTGTTTAGTGGAGGAAGTTTGGATGGATGGCTGTATCTAGTAAATGACTCAATGTCTAGATGAACATTAGTGACAAGTGGTGTTCCTCAGCGGTCTGTATTGGTGTTTATACTGTTTAATGTCTTCATCAGTGACACAGACAGTGAGATTGAGTCCACCCTCAAAAACAACAAGTTGTGTGATGTGGTTAACTCTTATGAGGGTTCAGACACTGTCTAGAGGGCCCTGGATGATGACCTGTCAAGATCTGGGGCCATGTGAACCTTATGAGGTTCAGTAAGGCCAAGAGTTGAGGCAATACAAAGTGGTTGAGAGCAGCCCTGTGGAGAAGGACTCAGTGGTACAGGTCAGTGAAAAGCTGGACATGAGCAGGCAATGATTTGCTTTTGCCGCCCAGAAAGCCAATTATATTCTTGGCTGCAGCAAAAGTGTGGCCAGCGAGACAAGGGAGGTGATTCTGCTAATCTACTCCTCTTCAGTGAGACATTCCAAGTGGAATACTGTTTCTTGCTCTGAAGTCCTCAATACAGGAAAGATGTCGATCACTTGAAGTGGGTCCAGAGGAGGGCCACAAAGATGATCAGAAGGATGGAGCATTTCTTTTATGAGGAAAGACTGAGAGTTCATCTTGGAGGAGAGAAGGATCCATGAAGACCTAAATGCAACATTTCAGTACTTAAAAGGGGCTTATAAGAAAGGTTAAAACAACTTTTTAGTAGAGTCAGTAGTGATGGGACAAGGGACAATGGTTTTACACTAAAAGAGAGTAGATTCAGACTAATTATAAGGAAGGATTTTGTTCTGACGAAGGTGGTGAAGCACTGGAACAGGTTGCCCAGAGAAGTGGTGGATGATCCATCCCTGGAAACATTCAAGGTCAGATTGGACAGGGCTCTGAGCAACCTGGTCTTGTTGAAGATGGCTCTGCTTATTGCAGGGGAGATTGGAAGAGATGATTTTTAAGGTATCCTTCCAACCCAAACTATTCTATAATTCTTTGATTCCATAATCATAGTAGGTAGTCCTAGGGAGTCATTTGTCAAATGCTTGTCATGATTAATCAATGTTACAAGACATGCAATGCATATTATAAAAAATATTTTTCACACTAGTTGTCTTGAACAGACACTGAATATGATAGGACAGGCAAACACTGTATTTTAATCGAGCTGCCTTAAAAGGAATTGCTTTTTAGTGCATGATTCTCATTAACTGATTACAATGTGCGCCCATACATTAACATATGCATTTAGTAATTCCTGTCTGAATTGCATTGTATAGTGTACATATTTCAATATAAAGCAAGTGACTTTATTCTAAGGCACTTGTAGCTCTGAAAAGAGAAGAGCATGAAAAATACTTGGTCTGTTACTAGTGTCACATTAGAATAAACCAGGAATGATTATATAAATTCAATGACAGCAAAACAGGGCCAGCTACTTCAAATGCTGAAGTGATTATTTCTCAATTTTATTCTGTGATTAAAAACTATTTATAAAAAGTGCTTTAGGAAACAAAAGAATTGCAATATGTAAGCCATCAACTACTATATAGAAGGAGGCAGGTGTTGGTGCATTTCACTAACACTTAAATATTTAGCATGATCATTAAATTTTATATTGCACATACGCATACATTTCCAGCCAAGTGAATGCATGCAATAGAAATTTCAGCACTTGTCCCACATATTCAGTTCAGGAGAATCTGCCCCTTGTTGGTAGTGAATGAACAAATGAATGAGAAAAAGCTGCATAAGTATGGATAGAGCATCTAAATCAAGTGAGCTT
This sequence comes from Platyrinchus mystaceus, assembly GCA_035041135.1. Classification (NCBI taxonomy): domain Eukaryota; kingdom Metazoa; phylum Chordata; class Aves; order Passeriformes; family Tyrannidae; genus Platyrinchus; species Platyrinchus mystaceus. Next base: position 43,217,417 of record JAWWLV010000100.1, read on the forward strand.
TGGTGAAGGATAAACAAATGGGGATGCAAGTGTTGCTGTTCCCTGATGGCTTTTTATATCATCACCTCCCTTCTTGGAAAATGCTTTGAGTCTTTCATTAACACATTTTCAGATGGTTTCACTTTTCATAAGATATTCCCTAAAAATTCAGAATTGTTTAAAAAAACTGGTTAGAAGATGAATGCAAATTTATGTATAAGACAGTTCAGCAGATTTAGCATCGCTAAGTTGTCAATTTATTCATGTTTGATTCAACAACAAAAGATGATTTACAGCTATGGTAATTTAAAAGCATATATTTTATGAATGTAATTTAGCAACAAATTCCACTCAGGAAGTTCACAGACTGAGAATCTTTAGTTTCACAACTCTTATGAATACTGCAGGTTCAGTCAGATTTACATGGCTGCAACAAACATAAAAGCTTGTCCCTCCTGCTTTTGCCCTTGAGTAGCCAAGTTGCTCAGTGGCTGTCAGAAAGAAGCCAACCATATTTTCTTCCCATCAGAAAACTAACATTGTTCTTTTTATACTCCAGTCCACACAACACAAACTGAGGCTACATTGATGCATAGTCCTGAAAGTTTTTTTACACTCTGGGATTGAAGTGGGTACTGTGAGAGGTAGTTGCATCTGCAGCTCCAGAGAGAAGATGACTGGGTAAATAAGAAACACATTTTTATAGAACCAAAGAGAAATCCTGTCCCAGTGAGTAAAGCAAAGTAGGAAATATTCAAGAAGCCACAGAGTGTTGCTGACAAACTGTAGAAGATGGTTCTTACCTTTTTCATGGGTCTTCTAGCTAGCACATGTAATCTGAGAAGGGTCTTAAAAACATTCTTGTGCCATAGGCAAAGAGGGTGTCTAGGTGCTTGTCTCATCTTCATCCAATACATACATTTTTTAGGTTCTTACATCATGACATTGTAGGAAGTTACTTAATGTTCAACTACTGTCAGTAATAAATTGAATTTGATGTTCTCTTTATGACACAACTTTTACATTTGATGCCAGTTTTTTTTTTATGAACAAACTTGCCATTAGCAATCTCCTTAGTTGTGAACTGCATGAAACGAAATAAAATCCAGATAAGGATTCTTGGAGAATGTCAGTTGCTTGGTGACCATTTTCCCACTCCTCTAGGCTGGTACAGTGACATTCAAAGTCACCATAGCTGCTCTAGTTCCAGGAGAAGTTTTATTTTAGATTTATATTAAGATTTATGTCTTAAGTAGAATTTAGCATTTATGGCTTAACTCCTATTATCTGCTGTACTTTTCCTTAGGAGATAATAAAAAAAGGCAACAAGTGAGAACATTTACATGGTCGGGTTAGGCACCCTTTTCAGGAGAAATCACAATCCATGTTTTTGCCTTGTAAGTACCTACCACACAGAGGTTTCGATCTTTACTTTTTGTAATAAAATATTATTTTATAGCACTTCAGATTTCCAACCATTACTTGATCTCAGTATCAATTACCAAAATTCCCTTTGCACCAATCAGGACATGAAACTTACTTTTCAGTAAGACCTGAAATATCAAAAATTCATGCTAGGTTAAACAGAGAAAAAAATCCATTATTGGAGATTAACACAGCACAATGGCAGCATTCAGCAATAAATCTCTTGGAGAATAATCCAGATAGTCTTATGCTCTGATGTCATCCTTTTGATATCAACACAGACATGCATTTTTCAAGAGCATGATGTTACCACACTGTATCCTGTGTTAGTATCATAAGACTCGTGCTACAATAAAAGCCATGGCCTTTGATATGAAGCAAGTTTGCTTTCAACTATAGGACATCTTTCTGCATTTCATGAATGTTCACAAATGACACTTCGGTTTTCCTGACATAAAAGACATCAGAGAAAACAAAGTATGAAGTGTAATTGTACTTAATCAAGCACATCTTGCTTTCATAAACTGATTTTTTTTTTTTTTACTATAGGAAACTAAAATGTGATTAAAAGCCAGAGAAAGGCATCATCTTTTTGTAAATGTAGCTTAATTGTACTACCCTTTCTCCAAAAATTAAGGTTTTGCTGATAACTTCAGGACTTTATATCTACAGTTGCTTAGCTATTTATTTCTTACTCTGCCTCTCACTGCAGTTTGTTAAAGCGAATAAATTGAAGTTTTGATCACTATAAGAAACTCTCTAGCTTTTATACAAATTTGCTGTTGTCATGGAAAATTGGGATTGATTTTTACATAATGGAAAATTATGTATTGATTCAGTAAACATCAATACCAATCTGAGTTCATCAAATCAGACTTCAGGATTAAACCCAGTGAGTTTACTAAGCCATTAACAATGTGTTTATATCTCCCATCAAGACTTCTTACATAGAGGAATGTAAGTAGTCAGGCCTATGAGACTAAGAAATTAGTAGAAAACTGTAGCTATTCTGAAAATTGTAGCATTTGAATTTCATCCTCATTCAAAAAATTCAAAATTAAAACCTTTATTAGAAGTGGAATCAGTATTTTTTTCCTTTATTGCTCTCCTATCACACCAAAAAACCTCTCAAAATTAATCAATATTTGTTTAAGAAGTTAATTTATGGATATGTGAAATGTAGTGTTCACTGCAGCTCACAGTAGTCAAATATCAATGATGTAAAAACTGGAATATCTTTTATTGTTCATATTTTAATTGAAGTTAGGATTGTACTGGGAAATAAGATATTTGCAGTCATAAGCATTTACAAAAAGCCACATCTGGAGTACTCTGTCCTGTTCTGAGCTCTGCAGAAAGACAAGGAACTACTGGAGAGGGTCCAGCAGTGGGTCATAAAGATGAGTTGTGGTTTGGAACATCTCTCTTATAAGGAGAAACTGAGGGAGCTGGACATGTTTAGTCTAGAGAAAAGAAGACTGAGAGGGGATCTCATTGATGTATATAAATATGGGTGCCAAGATGATGGTGCCAGACTCTTTTCAGTGGTGCCCAACAACAGGGCAAGGGACAATGGCCATAAACTAAAACATAAGTTTCACCTCAACACAAGGAAGAACTTCTTTACATTGAGGCTGTCGGGGGGGGGGGGAGGGGTGTTTAGGATTCTTCCTCTCCTGTGTCACCTGATAGAGGTGACCCTGCCTTGCCAAAGGGTTTGGACTGGATGTTCTCCAGAAGTTCCTTCCAACACCTACTAATTGTCCGGTTGTCTGTTTTCACTATTTTTTTCTAAATTTTCAGTAAGTATTTTCAAAAGTCTATCCTGCATTTTGCTTGCAATTGGCCAATGATGGAGCTAATAGACACAGTCCAACTATAGTGACAGTTGATTTACGTGCAAATCCAGACAAGTGTATTTCCTTCAACAAAGTACCTAGCTGCTTTTGGAAGGACACAGTCCTTAACCACAGTTCTAGATTCATTTATAGTTGTTTTCTATGAGGTAGGCTCTTATTCAGAAATCTTCCATCTTTTATAGTTCCTCTCAGCAAGATTACTTCTTATGTGGTTGGAATTTCTTAGGATAGATAGATGGAAGTGACTTTCAAAACACCAAAACCTTGACACCTACATCTAATACAGACTGTCAGTCAATGCAAATTTGGCTTCACATTTTTCCTGAAAATACTCAGGGGTTTTTAGGAATAATTATATCTTTTTTTATTGTTTTCCTTTTATGGACTCTTTTTGTTATTTGTTGTTTTCATTCTGCATGATCAGTGATTTATCTCTGAGTTCAGTTCCTGGATTTCATATAAGCTGGTTATTAATTTTAATGCCAGTATCTGTGTAGAGTCTAATTTAGCTTTCACATCAAACCAGGGTCTAAAGAACAGATATAGCAGATCTTTCTATCTAGACTCATTTGGAACACAGTGTAACATTCAGGGAGAGAAAAGAACACTTCAAATTTAAAGGAAAATGACAGCAAAACACATAGCAGCGTATGGAGATTTTTAAAAAAAAGGAAACAATTGAGGATTTCACTGAGGCAAAAAAAAACCACATTAGAAATTCCAAAAAGAACTAAAAATCTAGCTTATAATTAATATTTGGAAGAGACAAAAAAATGTAGATGTCTGCCAAAATGAGGACTGTTGCCTTTAAAACAAGTGTGAATTAAACTATTTCTTTTATTGTTCATGTAAATGTTTAATCTCTTTTTCTTAATCTCTGGAAATGCTTTGCTTCAGAAGCAGGGCTGATTTTGTTGTTATTGTTGTTATTACTATTTTAAAAATTCTTAATTTTTTAAATGTCTTTTTGACAACATGAACCTGCAGTTCAGTGGAGCTGTACTGTTGTTAGTGCATCGTAACCATATTCAGAAATTCCCAAAGTGTATATGGCAGAGGAAGCAGTCTGTTGACTTATGCACTGATAACATTTATGAAACTTGACTAATACTCCTGACATCTAAAATATTTTTTTTATTTTTTTTCAAAGTAGCGTTTTATTTACAAGTTGAAAAGAGTCCACGTTTTGCTTACTTGCTCACCGGGTCACTAAGATACATGCAGTTGTGTGGATGCATTTTAACCTTGTGTATGTGCATTCTTTATTTGTTCACAGAAATTACTCAGTTGTATATGTACTTACTGTTGTAACTATATCTAAAAAATATTTAATAATGACTACTATAGATTGAGAGTTGAAAGACAGTAGCAGAAGTTCAGAACACTTTTTTTTTGATCTTTTTCCATTTTACCATCAGAAATTTAAATCTGGAGAAAATATTTAAGAAGCTAAGAAGGATTTCCATTCTGATAATTTGAAAAAGTAATTATAAGGTTTTGTTAAGTTAAACTTTAGATCAGTATGTAAATATGTGAAAAAAGGCATAATTTTCCTTGAAATTAGTGGATCACAGCATGTTTCGAGATAAATATGTGACTTCTCCTCTTATGAAAACCCCATCTTTAACATTCTCATCTATTCAACTTATTCTATGGCTTTACTTTTGGCTTACAATCTGTAAGGTAAATACTCTCCAAATTACAAATATTGTAGTACTGACAGAGAGACAGAAAGCATATTTTGATTTATTGATTTTTGCCACTAACCTTCACTTTGGAAGAATTCCTAATTTATCTCCAGAGATTGTGAATTTTTCCTCATCTCTAATAGCACTGTTGCTGGACAAATTGTAAATGAAGTTTATTCCTGAAGAGTATGCTGTCAGGGAATTGCTCTCCGCACAGTGAGGCCTTTTGAAGACATTTATTTTTTTCAAAATCTGAGTAGCCTCAGAGTGATAAGTTGTAAGTCACTTTGCTCTCCTTTTCCTGCCCAGTGTGGACAGACTGTCTAAGTATGTAGACTGGCTGTATACAACATGGCTACCTTCCCATTTATTAATGAAAACAAAGCGGCTTGCTATGCTGGTCACAAAAAACTCAAGTCTTTTATGTGTTCACCAAATTAAGTAAATATCTTTCTTACATAATTATAAAATTTTATCTACACAGAGGAACTAGAACTTTAGTTTTCAGTTTCAGTTGAAATTTAGAAGCCATGGGTTTCTTAATAGGTATGGGGGTTTTTTTGTTCTAAAAGAAAAAGTTCTAATACTCTATCATGTAATGGACCATGTTATTCAGTGCACCTGTTCAGATACTATAAAACTGTGAGAATCTAATATTAAAATTTGGCTTTGTGATTTTTTTTTCCTTACATTATTTTGGCAATTGCAGGACTACTGCTGCAATTGTTCTCAATGTACTTTGTATCTCTTGGATAAGTCAACTTCATCACTTCCTTACATTATGATGCTTTTATTTTTAGATTGGTTGAATTACTTTGTGTTTTCATAATTTTTAAACAATTTTTAAAGAGTGATGAGAATAAGAACTAACACAGATAATGAAATTTATTTCTTGTGGCTTCATTGAATATAAACATTATAATTTTATAAAGATTGTATAAAATTTAAATTTTATGTATTAATAATTATATTAATATAAAGAATATTTTATATATACTAGTTTTTTAAAGATTAATAGATTTTATATTTCTCTATTACTTATGTAGTATATGTGGAACACTGTGTTTTTTCTATTGTTATTCTTAACAAAAAAAAAAAGAACTGTCATATGTTCTGAAACTTAGCCTTAGTTCCCAGTTCTAAAACTTACTGTTTCACTTTATATCAAGCTGGAAAACAGTTATAATTCTCATATATTATCATAAATTACTGATAGATCTACACCAAGTTCTATTTGACACATAGATGGCTCTCTGGTCTTTTTCGTTATTATATTAGTTTCAGCAAATCTTAAAAAACCTGTCAGCACCAACATAGCAAAGAACAAAAACCAAGGGAATAGGAAACTTGACTTGCACTGAAAAATTATAAGATATACTCCTTAGCCCTTGTCCTTAAAGAGTTGCTTGCTTTCCTCTTTCTAGAAGACAAAATATAATCTTACAGTTTTACTATTTTTTTCTTAATGGAAAATGTTCATGGCCATACCAATGTAAGAGCTAGCAGTTTTTGTACAGTGTTGTCTCAGTTTAAATGAGACACAAGTGTGTTGCTGAGGATGAGTTATGAGGCAAGACCCAAACTCCTCCTTTAAGCAAGTGTAAATTCAGAATTAAAAGGCTCCGATTGAGATAAAATGTGGAAAAAGGAAAAATAACAGCCCTTTATTAAAGCATATATGCTGGTTGACTGAACAATGAAAGAGTACATATAAAACAACCGAATAATCCTATACCCAAAACCAGTCCCACTCAAAACACACAAATAACCAAATAAACAACAAAAGGTAAACAACTCAGTTTGTGCCTCTTTGGTGCAATCCCAACCAGAGTCAGCAGGGTGCGCCACTGGATCACTGGAGATGCAGAGCTTGTAATGTACTGTGCCAGCCAGCAGAGGGCACTGTTGGATCACTGGAGATGCCCACATGCAGTGGGGAGGGGGTGGGTTCTCCTCGGGTATGCTGGAGAAGCTGGAAAATGGAGGACTTCTTCCCCCCCCCCGCCTTCCCAGAAGGAAATGGGAGAGAGGGAGGAGGGAAAGGGAAAAGAAAAAAAAGGACAAAACCAAAAAAACCACAGGTCTTTCCCAACAGAGGGAAACAAAAAAAACTCAGTCCTCTAGTCAAGACGTGCAGAGCAGACTCCCCTCTCCTCTGATGTGCTCAAGAACTGCTGCCAAGGAGGAGAAGGAATAGGAACAGAGGAGGGAGGAAAAAAAAACAACTCTCCCCAGAACAGTGTCTCTCCCAAAGAAGGAAAGAAAGCTGCTCCTTCTACCAGGGCTCTGCCACTCTTGGCGCTGCTAAGCACTCTCCTGTCCCTTTGGTCGCCGCCCAAAACACTCCTCCCCCTGTCTCCCAGGAGATGAGACAAAAAGTAAAAAAGGAACCAACAGACAAAGTCTTGAGGACCATTTAACTCGGAATGCAGTCTCCCAGGCTAGTCCATTGTGTTACCTAATTGCTCAAGCCAAATCCAACATCCCTTTTACAATGGGCAGGGGGAAGGGAAAAATTCCTACTTAGTTTTAATTTAACTTAAACCATGACAAGTGTGAATGTCACTGTGCTATTACTGCTTATTCAATGTAAGGAGAGCAGAAGAATGTTCAGTGCAGAAAAATAATGACCACCACTTCTAATAATAGTCAAAAACTGGAGGCAGATTTTTCTAAGGAAAACTTTTTTTTACCCTGACACCTAAGAACATGTAAACCAATCTGCTTTAAAAGCCTGGAATCTCACAGTAATGCTACACAGTCATTTCTGTATTTGTCTTGCCCTTTGTAAATTATCTAGAAAATGGTAACATCTTTATATGGGAAATTATGGAATGGGTTTTACCTAAATAAGTAAGTACTACCCTTTCTTTGACTCAGTTACAGGGAGTACATGTAACTGGACAGGACAGGGTTTTGCTAGCAGAGTTCGTCTTGACTTGATAATTCACTCTTCAGTAGCTTCAATCTGTTCACCTTCAGGTTATACTGTACACCCATCCATAAACTCATTGACTCAATAAAAGATAGGATGCATCAGCTCTTTGAGAAAATGGTTTCAATTTGTTCCCAGTTAATGTCTGATCTGAGTTTGTTGTTCTGTAGGTGTATAGTAGACTTATAAAAATGAATGAGAATGAGTGATAGTATGTCTGAGTGTTTATTATAATTTTCATTACCTGTATAGGGCAAAATAAGTTAAACAATACACACACATTGTAGAAATCTTCCTCCCCAGTGATTCAGGAATCCTGCCTGACATTTTTAAATGTAGTGGTTGATCACTCACAAGATTTTTTTCTCACCAGTTCTCCCACTCCATCTGTTACACTCTATAGGACTTTCCATTCCTGTAAATGACCTTGCCTCTTTTCAGTGCGGTCCTGGAGAAACAGGAGTGGCAAGTATCGCAATACAATATTCAGTGTATCAGTCCCTTTCTTAATCTTTTATTTCAGATTTGTCCAAGTTTAACTGACTTACATTTATGATTGATAAGCCAGAAAACAAGATGTCATTGGAATCCAGAAAAGTGAAGCAATGTCAGGTCCTGATGCTCCAGACTGGAAAAGAGTAAAATAGAGCTAAGTGGGGAGTAAAGTCACAATTATTTTATCATGTAATTTCTATCTAAAGATCAAATTTTACTTTTCTTTTTGAAGTAATAAATGTAATGTTTGCATGGACTAAAAGTCTGAAACCACTACATCTGTATCTATCATAACACAGGACAAGGTTTACTTCTTTCATTCTTCTTAAATTCCTTCCATAAGAGATTTGCTTAAGAAAGGCTTAAACGAGGTTTTCCAATGCATGTTAATGATCTCATACTTATTTTAAAATTATAATTGTATGGATTTTGTTTTATTAAGCATTGTGTTACCATGACTCCTAGTTTTAAATTCATCTGTTCGCTGACAATATAGGAATTCTATGTTAAACAGAGTCTCCCTCTATAGGCTCTTCCACTGTCTTAAAGTTCTTATTTAATTGGAATCATAGTATCATAGAATGTTAAGGGGTTGAAATGGATCTAGTCCCAACGCTCCCTGTCATAGGCAGGGAGACCTCCCAGTAAACCAGGTTGCTCAAAACCTTCTCCAACCCAGCTCTGAACACTGACAGGGTGTGGGAAATTATCAATAGGTGTTAGATTCCATAAAGTAGCATCTTGAATAGTTTACAATATCTCTTGCTAAATACAAATAGTGCCTCTAGCTTCCTGGGGACCCATTTTGCAAAACACAGAGGTGTCTTTGCAGGGTCAGACGGATGTGAAGGGGAGAACTGCAACTGTTCCTGGTCCAAGCCTTGAAATCTCAACTTTGACCTGCAGCTTTAGAAGTCATTGGTCACAATAGTAAGACAGCTTGTTCAACCATCATGACAGCTAAAATGACCTTGAAGTCAAAAATCACTATCTGAAGTCATCTAGCCCTTTCATGAATTGATTGCTAGTCAAGATACTGTCAGAAATGCTGTCATCACTCTTGTCCTCTAAGTAGACGAAACTTTCCACAACTCTGTCATTAATTTATGCATAAACTCTGGTTCTTTTCAATAAAAATGGTAATCTTCATTGGGCTGTTTGAGAGAAAAGGAACAAAATTCTGAACTGTGACTGTGTGCACCAGGAATACATTTATCTAAAATGGCAATGTGCAAATGAGTGCAAACATATCTTCATCTGTAAATACATAGCTTTACTCATGCTCTAGCAGCTTTTAGAAAATTTTATTTGGTTTTAAAAAATCTTACATATGCTTTTTTCATTATTTTAAATTAGTATTTTTCTGTATTTACTTGGAATTAGTAATACCCAGAGTTACTCTTTTATGTACTATGACAGAAAAATTGATGAACTACAGGGTTTTTTTCAGGCATTAAATAATAAATACATTGTTTTCCATGCATAGATACCATTTTTTTTCACTGTGACCTTGACATCTTACTAATTATCAGATAGGTCAAAGTAAAAATACAGACAGTGTTTTCTAGGAGAAAACTCTATTTATTAGAACAGAAAAGAGCACACTCAAAAAATAAGTTATATCAAAGTAGTTGTATCTTTCACTGACAAAATTATTTTTAAAATATATGTAATATTTCTATGTGCTTTTCATGTACAATAATGATTCACAATATTCTAATTGAGGAATTCTTCATCCCTACAATAGCAGTAAATAAATAAAATTGCACGTACTTTTTATAAGCTGACATTTCCTCTTTTTTTGTTTATTCTTATGCATTGTAGCTTGCAGAATTTATAAAAAATTTTTAACTGTATCACATATAAGATATTTCTGAAAACACTAATAAATATTTTTGATCAACAAAATTAAGAAACAGAAATCATTTTGCATATTCTCAGAACAGTTTCCCTTCATAAATGTACATTTCAAAATGTTATGAATTTCTTGTAGTTGATATACAGTCTTGAATATTTTCAGAGTTGTATTGCTATCATCCATTCTCCTTTTGCAGGTAGTTCTACCTTAATTTTTAGAATCAGTCATAAAATGTGTGTACATGTAAATATGCAGACAACAATTCTGTCCTCAGGGAGAACAAAGCATTTACCCAGAAATGTTTGTGATAATTCTGTCAGAAAAGAGCAGTCCCACAACACCCTTAAAACTGTTTTTATTTGGCTATATTCCCTGTCTTTCTTTCTTTCTTTCTTTCTTTCTTTAGTTCTTTCTTTCTTTCTTTCTTTCTTTCTTTGTTTCTT
>JAWWLV010000100.1:43228198-43254335 GCA_035041135.1 Platyrinchus mystaceus
GTTCCTTCTTTCGTTCGTTCTGTCCTTCGTTCTTTCTTTCTTTCTTTCTTTCTTTCTTTCTTTCTTTCTTTCTTTCTTTCTTTCTTTCTTTCACTGTTACACTGTATTATGATATTTTTCCCTAAAAACTGTTAGGATTATCTGTTTCTATTCTTCTCCCTTTTTTTCTTTTTCTTAGTGCAAAAGAATTCTTCCTATTAGTACAATTATTTTTCTAGAAATATTATAACAATAATAAGTAAAGCAAGACAGAAACACAATGGTTTCACTGCTCTAATTAATTTAGCTTTCATTTTATCCCTACATTTCATATGTGTATGAACTTATATGTACGTATATACCTTCAGAGTTTTATAGAGATTTTTATGTTTCTTTTTTTTGTTTTTCTTTTGCTGTGTCTTTTTTTATTTCTTTTTTAAAACCTATGTCTACAGTATTTTAAGGTTATATATTTAAGTAAATTTGGCATGTTTCCATCCGAAGTGAATTAAATCTTTTAGTGAAAGAGAAAAAAAAAAGAGAAAAGAAAATTTGTTTTGGGGAGGAACTTACTTAATTGAATGTTTCACTAAAACCTATTGCAATTTCCATTCAGTGTTTAGTATTTTGATGATCATATATTGAAAATCCTTAATGGGACCCCTGAAACAGGACTTGCATTCCTTTTGGTTTTGTTTTTTTTTTTTTCTCTTATGTTTATGCATATTTTCTCACTTGCTCATGCACAACTGAATGTGGAAGCCTGGAAATAAGCAGTAGATTTTTGCACAGTGTGAACAGAGATGACAGGTTTGTTTTAATAAAATAGACATCTGATACATAGTTCTCCACATTTTTAGGTAAGCTTGAAACAATACATTGCTAAGCTCCTTTCCAAACAGTTCTACCTCAGTTTTTATTATAGGTCAAAATCCTTGGGGTTTCCTTTACCAGTTAAATATTAGAGATTTAAGAAATATTCCTGTCTCAGTATGCTTTAGTCAATCACAATTCTTCTGGTTCATATTGTCTTTGGGCTATGGCAGTATTGCTGGCAACAAAATGACCTATATGACAAGGCACATCCCATGTCTATGAACATATGGTCTAACATCTTGTACTCCTTTAAGAACACCATTGTGGTTTTCTCACATTAGCTGTGTTATCTGTTACAAATGCTGTGCATTTGGCTAGGAAAAGGTTCAGCGCTCTTAAAGATTTTTCCATTACAATGACATTATTTTCGGTATTGCCTTGATTAATGGAGAGCATCTTTTAGAACAAAACAAAACACAAAAATTGCTGATATATAATTACCTTGGAGTATAAGACTAGATGAGAAATTACCATGTGGAAGTTTTTATCAGTATGATTGCTAGCATCTGCCATTAGTGAAAGCTACATTTCATTTTTGAGCGACTACTCCTTGAGCAGGAGAAAATGTGCAAAGCTGTCCTTTGTGTTTGTTTGTTTGTTTTTCCTAAGTGTAGTTTTAAGTATTCTCTGTGTGACTATATTGAAATATTGCATATTTTTACTTAATAGTGGGTGAATAATTTCTTTAATAAAGCATTGAAACAGAAACTTAGGCAACTACTCATTTATTTGATAGGCAACAATAAAATATTTCCCTATAACCATTCCAAAATTTCATTTTGGGTCAATAATTCTCTTTATGTTTGCCTTTATGCTTGTCCATGCCACTTGTGCCTAGATTTTCTAATAACAAAATTGGCTGTACAGGATTTACAAGTTCACAGAAAAACAGTCTCAAAAATTCTCTGTGTTTAACCTCTTTCATAATGTCTTCAAAATGTAGACAACTCGTTTAAAACGGTAGATTTCACTCTTAAAACCTGTTGTAGCTTCAGGCCACTTCTCCATAAGGTTTAGTAATAGTTTGCACTCTTCTATTGACCAGAAGCTGTCAAAAAATAAATAATTTTCTTATTACTTTGGCAATGACACACTAAAAGAAGCAAAATAAACCATTTATAAAATTTGCTTTAGAATATGAACTCTTGCTGAGTTTAAAATATTCCTCAGACCAATGTTGTCAATGGTCCTTTATCAGAGAAAAGTTGCTTTCTAATTTCTTCGTCACCATCCATATTTGGGTCATGTGCTTGCAGCAACCTTGTGATGATTTACTCAGACATCAGATATGAATGATCAGTCTATTTGGTTTGGGTTTTTTAAAGTAAAAAACCAAAACCCAAAAAACCCCAAACCAAGCAAAACAACAAAACAAACAAAAAAAGCCCCCACAAACAAATAAACAAAGACAACCCCCCCAAACAAACAAACAAAAAAATCATACAATCAAGCAAAAAAAACCCCCAACCCCATAACTGAGGACTTGCAGAAGCAAAGTACTACCTTTACACATACTAGAGTTTTAAATGAGCATCTCATTTCCCAGAGAACTGGAAAAACTTGAGTGTGTGTATGCATTCAGAAATTCTTTCACTTAAACTTTTATTAGAGTTTTGAATTAGTATCTCATGTCCCAAAGAGCCAGAGAAAAACATGAATGTATATTTCTTCAGAAACCCACTCATTCAAATTTTAAAACAAAGCATAGATAACATCAGGTTTTATCAGCACTAAATGTGTTAGTGAAGTAGTTGAAAGTTGAGTACATGGCATTGGAGATAGGCTATCTGTAGGGTTTACTACTAGTTCTGCACATCTGCACTACGATACTTTGCCTTTCCTTCTTAGAATCTCTCCTGTCCTTATTTTTCATTGGAATTTAGCAACAACTTCTTAACCAATATGAATACATGGAATAGTTAGCACTAGTAAATGCTGTTCTCAAAAGAAACTTTGTCAGTATTCTGAATTAAAAAAAAAAAAAAAAGCTGATTTCTGTTGGGTTTTGCAAAATTTCCATAGGTTATATTACACACATTCTCAAAGGATGTAGTACCATCCATTTCCACAGCTACAGTATTTTTTTATTTTTTTTTTACTTTGTAAAATAATGTTCCAACTAGAGCTGTATCCATTTATTTGGTTGAGAAAGAATCCTTCTTTAGATATATGTTCACTGTTAAGAAATGTAATAGAGAATAGAAATCATAGAAGCAGGCTCAGTAAAATCTCAGATTTTCCTGTGTAAAAATATCCCTCCCGTCCAATAATTTTTCCTGGAATTCAGGCAGAATTATGATTACTTCAAAAGTTGTTTACAGAGAAAGCATATCTCTGTGCTCTGTGTTCAGTTGCAGTGCTGGTTTTGGTTGGGGTTTTGTGTGTGTATTTTTTTTTTAAATTTAGTTTTATTTTAATTTTTTACTTTTAAGTGTTTGGCATTCCAAACTCCTTTCAAATAAAGATTTTGATTGAGTTTTTTATTGAATTTATTGAGTTTTTATTGAGTGAACCCAGGTATATATTCAGATTCCTAACTCTTGGATAGCACTAAATTCTACTTTCTCCTAAAACTAAACTGAAATTTTTATTTAACTGAATCATGTTTGATAATTACATTGGAATAGATTTATAGAAATCCACAAAATACAAGGCAATTGAGGACCTTTTCCAGAAAAATGTCATAAGGTTGTTTTAGAACAGGCATCCTCCAACTACGGCCCGCGGGCCAGAACCGGCCCCCGAAGCTCCCGAATCCGGCCCGCGCCCGCCTTCCCCGCCACAATGACTTAATCCCCACCTTGTTCTCCGCCTGCCTCCAGGGGGCGCCTCTCGCACACAATCCGGCCCGCGACCAGTCTGTGGGAAGTGAAAACGGCCCCCCACCTAAAAAGTTTGAGAGCCCTTGTTTTAGAATATAAAATTACTAAGATGGAAGTGAGCACCCAGCCACAGATATTTTAAAATTGTTTATAGTCTTCTTTAGTGTGTTCATTAGTGCCCCTGGCAAAAAACAATAGGACTCTTCTGACTGATGGTTGAGAGACCATACCGGAAGTTGAAAACATTGCCTGACTCTCAGAGAAGCTGACTCTAAAAAGTGTCAGAGTAACAGAAATAGCATAAAATTTCATAGTTCAAATGGCAGGATCGTGCATTTTAGGACAAGTAAACACTGTTTTTATCTGTTCAGGTTTTTAAGCTAGAAAAGGAAAACAAGAAAAAATATCTAAAATAATTAATCAAACATGAAGCTGTTTTTATTAGGGAGAAATACTAATTACATGTTCAAATCATTGAGAAGAATTCACCTAATTCAATATCAAAATTCAGTTATTTTTAACAAATATAAAACAAATTTGGTAACCATTTAAATCACCTAATACTAGGGAATGCACCTTAAACAAAAGGATCTGAAAAAACATATTCTCACGAAACAAAGAGGAATGAAATTACTGTTGTCTAGAAACAGAGCTGGGAAGGAAATACCACACAAGGAGTGAAAGGGTAGTATCTGCCTAAGTACCAATGTATGTGCATTGGCCATGAACACATTCATCCAGGAAATAAGTTTATGACCACCAGATGCAAAGTATTCACAGAGAATAGGTAACAAATTGAAGCCTGTGGAGAAAAGAGTTACACAACAGTTGCAGCCGTGGAAAGTGATCAAACTTACTTGCCCAGGAATTTCTCCACCAGTCCTATATTCCTATTTTAAACTGATGCAAAGGAAACATTGGAATATTCTGAAGTGTAATACTGTTTTATGTAACCAAGCAAAAGCCTGGAAGTGCAAAATAGTCTTTTTACTATCCCCTAACCCTCCTCACTCTTCCCTTGTTCATGTCTGAAGAAACACATGGTGAACTGTCACACTAACTACACAGAAGAAGGCAGTGCTTCTCTATATTTGAGAAGGCTTGTAATTATTATTTTAGATTTTATCCTTTTTAATTTTTTTTTTATTTTTTTAATAAAAGAATTTATAAACTATAATTTAAAAATAATTTCTTCAGAAGATTTGGTTTTATTTAAGGCATTATCCACATGCAATAATCCACATGATAAGATGTGAGAAATGAAGTGATTGATTAAATGACTAAGCTGACCTGCAGGAAGGCACTAAAAACTTCTTTGAAAGAAATCAGTCATTGAGCAAACTGGTTCCTGCAGGCTCTAAGGCATAATAAATGATGTTACTCTTTTTTTTTTCTTTTTTTTTCTTTTTTTTTTAATTTAGAACTTTCCAGTTACTGCTGAGTCATTTGATGGCAGTTTGTACCTACTGTGAGGAGAAACTGGGCAAAAAAAAACTATCTGTCTTTTGTATTGACCTGATTTGTTATGTATATTTAAGCAATATATTGATCTAGGAACTTATGAGGCTGGCAGAATTTTAAAATAATAGTGTAAAAGCAAAAACCAAAATTCTGAGTCTTCCATATGCAGAACTAATCATGCAGTAGAGGATTAAAATATTTTGAAACTCAGTGAGTTAAATCTATCTTTATGAAATAAAGTCCACTGTAAGACTATTAGGCTTTTCAATCTTGTCAAAACAGTAGTGGTTTTCTTTCAGGTATGTTCATATTTCTGACAACCCATGTCTCAATCTTAGTATTTAAAATTCAAACATATTCCCCAGATTATTTTTCCATGATGTGTTGGTGTATAATTATTCTCATTAGTAGAAAAGAGTATGCAAGATGCTCCCTGATTTTTCCTTTCTTTTAAATCTAATCACCCATAATATTTTGTAATTATAGCCTTCTTCTCTAGGAATCTTTAAATGACAAGTCCATGCTTGTGCAAGTAATGCAGAAAAACAATGTTTAAAAGTATACTTTCCCTTCAGATTATTTTGTTATGACTTTTTAGTTTTCAAGAGATAACAGAGATAGAAGTGTCTGCCTATTAAATAACAATGTCAAATGCCATTAATGTAATGATTAATTAGTCTACCAAAAATATAATTAATTCAACCAGTTTATATTTTTACTCACCTGTAGAAAAAAGCTTTTAACTCTGCATCAAAGTGCACATTAATTTGTGCGAGTGCACACAAACAGTGGATTATTTGTTATATCAAAACTATATGGCCAAAAGGAAGGATATTCTCTATATAGGAAATAATTGCTAGCCCAATTAAGCTCTAAACAGCTTAATCAAAATAAAGAAGGTATTTATTAGTCCATTTACAGCAGAGCTTACATTTTGCAGTCTGTATTAGTACAGTGAAGCCTCATAAATAATACAATGAAGCTTTTTATTCAAGAAAACTCACTAGTACCTGTAACCTTTTTTCCCCCATAGCCACTCCTTCAATTTCATCCCAGGTCCTAAGCCTGAGACTTCAGACTCCTTGAAAACAGAAAGGTAGTGTGTAGTTTTGGGTAGCTGTTAAGTCTCAAAGTCTTCACTGCTGAAGCTGACAGCGTAGATCTGGTTAGATACACCTCAGTGTCCCAAAGTGCTTGTTCTTGTTGTTTCCCAGCTAAAGCCTGCAATGTGTATGATCACTTCCTCCAACCCCCCTAATCATAAGCATCCATTGTTGGTCACAGTGCGACTCTGACAACCTCAGCCCTTGTCCAGATACAGCATTCAGAGGGCTGAATTATCAGTCTGTTCAACAGTGGTCACTTGGCCACTGGACACTGGTTAAAGAAAGCTCAGAGTAGACAGGGGCCAAGAGCAGCCGAGCCAGGTCTTGAGCCCCCACATCGACAGGCCAACATAAACCAACATTGTAATTTTAGAGGTAGTGTATACTTCTTTGAGGAGAATATTTTCCTCTTTGAGAAGAAATAATTTGATTTACTAAGATGTCTTTGTGTCAATTCATGTCAAATATATTACTTTTTACAGAGTATGAAGTAATTATATCTGCAAGTCATCTTTAGTTCATAGAAAAACTTTTCACAGGTTTGGTAAAGTTAATGAATGATAATTACTTCATAGTCCTTTAAGAAAAATTAGGGGAGTGGGAACTTAAAAATTCAGACTCTGTAACCGGTAGAGGAAGTCTTTGTGCAGATACTTGAAATGTCTCATAATCTGTATTGCTGTCAAGAATAATTCTTTAATAAAATACATCTCCCTTCCCCAACATTTATTAAAAAAAAAAGGGGGGGGAGAGGTGGATGTCTGCTCTTCATTCGTTCTGTTGAAGAAACATGAATTTCATTTTTTCCCCTTATTTTGTTTTACCCTATGAGTGGGCCATAAAAAAAATTTTGAACATCTCATTTACTCCCACAGTTCTAACTAATACCTTTTCTCTGCTGACTCTCAAATTCATCGTGTCTTCTCATCCAGTTCTATATCTAGATCTTCCTGTCCAGAATTTTTTCAAAAATTTGTAGTGATAGGTTGTGGTAGGTTGACCTTGGCTGGATGTCAGGTGCCCACCCAGCCACTCTATTACTCCCTAGCTGGACAGGGGAGAGAGTAAGATGGAAACAACTCATGGGTTGGGATAAGGCAGTTTATTAAACCAAAAACTAGATGAAAGATTGCATGCACAACAGCAAAGTGAAAGATAACACGGTTTATTCTCTATTTCCCATGAGCAGCGATGTCCGGCCACTTTGAGAAGCAGGACTTCAGCACACATGACGGCTCCTCCGCAGGCACCCACTGGAGACAATGAATGATCCCCTCCTGCTACTTGCCTTAGCTTTCGTATCTGAGCTGATGTCATATGGTTTGGAATATCCCTTTGGCCAGTCTGGGTCAGCTGGCCTACTTGGGTCCCCTCCCAGGATCTTGCCCTCAACTGAGGAAGGAATGTTACAGCACTGATTCTGTGCTCAGCAGCAGCCAAAACATCAGTGTGTTATCAACACCCTTCTAGCTACCAATGCAAAGCACAGCACTGTGAGGGTATTATGGGGAAATGAACTCCAGCTCAGCTAGATCTAATACATAGGTCCAACACACCACACACTAAATGGCTTACCTTGCTTTTAAAGCCCTCTCCATTTTCATTACAAGCAATTGTGACAGTAAATAGACATTTGTTGAGGTTTTCACTATCAATATTGTGTTAAGACCTACCCTATTCCTCAATTTTACAAATTAGTTTTGCCAGCTCCTTCTGCTTTGTACTTCACATTTCCTCTAAACTATCTCCCACTCGTGCATCAAGACATCATGCTATTTATGCCTTCTGTTGATATAATGCTCTGTTATCCAGCCTTCCCTCCCCTTTCCTTCCTCTCTCTTCTTTATAGTCTTAGATGCCCAAATCAGTTAGTCAGGGTTGAGGGTTCTTCACATGGTCAGATTGAATAGAGGCATCTTCTACCTGCCAAATTTTGAATCTTATCCTTTTATGAGATGTTCAAGTTTCTAGATAATCACTAGACCCTGGCTGCTGGTTCTGCATGATACAGGACAGTTATACTTCTCAAAAGCCACAACAGATGCCTTATCTTTGTGCTTGATTGACTCCCTGCCTTGCTTTGCTCCTTCTTCTTTTCTTAGAGCAAAAACAGTCTTTTCACAGCTTTCAAGTTTTCTACTTTTCACTGGCCAATATGAACCATCAAAAAACTGTTCATCATTCTTGGCCTCTGTTTCCAAAACTTTTTTATCTTTTTCCATACCTAAACATTCAAAACATAACAAAAGACATAGGGTACTAAAACTGTTTCATGCCACAGTTGTCTGATCTTCTCTTTTATTTTAGCAACTGATCTAAATCTGTAGGGTGGGGTTTCATCTGCCATACCTCTAATAGATTCTGAGTGAGCTATTAATGTTTTGAAATTCCATAAAAGTATCTTGTTTTCATATATTTGTTTTGTACTTCATGAATAATGTGTAGTCTTAGGGGGAAAAAAATCCAAACCCAAAACAACAAACCAATAGAAAACCAAAAAGTTTCTTCTTTGTTCAAATCTCTGCCGAATTGTGGGTAAGTGCATGTAGCAATACTAGATCATATTTTTGTTTAAGACTTTTTTACTTTTAGAACAGGTATCAAATTCATAATCTTCTTAAATAACTTTTGAGGGAGGATTTTCAAGTTGGTAACTACATATATGTAAATATTACACAAACTAATAATGTAAATTTTCTCTTTATTTGTATCTAGTTGATTACACCTCTAGGTAAGCAGTGCATCTCCATCATCCTTGCTGAAAGGAGGAGAGGTCAGGTTATAAAACATCTAAACAAGATCTTCCCAAGTTATTAATTCTGATGTAAGATTTACTGGCAGATGCAAGATCTTTTGTTAAATCAACTGATACACTTTGAGAACTCTTTTTCAATCACATATTCCCATATTAGTATTTGATACAGAAGGACTGAATTCAGTCCCAAGTAGATTTTGACAACTTTTAGCTAGAACCAGACATACTGGTTGAACAGAGGGGAGTGAGAAAAAAGGAGAGTCATATCTTTGAAATACCATCCCTATTTTAAAGACAGACCCCAGAAATTACCACTCATGGATCACTGAAGCTTTTATTAGGAGTGGGTGGAAAGGAATTGTAGTGCCCCATAAAATCAGTATAATTATTTAGGCCTGTTCACGGGAATTGTGAATTTTACTTCTATGGCTTGTCTTTGGTTTTCTTGAGAAACAAATCCAAGAAGTCAGAACTTAAGAAGTGTGAATCTTTTTTTTAATAAGTGTGAAATTTTTTTTTTCACATTTATATCTTTTATCCACTGCTTGCTTCAATTAATTCTATAAACTTTTTTTTTTTTTAATGCTGTCCCACAGTTACCATGTGGGTAATTACTGAAGTGGGTTGCACTCTAGAATGTACTTCATTAAAATCTGAGAATTTTAATAGCTTTGTTCTTCCTAAGATTTGAATTTGTTGCTATGATGTCAACTGGTTTAAGATATGTTTTTCTAGATTTATGACTGTGAAATTTGTCAGGTAGGAATTAAGCTTGTATTGAAATATCTTTCATTATTTCACAGAAACATAGATTCACAGAATCACAGAAGGGATAAGGTTGGAAGAGACCACAGTGGGTCATCTGGTTCAACTTCTTTATCCTCTACAACTGTCTGAAAGGAGATTGTAGTCAGGTGGTTGTTGATCTCTTCTCCCAGGCAAAAGGACAAGAGGACACAGGCTTAAGCTGCATCAGAAGAGGTTAGGTCAGACATTAGGAAGAAGTTCCTCACAGAAAGGGTGATTGGGTATTGGAACAGGCTGCCCAGGCTCCACTGTCCATGGAGGTGTTCCTCATATTCAAATGGAATTTCCTGTGCAGCAGTTTCTGCCCTTTGCCTCTTGTCACATTCTTCAGCACCACGGAGAAGAGCTGGGCTCCATCCTCATGACCACTTCCCTTCACACTGATGAGGTCCCCTCTCAGTTGTCTCTTCCCATAGCTGAAAAGGCTCAGTTCCTTCAGCCTTTCCTTTTAATCGAGATGTTTTGGCCCCTTAATCGTCTTTGTTGCCCTCCATTGGACCAGATCCAGGAGCTCCATGTCTTTCTTGTCCTGAGTAGCCCAGAACTGGACACAGCACTCCAGATGTGGCCTCACCAGGGCTTAGTGGAAGGGCAGGGTCACCTCTCCTGAACTCATGGCAATGCTCTTACTAAACCACTCGGAATACCGCTGACCTTCTTGGGTACAAGGACACACTGCTTGCTCATGGACAGCTTGTTGTCTGCCAGGACCCCCAGGTCGTTCTCCACAAAGCTGATTTCCAGCATGTTGAGACCCAGCCTGTACTGGTCCCTGGAGTTATTCTTCTTCAGGTGCACTACCCTGCACTTCCCTTTGTTGAACTTCAAACAATTCTTCTCTGTCTGTCTCTCCAACCTGTCCAGTTCCTTCTGAAGGGCTGTACAGTTCTTTGGTTTCTTTCTGTGGAGATTTTAGTTATTAAAGGGCAGTTGCTAAGACAGCTACAGCAAGTGATTTCTGAACATGCTGGAAATTCAAAGTGTCTACATATTGTAAAAATGCAGATAGCTGCAAGACTGCAGAAAATGTTCAAAAGGAGACGCTTAGAACTCCCTTTGCCATACCTGAAAACAACATTAAAGGGGATCAGGCACATATGGATCTAATGGTGGGCAGCACACTTTGTGTTATTCCTCTGAAGCTGGTTTAAAAGTTGCAGTCCACATGCTGCTGCTTCCAGATGTTTTCTGTTCAGTATAGGGAGATTATCAAATGTCATATTGTCACCCTGTATCAGGACTCTGGTGCAATATCCATTATAATACTTGGGAATAAAAATGCTCAGAGGAAGAGCCTTTGTCTGTGGTTTGCTGTATTGTTTCAGCTCGTGTTCACTGTAACAAACCTTGAGGCGGTTGGCAGGTGGTATCAGACAGAAGAGATCTCAAGCCCCTTCATCTTCCACTTGACAAATAGACCATTTCACATCAATCTTGTGGTTCAGTGAATTTAGGGGAAGTTTACAGCATTCTTCTGTCCTGAAACCTCTTGATCTACTGTTACTACTTGTTGTTCTATGTAAATTACTGTATTGAAGATAGATTTCCTCCTATTTCCTGTTTCATTGTAATCTCAGTTGCAAAACAATGAAAACATTCTGTTTGATTCACTTATGAAAGCATGATTATTTCTGTTAAAGTACATTTAGGTGTTATGATTAAATAAAATTATAAATATTATGCTGTTATGTTACACTAGGAATTATTTCAGTATATTAAAGGGACATTTTGGGTATCACCAAGAACAATGAATATTGGTGAAATTAGTTCTGAAAATACACCAAATAAGAATATAAGTGTTTTGTAAAATACTATTAGATTTACTGGTACATTAAAGTACATTTATTTTCAGTTCTTAAATAGTACATGGGACAATGCTACTTAGATAAGAATTATGCAGTGTTGGTACACTTAATACTGAAATAGTTGGTTTAAATCAGAGCAAATATAGAACTTTCTGATCACATAATCTAAGTGGTAACTACTGAAAAGACATTACCTGCACAGTAACAGGAACCTAAACTTTATGGATTTTTATTATTTTTATGGTGAGTGACACAGATATTAAATGTATATTTGGTTGCATTCACCCATTTAATAAGGTCTAAAATGCTATCACTTCAAACTAAAGTTGATTAAGAAATAGTAAGGAATCCAATGACATTAACTTATTATTTTACACATAAAATACATTCAAACAACTCATTTATCAGAAAGGTATAATTTTTATGTTAAGGAGAAATTTCTGGGACAAATTAATTTGCTTTAAAGATTTACATACATATAAGAATTTAGCTGACAACTAGTATTTAACCTTTACTTGATATAATGTTTTGTCTAACAAATTTGCTCTTTTTTCATAGTCCTTCAGTGTATAGTTATATGACTGATACATTTGAGATCACAATATTAGGTGTACATATATTTTGTTTGAAAATTAATTTAACTTTAGCATTTAAAACATTACAGATTACAAAAAAATTAATTTAAAAAAATCAGTGATTTTAAAACTGAAATAGATAAAATCTCCCTAAAGTAAGGAAGGTAAACTGGAAAAAGCAAGGATGTGCATTAGTTTCCAGTTTTATTCATCAAAACTCATAGAATTACCTTGAATTCATAAATGGTGAATGCTTTCTAGACAGGAAAATAGCTTTCCAATCACCCTCAGTTGTATATTTATTATTCTGAAAGACAGTCTCATCTTTGCAAAAAGGGCAAAGAATCATAATACTACACCATAATGTTGAATGGTGTTTTTAAAGCTGTTCACAGGAGCCATCTGTCTCCCCATTTGTTTAAGCTATAGTGAGGTATTGACCTCTGAAGGTCTACTAGCCTCTTCCAAAGTTAGCTCCAACCTTATCCTGACTCCAGACAAGGCATGCAAAATACTATACGGTAGCTTCTTATGTTGGCAGCATTGTACCAATGTTACTCAAGTGACTGTGCACACAGCAGTAATCTAAGCTGCATCTGCAGCCAAAGATATCTGGCATTTCATTTTCATTGTGCAATTCATTAGGTGCCAACCAGTCCTTCAAAACTTGCTCCTACTTGAAAATTACCTTTTTCACACACACACACACACACACACACACACACACACACACACACACACACACACAAAAAAATGTCTCATGAATTTCATGAATTCATGAATTTCATGAATTCATGAATTCCATGATTGGGAAGATATATTACTGTGCATGAAACTGAGATTGTCACCTTCAAATAAGTATTTGAAATTCAGTACTTTTGCAAAGCCTATAAGCTCATATTTCTGATGGAAAATTACTATCTAGAGCTCTAATAAGAATGCAGAATACATGAATCATAATGTAAGATGGGGTTTTTGTTTTTGTTTTTCTTTTAACTTATCTTCTTCTGCCTTTATTACATGGTTGGTTTGGCTTTTACTGTTCATTTATCTGGGTAATAAAGGAAAAGGTCTGAATTCAGCCTTTCGTTGCTGCAAAAAGTGGTCTACAAATATTAATATATGTGAGAGGTTGAAAAAGATCAAAAGACAAAAATATTACTCTCTTACACTCTTTTCAGTTTAACAATTAACAGAATAAGCATCCAAAGCCCTAAGTTTTACCAAGTACAGAAACTTGCAGGGATCACCAAAATTAACAGTGGAAACCTTTTGTCAAATGTTCTGAGAGGTGTGTCTAGAGTAAACTTCCAAGAGCCTCCATGTGAGAATTGTACTGACAATAACTGATACTAATTTCAAAATATGATAGATTTGTCAGATGATTCTTTATTGTTGTGGCAAACTGACAGTAGCAAGCCATGTCATGTTTCCAAAATGAAAATTGAAACAAATAAGATCAGTGAAGGATTTTGTTTGTTTTTTTTTCAATTTCCCTGGGAGAAAAATGCCAATTTATGCAGCATTATTCAACAGCAAAAGATACAGGTCACAAAAATCATATCTGGCAAGAAAACTGAAAAATTTTGAAGTGGCAGTTGCACTGGATTTACTATTTGTTTTAAAAACAGTGTGTCAGTCAGTTATGTGGGTTTTGATATCTTTTTAAAACCAGAAATTTATTTGGGTTTTGCAAAACTTTAGGCTATTCTCTCTCATATCTATGCTACTATGATTGTTAACAGCATAATCTGAAATAAAACTTCACAAGATATTACAGGTTTAAGAGATGAAATTTCACCTTAAGACACGTTTCTCACCTTACTCTGTCTAACTATGTAGTAGAGGGAACCGGAAGCTTAGAATTTGGCAGAAGGATCCTGCTGGTTTCTGGATAAAATAGTTGGTTGGCAAAGTCTTTCAGAAATATTTTAAAAATTCTGAAAAATAAATTTGTACATACTCAGTGATTATTTGTAGAGTGTGGCAGCTAAATTGTTTAGGTTCTTTTCCCTCTCTAATCTGAACATTTGTTCTTTTTTTATAGTTCCAATGTAATGATTGAGACAAAGGTAGTTCATTATTAGATGACCAAATATAGTTTCCCTTGGGATGAATAGGGCTGCAAGACTTTCTCTCCTCAAAAATGTTGAAAGTCAAATATAATCTTTTTTTCTGTGCAGCTTGCCCAAATATTGCACAGTCAGTTGGCAATTTGTGCTTACCTAAGAACACTATTAATGCCTTACCACAACTCACTAAGTGTTTTATTCATACAATCATAGAATAGGTTTTACTCATAGAATCATAGAATGGTTTGAGTTAGAAGGGACATTTAAAGGTCATCTAGTCCACTATCCTCACCATAAATAGGACATCTTCAACTCAGTCAGATTGCTCAGACTACCATCCAATCTGACCTTGAATGTTTCCAGGCGTGGGACATCCACCACCTTTCTGTTGGGCAACCTCTTTAAGTGTTTTAGTACCATCATTATAAGAAACTCCTTTCTTATATCTAATCTAAATTGAATCTCTTCTATTTTAAAGCCAAAACTCCTTGTCCTATTGCAACGGTGGATGCAATTTATTCCTCAAGTCTTTAATATGATTCAGATTTGGAAGTAACAGGAAATAACCTCATATTCTCCCACTGTTGTGGAAAAGTGAAAACATAAAATTTATTACTGCAGCTCTGTGCTTTATACTGCTGTCACGTGAAAAGGGAGTAGTTCCCCCATTTTGCATGGGGGAGATATTCTCAACCCTTAGTGTTTTATGTGTCTGTCAGTGCCCCAGGGAAGCTGAAACCCATATGTCCAACCAGTTTGCGGGTATCCCATAAGGGGACCCTTCACTGAAAACATTCACAAGAGCAGAGGGTGATTTGACTGCCCTTTTCAGAGGAGCTAAGCCAACAGCATGGAGACCCCTCAGTGATTCTTCCCAACGTGTTATCTGCTGCCAGCAAATGCTAGCGCCTGCAAATATTTCTAAATAATTATTATTATTATAATATAAAACTTATCATTCTTTTCATAAAATGTGAATTCTTGGTCATTGGGCAAATATCTCTCATATGCTCTGTTTGCCCTTTTCTCCAGTATATTAAACCCTATACTTTAGAAAACATCTATTACTACTAGGTAGATTTAAATTGACACATACTTAATATTAATCAAATAGTCAGTGAGATGCCTCACTGGTCAAATGAATCTATTGTTGATAAATGTTCTACTGTGTAGTCTTTTTCTGCTTCAGACATTTCTTTCCCAGTCTTCTGTTAAGTAGATCTATTTATCTGAAAGAGGAAAACACATTCTTCTAGGTCAGTGATTAGGATCATCCTCTATGGACTGTCCATATAGGCAATGTAGTGCTTCCTGATGTCTCATCCACCATAATTTTGGTGAAGATATATTAATGTAGTAGCAAAAAATTAAGAAATCCTTTGCAAAACTTAACTCTTATCTGTAGAATGTTATCAAGAAGAACAGTCTCATTAATCTTCTATATGCTGCCAATTCTAAAAATCCTTGAGTCAGAAATTCAGTCCTATAACTTTAATGGAATTAAGAGATTTTAAACCTAATGACTGGAACACAGTAATGTTTTCCCCTAGCACTGTATTATCATACTGTTAAAGACAGTGTGTAGCACTAATTCTGTTATTTACTAATTTACTTCCTAGAATTAATTTTACTTATTAATTTTTTACCTCCTAGAAATAATGTTTTTCAGTGACAGTTCTTATGTGAAATAATACATTTATATTTTTAATTTCACATTCTTGGCATTGATCTTATTTGAACTTTGAAAAGTTTTGTGAAAGATATTCAAAATCTGGAGGAGGTGTTTTGGGGTTTGGTTTTTTTGGGGGGGGGGGAGTGGGAGGGCATTTTGCTTCAAGTTTACCATTATTACCAATTAAGTGACAAAAACTAGTTGTGTCAGTAATTACTTTTTGTATCCTAGAAGACTCATGATACTTTCTGAAAGTAAACTTGTTCGAGTATTTTGATACCTTAGGTGAAACCAAGTGTGATTCCTCTTGGGCAAACTAGTTTCAAGGATGAAAAATCTTAGACTAAACTTAGCAATGATGGATACATCCTTTACATGAAAAATTCAGCAAAGCATATTAGTAGATTTTTTTTTTTTTACAATGCTGACTCAAGGTAGCTTTGCAGTATCCATTTATCCATTGTCTTCTATGTAAAAAGGCCATTACTGAATGCTGGAACACACTCATACATTTACAATTTTACAGCACATCTTTTTTCATGTTTGTATCAGATACGCAGATAGCTTCTTCCTTCTCTTTTAGAGAAAATAATTGAATTTATAAAGTCCTTCTCCTTCTAAATTCAGTTTGGCATGTTCCCTGAAAAGACATGTCTTCATATTTCATACTTGGCTGTTTGCTACCAGTATTGATACTTGGCCTTTTTCTGGAGCTTGGGGTTTCTTCGATGCTTCTCATCACTGTAGAACCTGTGCCTCTTCTGCAGCTATGTTTCTATAACTGAAATAATATATTGCACTAGATTTTTTTTTTATTTTTATTTACATTTATGAAACTCAAGTGAATGTAATGAACACTATAAGTTTGAGGCTGAATTCTATCTGCAGAGTTGGGATAGTGGTAATTAAAAATTCAGGTTTGCATTTCAGGGCAAACTTGATCTAGATGTTGTCAGTAAAAGCTGTCTGGAACCTTGCAATGTCAATTTTATGCAATCATTTATCAAACTATTTTATAAACACACTGTGATTAATGTACAAACATTAAGTACGTATACATACACACAGCTGGCTTATTTGGTTACCTGTAATATCTGGCACAGCACTACATTATAACACATAGGCCTATTTATTCACCTCAGTAGTCCTGAGCTGGCAGATCACTTAACTAATAAGTGCCAAAGGTTCCATCTCTTTTCATCCAGTGAGGCATAAAAGCCCCCAGATATATATAAACTACTAAAATTGTTTTTAGGGAAGTAAATGTTAGCTATGTAGGTGAAAGAATCACAGTATTAATTTAAAATTATATGCCAGTTTCAAACCAAAACAGACCATGTTTCTTTTATGTTCATAAATGTCACTCTTCTATAGAGCTGGTACACTTATGACATGGAATGAATTTTAACCATTTACTGGGAGCCTACTTGTCTCAGAGCTCTCAAAAAAACAAGAACAACGTCACAAATTGTGCAAAGAGGCTTGTATGAACCTGGTTCAGATGTATATTCATCTAAGTTAAGATGACCCCCTGTTCTTCTCAAGCATAATCTAAAGTTCAGTGGTAAACTGATCATAATTGCTTAATGACTCCAAAATAGAGTTTGCTATGAATTTATGAGGAAAGTAGTCATATTGGTTTAGTCATAGTAATAACTCAAGTCCTTCAGACACAACCCATTTTTAAAGAGATTGAATCATTATCCTGACTTCAAGAAACATATGCTGTGGTAGCAGCTAAACTGAAGGAAAGATCTTACCTAAAGAAGCAAAAATTATGCAGAAGAACCTTACAAAACAATGAAAAAAATCCCAACCTTGTATTTTGTTCTCTGCAGTTATTTTCAAGTTTGAGAAGGTTAACCTGAGTTTCTGCACTGTATAATCCTCTGGTTTGCACTAGCTTTTAACTGGTATTATAAATCTCAAAGTATCATCATTTTGCTGAAGAAAACAAAGGAAAGCATGTCTTCCTTTGGCTTTTTTTGCTTCTCATTCTATTTTTTTTCCCCCACAATACTATGAAAAGTACTGGTGAAGGGTATCCAGTGTTAGTTGGAGCAAAGATACAGACAGCTCAGACCTTTTTGTCTGTTTCTCCTGTCAATATCAAACCTGAAATCTGTGTCTTTTTTATGATTGTTTTTATCTCAAAATTCATAACACTGTTCATACAGTAGTTTTGTGAAGCTGAACACTGGCATTCAAAGGGAAATGTAGTTTGAGCCTTCAAATCATCAAGGACCACTCCTACAAAAATTGAATATGAATTCATGCATACCATTGAATCAATTTCTTTTTAGTTTTAGGAGTGTTCTTTCCATATCTTTTTAAGAGAATTCATAAAAAGCCTAGCTAGTGGGAATAGCCCAAAGGCATATTTAAGCTAATGCATCCTAAATGAAATCTTAACCTTCAACCTTCATTTTGGAAAAGCGTATTCACTAATTAAATAGTGCTCTTTTCATCCAAGTGAAAGGTGTAATGCTGATTAGGTTTATCTCACTGAGGGAAATTTTGCCGCTGCAAGGTCAACATCTGTTGACTTAAAAACTAGAAGGTATAATTCAGCATTTGAAATCATAGCTGCTTCTAGTAGGGTTCATTAAACACCAACTCATCATCTCCTGGAAACTCATAACAAATGCAAGCATGACCAAAGCTGAAGATTTGGGTTGGGTTTTATTTTTTTACATTCTGATATGCATTGCAGAAGTTCAGCTCGCATAACATATAGGCTAATGAGGTACAACCATGAACCTGAATTAGATTGCAATTTTTTCTGGGTTGATCAGGCTTTTTGCCTTGAGTCTTCTCTAAGGAACAAAAAGCATAATGACATTAATGACTGGTACTCCAGCCTCAAAAGGTGGTGGTTTAATCAGGATCTCTGAATGTGACTTCATACAAAATATGTTCTCATTTCTCCCACTGCACAGACTGAGAAACAACACCTTAGCTGGAATAGAGTTCAGATACTGAAAGAAAAACCACATGCGCTTTTTTTATCCAGAACAAAATTAGCTCTTTTGCAAATATCAGTGTAATAGCATAAGCATTTCCAGTACATAACTAAGAAAGTCAGATGGTGTTTTTTAAATTTTGCTTTCAAACTTGTAAATACAAGTGTTAAGTACAAGCTTGTAAAGATGCAATACAAAAGAGGTTTCCTATTATGGAAGTCAACTCTCCTACTTAATGCAATACTAAAATCCTACAGAGTTTCATACTTAATAAGGTATCAAAGCATAGATGTGGTGACTAAGCACCTGAAGCAATGTTTATTAACAATATTATAAAATCTGTATAAATTTATTAGTATTATATTATACTACTTTTTATTTGTTTCTTATTTTATTAGTATTAACATCATTTTATATTTATGTCTATATATTATATGTATATTATACTAGAGAGCCAATAAGTTACAAGAAAGAAAAAATGTTCAACTCAGTAATATTATGTTCTTCACAATTTCTTCAGTACAAACATAAGAACTACTATTTGCAGTTAGTCTTAGAATCAGTTACATATATTTTTTCCATAGGATTTCTCAGGTAATATTTTCTCTCACCACGTTATAGAATCATAGAATCATTTATCTTGGAAAAGTCCAAGTGTTAACCCAGCACTGCCAATTTCACCACTAGACCATGTTCCTAAACGCATATTTACATGTCTTTAAAATACCTCCAGGGATGGTGACTCAACCACCCCCCTAGGCATCCTATTCCAAAGTCTTACAGTGAAGCAATTTTCCATAACAAGCAACCTATTATCCTACAATCTAAGGAAACTGAAGAACACTTTGGAATTAAACAGTATTTCAGAATATATTCTAACTTTTAGATTATTAAAAAATTATTCAATAATTTTAATTGTGTTTTCCTAGTTTAGATATAGAGATATAAATGCTGTCTGTGGTGATTTGTGATAAAATCATTGGGGTGACTCTCAACCAGTGAATCGATATTCACACAGTACTTCTAAGAGGTTGTACAGTGGCATGCTTGATTGTCAAAAAGAAGTGATGCTGTTAAGGTTGAAACATGCTTTAACAGCACAAGGAATGAAAGTCACCAGCAGCTTAAGGTACACGTTAAGGCAGCTAGGGTAAGCTTGTTCTACTCTGTCCCCAAAAAAACCCATCAAAACATGGGAAATTTCTGATGTAGGGAAATGCAAATTTCAGTTGTAGGGAAATCAAATCCTAAAGAAACTCTCTCATCAGAAGTTTTCCCTGCATGCACTCTCAATACTCCTTAGCTTCAAATGAGTAAAAAATGCCTTCTAGATAGAAATAATTTCTAGTGTCTTTGTATGCTTTTATATATAACTTTCTTACTCCATTTGAACTCTGACTTCTTGCTACTGTATGAAGCAAGAAAAAGACCTTGTGTCATGAGGAGAATAAAGAGACAATAAGCCAAACTTTCAAGAGATAATTTAAAATCCTTTGTTAGCTATAAACTACAGAATGCATGATGAGAAGTCAAGGAATGTTAGCAAAAGCGCAATGGTACCAGCATTTATATTTCTTTAGCATATAAACAAATGGCCTGTCCAAGAATACAAAATCTCAAAGTAATTGGAATAGGTTAGCTGGAATACTAAGAGTTACCTGAAGAGATAAGGTCACTTGAAGAAAATTAGCATAATGCCACTGAAAAGTACTGAATATCTTTATAAAGAACTTCCTTATAATTCTAAAAGCATTTAATTTAAAAAATTCACAAGACTTTATAGTAGGTCAACTGAAAAATACCCTATGTTTAGTTAGATACTTTATTCTCTTTTTATTTGCTTAAGGATGTCTTATCTTCCCCTCCCCCCATGCCCTATTACATGACTTATCTTATTTGTGTTCTTCCTTTTGATTTTTAGCTAATTTTTTGTGTCATATTTCTTCAATAAAACATAACAATGAATTCCAACTCGCGTATTTTTTTATTCGTATAATACAGGAGAGGATTTTTACAACCTGCTACTCTTTTATCCTTCTAGTCATTATTTCACTTAGAAGATAATGTCAAAAGGAACTGAATATTGTCACTGGATAATGCTCTCCCACAGCAAGATGAATGTCAAGACATTTATGAAAAGTAAAAGTTCACATGAAACAGATATCTATTTCAAAGCAGAAAAGCATTTTCCAGTCAAAATATTCAGTGCTGATCACAAGATGTCTGTCCATTTGGATTGTTTTGAAAATGTGAAACAGATGACAGACACAGGTAGATTGGCAGCTTTCCTGCTTGACATTAATCATAAAAGTTCTATCTCATATGAGTAAGGATGTAAAACAAGTATCGGAATATTTTCCTTAAGCATTTTCTTGTTTATTAGTTGCATAGAAATGCATAATTTGAGAGGTATAAAATATACAACATTAATAGTTAGAATATATGAGTATTATTTAATATCTATATAGATATATAGATATCATAATGTATCGTTTTACTTTGTCCATATATAAGATGAAACTGGTGAAACTGAAATTAATATGCACTATTGCTACTGGCTCTGTGTCAGCAGACACCTTAACCAAACACAAGAAAATAAGTAGCTGGTAACTCAAAAAGTATTGAAATATTATGGGGCAAACATATACGCACTTGATCTTGTAAAGACATTTTCCAGCACTAGGGACACAGAATTCCACTTTGTTGCAGCAAATGTTAAATTTAATTTAATTCTTTGTGTTGCCCTAAACGACAAATAAGTAGAAAACACAGTTGGAAAAAAAGTTAACAAGACATGGTTACAGCTGCCTTCCCAGTTTCCACTTGCAGTGCTTAATAAATTAGTCTCCTTTCTATATCTTTCACTCTGTTGTTTTGACACCAGTATTGAGATGTACGTTATGTACATATTGTATGGTGCCATGAGGTGCATAGTCAATAGAAAGTCTCCCTGGAGATACAGCTGCAGCAGCACATCTTTAGGAAACCAAATAACAATTGTATGAAGTGCTTACTATTCAAAGTAAACAAAAAATAAACATTTTAAAAAATTAGGAATATTCAAGTACATGTGATTAAGATAATTTTGCAGACACTAATCAAAGTGGTCTTACTCTTTTGTTATAAGAAAAGAAAATTTTATTAAAACCAGCAAAAATATAATAATATACATGACTTTTCTATTGCATTGGTTACAATTACTGTTCTCATATGAGGTTTCCTCTACTGTATGAGA
Organism: Platyrinchus mystaceus; assembly: GCA_035041135.1. Taxonomy (NCBI): domain Eukaryota; kingdom Metazoa; phylum Chordata; class Aves; order Passeriformes; family Tyrannidae; genus Platyrinchus; species Platyrinchus mystaceus. The sequence goes on from JAWWLV010000100.1 coordinate 43,250,327, forward strand.
AGCAGACATCACTTATTCATGTGAGCTGATAATCATGTTACAGGTTGGCTTAATGAGATTAGTGCTTTTTTGTAATTATTATGGTAATACATTGCCTGTGACTCATACAATTCTCTTCTATTAATTAGTATGTGATTGCTTTAGTATAATTCATTTCTTCAGAAGTCCCAAGTTTATTATACCAAGTTATATAGTTATTGACTTTATTACAAAGTTTATTTCATTATAGGTTTAGTGGTGGGGTTTTTTCTTATTGAAATTTCATCTTTCTCAGAGCCCACAAATCTCAGTTTATGTTCTTGAGATTTTTTTCACTGACAGAATTACAGAAAGTATACAAAACAAGTCATTACCTGTGCTCAAATCCTGAGAATCACCATTGTCTTTAAAATGCTACTTGGGATATGGTGGAAACAGTCTAAGGAGTCATCATACCATATCATCTCCACTTAGGCTGATTTTGTGCTTCCAAGCATGATGCCTAAGATTCAGGGAAATGGAAAAGGTGTCATGATTTCTGCAGTTTATTGTTTAACACAGTATACCCTTGATGGAGAAAATGCCAGTTAGAACCTTGTGAAGCACCAAAGATTTAGAGCAACAAAAATGCACCATCATTTCCCTTCAATCAGCAGCCAATGTAATGCATTGCAAACACACAGGAAAGCTGCCCTAAGTTGGCTGTCTAAAGCCTTTGAGCTCTAAGAATGAGTCTATGTTGAGATGGTTCTGAAAAAAACAGTGCAGCAAGGCTTGCAGTCAACACTAGAACCCTTAGAGCAATAGCCTGAATATATTTCCTGTGAATTTATATTTTGCAGTAAGTTTGCTTTCTATCCTGTTCTTGTTTCATTCTCTCCCTTAAGCAATGTGCAGAAAAGTAGGGGATATTCTGCTAAATTCCCTGTCTGAACAGAAATCTTCGAAAAAGACCAAATGTGGCAATTACAGACCAAACAGAAAGAGAAAATTCATGCCCAAATCCTGAACAAGTTTTGTGATTTTTAGGTAACAGAAAAAGTACATACAAAGTATGCTATTACCCTGTAGGAAAATGATATGTGTTTCTCACAGAAATTCAAAATTAATTACACATTTTTTATAGAAATGTTAAAAAATAGTGATCATACGTGGTGAGAACACCAGCTTATTACTGTTCAATCAATATAATCAAGATACAGTAAAGATACACTGACATCTTCTGAACTACCAACCTACCAATTAAAATTTGTGATCACATTATAAAGTCAGACTCAAGCTTAATCTTCTAATTTGTTATGACAGAAGTATTGTACTTCACCAAATGACTGAATAAATATAGTATTTTTTGGTAATTGTGTATGCAGCCCCTTATAATACTCTCTTTGAGAGGAAAAAAAAAAAAGCAAAAGAATAAAACAGATGGTCTCAGCTTAAATAAGGAAAACCTATGCTAGTTTAAGATTCTAGAACAAATATGTAATGGCTCTTTCTATATAGTTGGTAGATAGAAGGTCACCTTTTTATTACGTTGAATGCCTTAATTGTAAAAGCTCCTACATTAATTTAAATACTGTTCTCTTCACATGCAGTGTACTCATGAGTTTTGACAGAGCAAACTTCATATGGGCAAGTTAATATTCCTCATAACTTAAAAACAAAGTGGTTATTTCTTTGCAGTGCAGAGTCTCAGTGCGTACATAGGCTTTTATGGCTTTCTTAATGTTGTCTCCCTAACTAAAATTTGTTTTTCAGTATGGAAGAAAGATTATAAAAGCATAAATGCTGGAGCGCCTTTATGGATAAAAAATACAACATTTGACTGATTATCTATGACACAGTTCATCAGTGTTTCTACATAGCAAATGTAGAAATAATAAAGTATTTTTCAACAAAATTATCATCAAGATCACAATTTGTCACATTGTTGCCTAGCTGCAGAGTTTCTGAAAATCTTAGTGATTACAGAAGAACCTAATTAAATGTTTGTCACCTGCATCTTTTCATATCTTTCCAGTTACTTGCTAGACGTTATAGGGTGCACATCTGGGCTAGTTTTGGAACTCTGAACTTTCCTCTTATTTATGGTCCAGATTTGCTTGTGTAATTTAAGTCTACAAACCTCAGCACCTGAAGCTGGATGGGATGAATACAAGCCTTTGGCACAGTAAATCTTTAAACATTTGATCCTTTCCCCCAGCTCTCTGGTAATTTCTTTTTGACATTTTTACTCTTTCTCTCATGATTACAACACTATCCTAATAACATCACCTGACATTTTCAGTGTACAGTTTTTCTTTCAGCAGTTTCATAGTTTCCCAAAGCATGGAAGATTCCTAGCGGACATGAAAAGTATGATTTTCCTCATGCAAAAATTACTTGTTACTTTATAATGAAACTGAATCTTTAGTTGATTATGAAGATGAAGTCATATAATCTTAGAGGGGTTATTTTACTCAAAATCAGAGAAAGTTAAAAGCAGTGTAGCTTAAACATTAAAGAATTTGAAAAATCTGTTTCAGAGCTGCCAATGTCCCACTAGTTTAAGTGCATTTGCACCCTGTTTTGATTCTTTTGAAAAACAGTGGCCTTAATCTCCAGCAATAGTGGCAAGCATTTCATGTGCTATACACTATTCTGCTGTGGCTTGCTCTGTTTCTTCTACTGGAGTTATCATAAATAGCAGTTAAATATTTATTAGGATTGAAACTTTTATTTTTACTTTCTATGTGGCAATCATGATGAACAAGCGAATGAAAGTCTTGTTTTCCTGTAGAGAAAAATTCTTATTGAACATCAGCCAAACTTTGAGTTCTTCTGGGTTTGCTTAAAAACCTTGAATTCATCTGGCTTTGCTATTTATATTTTTTTAAGTTATTTACTGTTTATATATATCATAATCATGGCTTCTTTTCAAGAAGAAATACTGGGAAGCAGACAGAAATGTTGCTACACAAAAGATAATGATTCCTTACATGAAAGCATTTTATTAAAAAAGAGATTAATTAGAGTCCTCTATAATGTGAAAGGTTCCTGGAGTTGTTGCATAATCGACATAAATACAACACTTAAACACAAAATAAGTCTGAATGAATTCTTCTGGTTTTAATAGTTCCCAAAGACCATCAGCATAACCCTCACTTAGATAAGACTAGCAGCTGGCTATGGACCTTACATATTGCCTGTTTGCTTCAGAAGCCAGATGTAACTGTGCTTGAATACTGTTCTTTGCCATATCTCAGGGTTTTGAGGTTGTATGAAGTTCTTTTTGACAAGCTTATTGGCAGTAAAACAACAGAATTTCTCATATGCTCTGGATCTATTTTTACTTATCTCATCAAAACTAAGATCCTGTCCCTGAATTTATTAAGCCCTACTTAATCTACTACCTCTTACCTCATTAATTTTTTTAAATGATAATAATATATGGCACTAAGGAGTTTTGATTTCAAGGCTTTTTACAGGAACTTATATGTGTTGATTTTGAGAAAAATTGTAGCACCCATGCAGAAGGTGAAACATGTAACTAACAAAATGCTTTAAGGGATAATCTCATTGTTTGCATCTTGGTACAGAGCCTTTTATACACTAAGCCCTCAAAAACAGTGAACATTTGGGAAGCATATGTGAATTCCCTATATGAAACACTACTCTTTGGGCTTAGTAGAAATGACTGATATAATGTTGACTTTATTTTTCTCTTTTTAACATATAGGGAACCCTAGTTTGACGTAGAATGAAGCATTCTAACCACAACAAAAACTACTACCATTTCAGGATTTAAGAGATTTTTTTTTTTTAAATAGGTGTTAAAATTGGCCCAATTACAATATCTAAAGTAATAATTCGCCATTCAGAGTTTTTGAGTCCCACTGAAGTTAAGAGCTGAAAGCAAAGCCTTTTGTTTTCTTTGTTCTAGAGGAGGGGTCCCCAAACTTTTCAAACAGGGGGCCGGTTCCCTGGCCCTCAGACACTGTCGGGGGCTGGACTATAGTTTGGAAAAAAATGAATGAATTCCTATGCAAACTGC
>JAWWLV010000100.1:43254435-43268676 GCA_035041135.1 Platyrinchus mystaceus
GGAGGAGGACGGGGCTGCTTGGTTTCCACCCCCAAACCCCGGCAGGGGGTGGGGCGGGCCAGATTAGGGGCGGCCCCGGGCGGGTCCCGGCCTGCGGGCCGTAGTTTGACAACCCTTTTTCTAGAGTACCATTTTAACAAATGACTTGAAGAAAGTTTTCTTCGTCTCTGAAGTATCTGTCTTCTGTACTCTCAAAAAGCAAATGTTGTTGCCTAAGATCTTATCAGAGTTGGTGTAGGAACTGATTAATTTTTATCCTACATACATGTCAGTTTGACTCCAATTATTTGGGTATTTAAATTTACACAGGGGAAAAAAAAAAAGAGATATTCAATACTGTCCCTTTTTTCAGAATTAGTTGTCTGTCTGCATCATATTCCATGAAAAAATTACTAAGAGAATAAGACTGAAGATTTTGTTAGTGAAGATATACTAAGCAGTCTGTAAGAAAGCATGGTTCTTGCTATCATGGCTTCTCCCTTTGCAGTCAGTGGGAGAGTTGTGATAAATTATGTAAACAATTCTACTCTGAAGAAAACTTTCTTTAAATTATTCGCTCATTATTTCATCTTTTTTTTTTTGTATGTGCTTTCTATATTTAATATAGAGGAAGGTGTTGTCAAAGGAATAACAGTGACGTTACTGATGTGTATATAATTGGGACTCTCTGCTCTGACTGATAACAATAAGTCTTTAACCAAACTTTCACACATTTATTTCCTGTTAGGCTACTGTAGTAACCTCAATTTCCAGCCCGTATTTGTTTATCTGCTCGATGCAACACTTTGCCTGAATTTGTTGCTTTGGTATTTACCCAGTCTTCAGAGGGTGAGAAGGGATTTTGCATTTCAGAGGAGCTTAACCCTGATATGTTTACACTCTTATTAAAGCCAGGTGGCCTACACGGAGGTCAACAACTTCTCAAAGAGAACATGATACCTAGTATTTTGTTTGGCCAGATCAGATTGCTTTCTCAGAAGAGGCTCAGGAGGAGCCAGGAAAGGATTTTGTTTCTTTGCAAGGCAGGAGTGTTACACTCCATTGAATCAGTTTGTTTAGCAGTGTCTTGCCTCTGCGTAACGTTCAATCCCTCTGACTTCAATCATTAATTTAAACAGTGGTACTTTGCTATAGATGAGATCTATTTTTTAAAGTTTAATTCTTATGGAATTAAAGTTTAAATTTGATAAGGGCAAATGTTCCCAATAATGCAGTTTGTGAGCAGGCTTTTTCAGTGAATTTAAAAAAATAATCACAGAAAATGTTATGCGTATAAATGTGTTATTTCTTGTAGTATGTTTATTGTACACACAGCACAAAATTTCATTTAATTGATATGCTGGGGAGACATTCAGTGAAAACACAGCTCTTATCTTCAAGTTCCATGGGAAGGGCTGTTGCATTACATTTGTGACCAGCTGTACTGAAGAGTAATATCTTCATTTGGGGGTGGATGAAGTAATTAAGTAATCAGTTCAAAAGTGCTATTTTCTAGATTCGAAAAAGAAGATATTTTCCCTGAATGTTAATGTGGTTTACAGGCTCTGGGCTAGATTATAAACTCTGGGTTTTTTTCAGTTGCAAACCTCAGAAAAGAACAAAATACAGAATCTGCAAATGCAATAGAATATTTTCAAGATAGCGTCTTCACATTTTATCTCAGTTGCTGCAACCATTTCTCAATAGGAAGGCCTTAATAGGGGTTTGTAATGCTGAGATCAGTGAAAACAAGTCCCAGATATCCTAAGTAATAAATATGTCAATAAAGCTTTAGTGAAAATAAGTATAAACATTCAGTATCACACTGAATTCAATAAATGCTGTCTCAAAATGGTGTTATTTGGCAGTAATACAATTTTAGCATCAGTCTACTAAAAACATTTGGTTTTCTCTTTCTAATATGGAGCAAACATAATGCCAATTAAGGTAAACAATAAATAAAAAATCTTCAACATGGCTATATTTCAGCAGTATTTTAGGCTTTAAACAAAACTCAGTGTATTGGGATCAGATGTATCTTATTTCATTTTTAAACATTTCTCCAACAGAAGGCTCAAGGTTTTGTAAAATGGAGGAGTAATATCTTTACAATGGCAGTACAACAGTGCCCAAAATGTAGAAATATACATCCATGATTGAAGTTTTAAAACAATTGGAAGACTGACTAATTTCCAAATTAAGACCAGGATTTCAAGGGTTATTTAGTGTGACATAAATAATTGCATGTGATTATTAATGTCAGACTCTCATGCCTCTTCTCAATGCTAAGTTTTAAATATCTCCAGATGAACTTTGGGCAAAACAGATGAATGCTAGAATCTGACTAAATAACTCATCTATACTCATGATTTAGGATACTAAATTTGAGAGCCCAGAAATGAAAAGCCAGTTACATCATCTGTTCTTATAACACAATCTGGTCATTTTGATTTACAGCTAATTGTTCTGCACAGTTTTTGTTGCGTTTTTTTCACAGCACTTTTCATAAAAACACGCTGGAACAACCAATTTTTTTTACCCTACAGCGTATTCCATTCTGTGCAGAATGCAAGTTCCACTCTATCTTTTAAAACGGAAATGCAAACCAGAAAAGAAAGAGTCAAATTACTTCTGATAAACATGGCTCTGCCTCTGGAGGCTTCTAGGTTTGGATGTTTTTTTAATTAATTAAAAAAAATATGGATTTAATTCCAAAGAAGTATCAGCATAAAAAAAGGCTGCTATAGGTAGATATAATATTCATCCTTACTATGTCCATGTTCAGTTGTTTGCATCTATGATCTTTCATTCAGTGCAAATGAGGATATTTCCAAGGGTTGAGTAATTCCCCAAATCTTTGACAAACTCTATGTTTCATCTTCTGAAGTTGAATAGGCAAAATGTTTCCAGCCAAATTATGAAAATTTCTTGACTCACTCTGGATTCATGTAAGTTTCCATTTTTTTTTTAATCTGTGACTGAATTTCTTCAACATAGTAATTGATCTTTATAGAAAAAACAGTATTTGTAGACAACAGCAAGGGTTTGTTGATGATGGCTAGTTACTATAAGGCACAGAGGATTAGGCAGCAACTGTTGATGAATGTTCCTGACAGCATTTACACAACTAACCAAAAATCTTTTTTTGCTGCAAATACATTTATATTCATTTGTAATGGGCATTTTAGCTTCTTTCTTCAATGTTTTTTTACCTTCTGGTAATGTATTTTTCAAAAGTAGTTTACCATTTGATTGTTTTTCCCTTTACGGTTATATAGCTTTTTCAAGATTTAATTGAACTCCTAGTTTTGTACATTTACCTTCAGAAAATCATACCAATCTGTTGATGGGCTGAAGTTTCATTACAGCATCAGACCCTGTGTGAAGGAACCGACTCTGTATTCCTTGTAAGACTTATGTTGTCTTGACTACATGAATCATTGTAGTGACTAAGAATTCATTTCTGTCTTCTTTCCTCAAAACTGCATTTTCTAGGCAGCCTTTGTTTCTGTCTTCTGTTACAAGTCTGAAGATTCAAAGAGACTTTGTTAATATCTTTGATCCCTATGTTGTTCTAGAATTGAAACCTATTCAGTTATTTGAATTTATCAATAATTTAGTTTTCTGTTTTCTATCACTATATATTTTCAAAGTTTGCAGAAGGCTAAATAAAGTGCATTTTCTAACATAGCAGTTGAATGGTGAGATTAATACGTGAATGTTCTGTAAGTGTCCTTCTATGAATCAAAGGAAAAAACCTGTGATTTCTCATACTGATGATTTGTCTCTGAAACCATCTTCCCAATCACATTGGAATTTTGTAGTTTGATTTTGAGGGTTGTGAAAAGTCAACATCAAGTAGCTTTGTAACAGTGAATTGTACTGTAATTTACAATGTTGAATTCTTCAGCTAACAGAGTCAGCTCCCAGAGGCAGCATTTTGTGCAGAACTGGGGACAAATAGTTTTTCAAAGACAGAGTTCGTGTCTCAGTAATGGTGGGCAGGGTTGCTAGCAGTGTCCACAGGCAGTTCAGAGGACTATACCCAGAATGACCTCCCATGGGAGGGTGTAGGACTGCAGTTCAGAGGCTGCAGTGACTTCTGGGACCTCACACTGGGACCACAGGCAACAGCTGCACTTGCAGGAAGCATGCACTGGTGGGGTGTTTGCAACATGAGTAATCAAGCTGTGTGAGGAGGTCAGCAGACTATATGTCTCTTAAGACACTGCACTAAAAGAGCCTAAACCTCCAAGCTGTATCAAGGAAGAGGAGACAGCATTTGTGCATTTTAGACTGGGAAATTGAGACAACTAGGCTGGTAAAGACTGCAATCTTATGAACTGTGGCACTAGTATGACTGTTCCTATTCCACCTGCACGTATGACTTGAAGAGCAGGTTTGGGAACCCAGCACAGGCAAAGGCCAAAGACTCTGATCTACCTGTCCCTGAGATCTCTGGCAGCAATGGCAGGATAGAGCAAAAAATGGTGATGGGGACTCCCGGCTATGGTGATGCAGGTTGCTAAGCTGACTCACTGTTAGCATAGGACATTTGCTGCATGCTGAGGGTTTTGGTCTGGATCATCTTGGATGGGCTGACAAGGTTTGTTCAGCTTGGCAGTTGGTAAGACTATTAATCTACATTTCTTTTCCATATAGGCACTAGCAATAATCTGTTTGATTAGGACTTAATATGTAGTGACCACACATCTCCAGGGAATAAGAAGAAGGGCTTGGTGACTGGTGACTTTTGCCTGGTCTAGCTGGCATTTGGGAAAGGCATGCAGAGAAGTGAATGAATCTAGGAAGACTGGTTTCACATTTGGTGTTGGCAATAGAGTTTTTTGACTATGTAATATTTTGTGAGTATTGCCTGGAAGAGAAGGGATCCACCTGACTAAATAGGGAAAAGTGTCTTTGTTATCAAGCTGGGCTACCTCAACAATATTGATCTATGAAAAAGAAGGAAGGGAAAAAATGATCAACAACCCAGTGAAAAAGCAGTGAACCAAGTTGGCAAACAAAGCATGAGAGATAACATAAACACTAAGGACTTCAACAGCTGGACTACTGTCATGGATAGAGGCAGATTCTTTGAGAAGGACAGACTGGGCAAGTAAGATGGGAGAGTTGCTCTTCACTTAGGAGATCAGGATTTACAGATCTGTTTCCTTCTTTGGGTGATGGGCCAGCCAAATTAGTGTGCAGACCAAATTGGGAAACAGTGATAAGTGCCTGCTACATACTATCTGAATGAAGAAGAGCAAGCAGATGATGCCGCCTTCAGGCAACTTCATATTCATAGGGCCTTGTCTTCTTGGGGCAATTGACTCACTCCGATGTATGCTCGAGGGACAAGACAGAAGAGCACAAGTAATTCAGGAGGGTTCTGAATTGCATTGCCAACAGGTTCTTGACACAGGGGATCTAGGAACCAGGGAGAGGAGATGAACTGCTGGACCTAGCACAGAACTGGAAGCAAGCAAAGGTTCATCCTGCCTCCAAGGCGGCAAGCAGAAGTATTCTGGGAAACTGCAGGCCAGTCAGCCTCACTCTGGTCTGGAGAGTTCATTTTGTTCACACAGAAAGTTGCTTACTTCTTCTCTGATCCTTTTTTTTTTTTTTGCAAAAATTTCAAAATATAATAAATATAATTTTTATTTAACCTACATGATTTAACCTGTAACATTTGTTGAATCATTCAGTGGTTTGAACAGAAGATATTTGAAAATTGAAAAATACTCCTTAGTGATTTTAATATCTTGCAAAAAATTAAAAACCCCTGGAAATTTATGTGTAAGCCATAATTTTTGTTTTCTGTCATTTGTTTGTAAATTCATCATGGTAGTACTTAAGGAATGATGGAATGATGTTAAGCTATTAGTTTTTTTCTCTGATGATATCCTTATTATTTCAAGTTTAAGTTTTCTTAACTAGTAATTTTACTAAATATCAAGCATCAGAAGATTTTAACAACTCTCTCAGGAAATCAGGGAAAACTGAAGTACCTGTATTAGTCCATTGTGCTGACATAATTGGATCACTTGCCCTCTGCCACCTCTGAGTGAAACATTTGTATTGACTCACAGGTCAAGTATCTATTAAAATAGTGATAAATCAATCACCATCCTCGCCCTCATCCACAGAAGTACAGGAGCTGCAAAGTAATGACTGCAGTTCAATGACTTAGTGGGCTTTTTTGTCTCACATAATGAGACAGAAATCTTGGGTAGTTAATTAAGGCACTGTATATTTGAACACCTTCATAAAAAGTCAGTAAATCAGTTGACACAAATCAAGGCATGAATCCAAGAAACTGCAGGTGGGATGAAGTGAACAGAGCCTATCAAAGCTCATCACATTTGAAAGTCAAAGACACAAGTTCCTCCATTAAAAAATTCAAAATTATATGTGCCTCTCTTTTCCCTGATCTTTATTACCTTTCTCTGTATAGCACATAAGAGCTATGCGTATTAACTGCAATTTATATATTGAAGTGCAACCATGTTTATATGTTTAGTTTAAATAAACAGTTACGACAGTATCCCACCACCTTTCTATTACAATAATTCTATGTAATTATTTTCTTTACATTTTCTCTCAGAGATAGTTCTTGTCTGAATTGGCAAATTTTTCCAACTCTTTTGCATTTCTTTAATAGACAGGAACAATATTCCATTTCTTGTAAGGTAGCAGGTTGTGTGGGAATGTCAGTGTAATTTATCCACATGTCAGAGGACAGGAAGAGTCTTTATAAGATGATCACTCTATTTAGTGAAGAAAAAGTCCCTGAGGAGTTTATTTCCTTTGTGGTTTTTAGAGTGCAGCTTTTAGCTATTTATATTGTGGGCATTTCTTATAGGAAATTCACTGGAAATAAATATTTGATCTCTGGTGTCTCATTCTCACTTTCCAAAAGTTACCCTGGCCATTTGAGACTACTCCCTAAGTCTTTCCATATCTGTCTTGGGATAGTAACAGACTTCACTAGAAGCATTATTCGGATTTGGGACTCTCCTAAATCCTATAGAGCTTCACTCATTGAATCCTCCACTAGAATTTGCTGTAAAAATATGTGACAGAGAAAGCACAGGCAGTTTCTTTTTTGAAAGCAACTCCTGAAATGGACCATTTCTTTTCTGTTTCACACACTAAACCGTGGAAGTGTACTCCATCATCTGCTCTTGATGTACTGTTTCAGAGGCAACCCAGAACAAACTCTATCACGATAATGTTGTCAGATGAAAATTTACTAGAGGGAATGAAGCTCCTCTTGACATAAGGGAATTCAGGCCTTTAATTGTTTTTATACCAGAGAATCTGGCTGTTCTATAATGACGCTAAGGATTAGGAAACTGCAGACAAGCAATCATTTTACTTTCCTTGGGTCAGACGATTCTCCCCAAACGGGAGAATTTTCTAAGTACAAATCAAATATTTCGATTTTTTGATTTTGCATTTAGTAATTAAAAATAATGCATTCCATGCATTTTAATGATAGGGTAATATTCGTTAGCCGTTAAAACATTCTATACCTCTGCCCTTCTTTCGTCATTGTTGAGACCTCTACAACCATTATCTGCTGCTTACTGTGGGCCAACTTACTTGACCTCTAAAATGACATTAAGTAGTATTCAGGATTATCTTTATGACGGCTAAAATAAAATGAAAAGAGGATAGTCTTATGTTAGCTACAGATTCTCAGGTTGATTGTTTTCTCTGCATTTCCTTTAGATTACCCTTTTGTCTTTTTGCTACCATTTACTGACAATGCAGGATTGAATATGTTCCTTGAAAATTTCAAGAACACACTAAATCCAAAATGCAAATTTTGTTCCATAAAATAATTGTTTCCTACTATTTCGTATTAATTTAAATATACCGGAATTGTGCCTACCTTTTTTAATTTTGGTGGAAAGTATATTATAAATATAATGAAGATTGTCACAATTAGATTATTTTAATAATGCAAATGTCAATATGTCTACAAATCTTCAAAAAAGAATAACAAAAAATAACACTGAGTATGGAATTAGTGCTGACAATAATCAGGGAAATGGGACTAAGAAATAGTTTTCCATGCCTCTATTAGAAGAGGATTTTTCTTATTTTCTTATACTTGTTTTTATTTCAACAGACAAACAAACTCAGTTCTTCCATCATTTCAACACAGTGACCTCCTGTTTCTCAAATGTTTCCCAAAGTGCATTTTTTGTTCACGTGCTATGTGCATACTTTCTTTATGAATCCGAATAAATTGGCCACATTTAATTTTTCACACATTCTTTTCCTTGAAAATTATATAAAAAAGGGTCCTTCTGCATTGTAGAGCATAGGAGCATGATAGCAAACACGGTGTCCTTTGGCTCTCCTCAATGAAGAGCTCAGTTGCTTCTCATCAGTGCAAGTTATCCAGCCTGAAATTCTCTATTTCCATGGTTTGGGAAATGTGAGTTTGGGGGGGTTTTAACCATTTTTTAAATGAGCTCTGAAGTGCAGTATACATTATAGGTTAATTTGATATGATTAAAATGCATTTTTTGTATATTACTCTTATTCTATTTTTTAATGAGAAACTTGAAGCTATCTTTTCTGGTGCTTTGTTTTGGTTTGGTTTTGTTTGTTTGCTATGTTTTTTGTTTATGGTTTTGTTTATTTGTTTGTTTTTGGTTTTGTATGTGGGGTTTTTTCCACTGCAAAATGTAATAAGTTATTTAACCTTGTTAATTGCAGAGGAAGTTGAGTTGGTTTGGTTTAGTTTGGTTTTATTGGAGTGCTCTGTTCTTCAACACCAGAAACACAAATTTCAAGCCAAAAGATAAATAAAACTGGGAAGTCCAAATTTATAAACTTCCTAATATATGAGTTCTGGTGATAGGTACACAGGCATAAACTGCGTATTCAAGTGACAATATTCTGATTGTAATTTAAGAAAACAAGGGTGTTCAGCAGGGGAGATAAACAGCATGTATTGCAACAGGTTCCATGCACTGAACAACAGGGGGTCCAGGAATAAAACATTCATGAATTTCAGATTCTATATGCAGCCTAGAGTAAGTTCACATTTTATATTCAGCATAGATTAAATAGATCACATGAAATCTTAAGTAAAAAAAATGCTCAGAAGATTCACTAAATTTTATGTAGCCTTTTAGAAATCTAATGTTAGTTCAACTCCAATTAGGTTTCACAGATTAGAAGTTAAAATAATGGCAGTTCTTGGGGGTTTGATTTCCATTCTGCTTTGATTATTACAGTTAAAAGACTAAAAAAAAAAAAAAAAAGCAAACATAACATTTTATATTTTCTGTGTTCATCATTAGGGTGTTCAAGTGCATAAATAAGAGCAATATTCTGTCATGACTCCAGTGTCATGGTGCAGTGTGATACTTTATGCATAAGTAGATAAAATGTCCAGCTTCAATCTTTGTCTGACAAATCTGGAAACATAGCTTACCTCTTATTAGTATCTCTTGCTTTATAACTCTGTGCTAATAAATCCCTAACCTTGTGGATTTTCAACATAAAATATACTAAGACAATCCTTTCATATGTAAAAAATTTTATTGTAGAATTATTTTAACACAGGCAACTTGAATTATTCATTCCAGAAAGACCACCATAATTTGAACAAATGTCATCAAATTTTATCAACTTCTTGCTTATGTTGTGCATATGAAATAACGAATATGAAGAAAAATGTTGTCTAGTTATTTTCTGTTTCCCTTTCCTGCAAACTGCAATTTATTTCTCTATTAAAAATTAGAGGAAGAAGGAAATGTATTGTGCAACAGGAATGAAATAAAGTATCAGAAAAAAGATGGTGCAGTTTGCAGAAAGAATGTTTAAAGTTCTTGCTGCTGTGAAGAATATTTATGAATCAGCATGCCAGCTGATTCTGAGCCATGTGGTCCATGACCACCAAAACATGTCCCAGGCTTGCTCCATTTTTTCTGCAGAAGTTTTGTGACAGTCAATACACCTGATCAGTTTGGCTGATCTTTTTTCACTAGCATAACAATTAACTTCAGTAATCAGCCAAATTGTAGCTTGAGTAATTGCAGCCTAGATAAATTACCTTCCTTGTTTTTGATAAGGCATTATTGTCTTTAATTCCTTGTCCTAGATTAATGCCAATATAAAATATCCTTTTATTGTCACTATTTGTCATTTTATTTCCCAAGTTTCTGTAGGGAATAAATTGTTCCTGTTAAGAACTGTTTGGAATATAAAAGTAATAACAATTAACAGAATGTAAAATTCAATATACCTAATATGAAAACTAATACAGTGATAGCAGACTCTTTGTTGCCACCGTTAAAAAGAAGGCGGCATAAGTTACTGTTCTAACATTTCTGTATGACAGTGCTTATCAGTATTGTCAGTCTGACTCTTGTGAGTCCTCCATCTGGTCACCTACATTGTCTTTTGTCTTATACTATTGCAACGGCTCTGGGGCAGTGCCAGCATTGTCAATCTTTATGTTTGAAGATCACCCAGTACAAGATTAAAAAAAGCATTATTCAGCAGTCCTATTGAAGATGCAGCTGTGCCACATGATTGTTCCTGCGGAACAATTTTCAGAAACCCCAAAATAATGAATAATAATGAGAGGAGCCCAAATAAATGTCTGGATGTGCTTTGACTAAATGCTAAATTTTGACGTCATTTTGCTGTACCTACTTCTGCATTATCTACATGTGCCTAAGCATTGTAAATCCCCTTTCAAAATAATAAAATTACAATATATAGAACTATAGACATTATGAAGTGACACTCAAGTTTGGAAGATAGTCCTTCTCCAGCTGAGGTGTACATAAGTTAATTATCATTCAGTTAAATAAATCTGTGTGTCACTGAAAACACATGTAAAATTGTAGTTTCCTTTGTTGACCAGGACTTTAGGAACTGCATAGCACTCAGAGAGCCAAAAAACCCCCAACTTTCTGTGCTGCTTTTCAACCCTTCTGCAAAAGTTACTCACGTGCTTTAGTGCTACTTTTCATATAAAGGACCAAGAAAAAATTAGCCAAAATATAAATTCCTTTATGTGGAAATGAAACATAGGCCTACGGTTTGCTATAAAATTTTAGATGCTTCATGATAAAGTGTATGTTCAAAAATATGCAGGGCTTAATAAGGAAGAGATATATAAATATCTAACATATCATACTTATTATTTTTCTGCTACTTAAAATTGAGTAGTGCCTTTGGAATTGGCTTTACATTTTGTGCACAATGTCTTTACTCAAATAATAGCATTACATTCTCTCTACTTTTTAATCTATAGTTGTATAATGAAGCAACTATAAAATGTTCATAAAACCTGATAGTGAACAAATTCTACCAGAAACTGTTTTAGAAAGTATATTATGTTAATATATTGCATAGAGCAAAATTTCTCTTCTGCTCCCTAGTTAACCCTAGTTACTACACTCATAAACTACATAACTTTTGAGTCCAAGAAAACTAAATTGATAATGAATTAATTTCTTCTACACCATATATTATGTTTAAATTAAAAGTACTTCTGCTTAAAAACAGACCTCTTATTAAATCACTATTTTCCTCACTTTCAGGTAAATAGAAGTTCATATTACTCAGAAGGTATTAGACTTAATATTTTTAAGGAAAGATGCCATAATAGCAATGACAGTTATGTTTCATAGGTGAGATATGACTTCTCTTTTCATGAGCAAACTAAAGGCCATCTATGTACTAGCTTGCCTTAGAAAGTTCATGCAATTGTTCTTCTGTTCCGAAAGACAATTAGGCTGTCTCATGTCCATGCATGGTAGATTAGTTTCCTACTTATTTTTAAAATTATTAATTTTTTTATTTTAATGTTTAAAATCAAAATGAATATTTTGGTGAGATTTCTAGTTATTCTTATCAAGCATCAAAGAGCCAGGTCATGTTATTGCAGGTAATGAAATTTGGCTGGTCTAGAAGTCCTTTTCTTTCCACAGAAAGTAGCTTTGTCTGCCATTCCTCTGGACAGACTGAAGAAGTCCTATTGCCCTTATGAGGCTTGTGCCATAAGAAGTCATGAACCTCTCCCACATCTAGCAAAGAATGTAACTCTGAGTTGTTAATGTGCTATAGTCACTCATGTGTCTGAGTACCCTGTGGTACTCACTTCTCAGGTAGCTCAAAAAACTTCCCATATGAGCCTTTCAATACCTCTTAATACATGCAAAATGACCCATTGCACTTCAGTCACTTGTGGAAGATGGGGAATAATGCACATTTTCCAGCAAAATTTTCACTTAAAATTTCAGCTGTGAGCAACATACATCCATAATTCCATCTAGAATTAATACAAGGCTAGCAAGTGTTATATGCCAAAGTATATGTTCACAAGGACAGGGGGAAGAGAATGTGCAAAATTTGCTTTTTCTGAGTTGTATATATGATGCATACATATTTCAAGCTGTCTTTAGAATTCATTAATTGGTTGGGGGTTTTTTTGCTTTCCTATGCAAGACCCAGTCTTACAGTCTATACAACTAAAATATAGTATGCAATCTTTTTCTATTTTCTCTTTAATATATGTGTTAGTTACTGGCCAAGGTACAAATGAGTGCTTGATAGAACTTACAGCAATGCATAAGGGAGATGATAAATTTTCTTAGCTACTAGGTTTCTTTCTGTAGAATGCTGACTTTTCTAAATTATAATTTCACAGTGACTCCTATTAAGGGATACCAACAGTATTGTACTGTTTAAAAAGTGAAGACAATTAAGATAATATAGCAATATTTTATTTCTCCAATGATGCACATTTCAGATGTCTTTTCATCAGTGCAAACATGTTTTTAAATTACTGTCACAATTTGACAACAAGACCATTTTTCACTTTTTGATATTTTGCTTCCCATTCTTTGAGATATTCCAGTGCATCAGCTGTTGCTTCAGCTGTGTTCCAATACCTGGCCATATGTGCATTACATGCTTGTTTTGTGAGAAATAAACCATCATTGAAGGTAAGTTCAGCTTGCTACTGCAAAGCCATATGTAAGTGTAGTCTGAAATTATAATAAAATATTGCGCTGCAGTAACAAAGGTAATTTTTAATAGAAGGAGCAACAGCTTTCAGTAAAAACCTGTTCAGACTAACTTGACCATCATCTATTATTTTTTCAAATTCTAGTTAAATATAAACAAAACATAAAAGTAGGAAGTCTGATCATTAGAATGCTAACTCCAGCTGATAAGCAGCATTTTTTTTTGAGAGAGAGCCTTAAATCCTATCATATATTATCAAACTGTAATTTTTCCTTTTATATCTCCCATCTATTTTCCTGTTGCAAGCTTTTTAAAGCTTCTTCAAGCAAGATTGTGTTGGCCTGATTTTGTATCACTGATTATTATAAGTGTAACTGGCAACCTCTATTCTTATTTTTGGCAGTATATGTAGCTCAGTTTTAATTTGGTATTAAGTATGTATATATATATATATATATATATATATACAAATCATGGCAAATGCCTCTGGAGTGGTTTTAGTTAAAAAAATAAAACCTTTTTACTGTTTTTTGCAAAGATCTGTTGCAAACAACATCCAAGTCTCTGGAAAGATTTCTGGTTCCATTTATCATCTCTTTGTACTTTATTTTGGGTTCTGAAGATAGTGAAAAGCATAAGTGGTAAATGTCTTCTGTTCTTATTTTAACTTATTTGCTTTAAATTAAATGAACTTTAGATACAATATGCAGTTAACTACCTACATATATGCACAGGGAAACAAATTAGTATTTTTATTCTATGACAAGATGCAATTCTGAAACAGCCTATGTTTATTGTTTTATCCCACCTTAATTCCGGATATCTTTTCTGGCTGTTCTAGATATTTCATTCTTAGCAGGCTGCAGATTCCAGAAGAAATTTATTAATGACTGGTTTAAATTCATGCTTTCATATAAAGTCCGTGATATAAGTTTTGTCTGTGTTCCCCTAACGTTTACCCTCCTGATGAATCTACTTGAAGCTGTGGTGTTTCCTCATAGCCTTTCTTTTCTAGATTTAACAAGGTGAGTAGTATCTTCTTAGGCAGACTGTGAGCTCTTCTGACTATCTTAAAAACTTTTCAGTGAATGACTCTCTTTTATGTAGCTTTAGCATATTTTCAATACAAATTATCAATACAGTTATCCTTTGTGAGACCCCTAGTGGCCTAGCAGTTAAGATGCTGGTCTCTCAGCGCCAAGGCCACAGGTTCGAATCCCCCGGGTAGATGGAGCTCGTCAGCCCCTAAGG
>JAWWLV010000100.1:43296348-43316183 GCA_035041135.1 Platyrinchus mystaceus
CGTCCTTCCTTCCTTCCTTCCTTCCTTCCGTCCCTCCGTCCCTCCCTCCGTCCTTCCTTCCTTCCTTCCTTCTTCTTTCGTTCTTTCTCTCTCTTTTGTTCCTTCTTTCATTCTTTCTTTCAACTTTAGCAATTCATCACAGTTTCTGTTAGAAATTAAGAGTTTTGTTCTCTTATCTACTTGCCTTTTGACAGCAGACCCTCAAATTGTGTGTTCCATGAATATTTAATGTGGTGTTTATATGGAATGCTAAGGAAATAGAGAGCAGATGTATATAAATGTCACCAGCAAGAAGAATTCTTATTATAGCAAAAACCTAAAAAGTGCTGAGTGTTACCAGAAGGTCCATGTGAAATATGTGTATTATGGAAAAGTTGTGTTGCTTTCTATTTAACAATACTGATGTCACTGTGTATATACTCAAGTTTCCAGCAAGACAGTCGAAATAACTGTCTCTGTATATCAGTTTATAAGCAGGCCCAATCATTGCATGCTCTTCAAATGTTGACACAGCTTTACCGGGGAAAGGGGGAGAAAATATTTTGATACTGTCTCTCACAGGATCCTTCTGGACAAAATGTCCAGCACACAGCTGGATAAACACATCATGCAATTGGCCCATGGGGCGAGCACAGAGGGTAATAGTGAATGGGGTAACATCAGACTAGTGACCTATCACTAGTGGACTTCTATCTTAGGCCCTGTGCTCTTCAACATCTTCGTAAATTACTTGGACACAGGACTGGGAGGGATAGTAAGCAAATCTGCAGGTGATGCAAAACTCAGAGGAGCAGTTGATTCTCTTAAAGACAGGGAGGCCCTGCAGAGAGACTTCAACAAATTAGAGGACTGGGCAGTCACCAATGATATGAAGTTCAACAAGGGGAATGGATGTTTGTACAGATTGGGGAATGAGATGCTGGAAAGCAGTGCCACAGAAACAGACTTAGGGGTCCTGGTCAGTCGCAAATTGAATACGAGTCAGCAGTGCCCTGGCAGCCAGGAGGGCCAACAGTGTCCTGTGGGGCATCAGGCAAAGCATCGCCAGCCGATCAAGGGAGGAGATTGTCCCACTCTGCTCTGCACTGGGGCAGACTCACCTCAAATATTGTGTGCAGTTTGGGGCACCACAGTATAAAAAAAGATATTAAGCTCTTAGAGAGTGTCCAAAGGAGGGCAACTAAGACAGTGAAGGGCCTTGAGAGGAAGCCATATGAGCAGTGGCTGAGGTCACTTGTTCTGTTCAGCCCAGAGAAGACTGAGAGGAGACCTTATTGCAGATGTTAGACACCAGATCAATAATTATTGGGTTAGAATCACCTTTGGGCGGGGGAAGGAAGGGGTGTGTGGAGGAGGAAGAGATAGGTCAAACCTCACAAAGGTGAGGTGGCAGGCCCTTGGAACCCACATGGACAAGCCCCAGAGTAGCTGTCAGTCACAAACAGCCCAGGAAAACTATAACACACCACACCTCCTGGAACTCCTCACCCAGACTCAGATTGGCAGGGACAGTGAAAACACTGCCCTTCACCCTGGCCTGGAACTCCAGAGTGGCTGGTGAGTCAGAGGTCCCACCTGGGGGGGGTTGGCCATAGAGACCAGAGCAGATAAAACCACAGGCATGTTTGCCTCATGTTGTGGCCCTGCCATCTGGACGCATGTAAGTTGGTCTTCCACAAGGTTCCAGTGGTACCTATATGATCTGTCTCTCCCTCTTTCTCCTTCTCTCTTCTTATGCCCTCTGGTCTTCTTTCTTTGCTCCTTTCTTGATGCTTTGGGTGGCTTGAAGCTGGAGGGATTGGATTTTGCTTTAAGTGCTGTGGAGGAACTGGATTCTGACTTAAGTTTTGTGAAATAGTATATGGTGGGTCAGTATTGTGGTAGAACATTTTTATCTAGCTTGTGTGGTACCCTTTTAAACTTTTGCCAAGTTTCCGTATTCCCCCCCGGTAAAAGTACCTCTTGGGAACAAGTCCGTAGCTTATTCTCTTAACACTATCTTGAAGTATTAAAGAAATCTATATTTATATTGTAAAGTAAAACTCCTGGCTGAGTCCATGAGCTGGCAACTCCAGGGCTGGAGTGTTACAGCAGTCTACAACTTCCTCTTAAGCAAAGAGGAAGGTCAGGCACTGATCTCTTCTCTGTGGTGACTAGTTGTTATTATCAGGTTCTTTAAAATTATTAGAGAGATGCCTCTGCCCAAATTAAGGTGCAAACGAGACCATATGCAGAGGTCAATAGTATGGATTTTTATTTAACAGTAAATGTGAGGTAGATAGAAATGAAAATAAATAGAGAAAAGAGAGAAAGTGTATGAGAAAGAATGACAGAGAGACAGATTAAAAAAAATATATATCACTACTTTGTGGATTTCGATGGCATCTCAGTGATCCTCTTCTTGTGGCCTTCTGGGAGATGAGCATCCCACTCTTCTCAAAATGACAGTTGAAGTCTGGATCTGTCAAGGGAAGCCCAGGGTGGTGAGAGAAAAAGCCCATGGTGCTTAAGGAAGTCCTGTGTGGTGAAGGAAGAAGTCCGTGAAACCAGGGATGGTAAGGGAAGCCCTGTGTGGCGAGGGAAGAAAACCAAGTGTTGACTGAACTCTGTGTGATCTTTTTTTGGGCTTAGGTCAGGTGGTAACACCCCTTGTGCCTCCACTGGGGTGGGGAGTTCTACACTGGATGTAATACTGGATCATGGCACATGTTAGTAGTCCTTGAAACCTTTTAGGATGTTACAGCTGCCTGTTAATGTCAGCCCACTTGAGTCCATTGACGGCCCATTAGCAGAGATGAATGTATTAAGGTTAGTTATCACAGCTCAGTCATTTGTGTAAGGACAAAGAAACACTGCCCTGCCTCACAGGATTTGCCTCTCCCCTTATCTTGTTCAACACCCAGCTTGTATCCTGAGGTGGCAGATGAGCACACCCTCAGCACTTGGGTGGTTACTTTGCACATTGTAAGCTTGATTGGGTTATCTCAAGATCCCATCACAGTCCAAACTAGCAGCCACATTTGAGGAGGGGCAGGCTTTGGTGTGTAGTTGCTTCTTTGCACAATTTGCTAATATGGACAAAAGTCCTTCAGTAATTTTAACAATGTTCAAGCCGTAAACCATCTGAGTGTTGCACACAAGTGATGGAACCCGAGGGAATGGCCTGAACTTGCATCACGGAAGGTTTAGTGAAGATATTAGAAAAAGGTTCTTTACCCAGAAGATGGTTGGCTACCAGAACAGGCTATTCAGGGACGTTGTCACAGCAACAAGCCTATCTGAGTTCAAGAAGTGTTTGGATGACGCTCTCAGGCACATGGTGGGATTCTTGGGAATGGTCCTGTGTAGGTCCCTTCCAAGTCAGCATATTCTGTGATTCTGTGATTCTATAAATAGTTTCCTTAGAAAAGATAGAACCTGAATAGTTTCCTTCTCATGTTGTACCTATTAATCAACCTTCCTCTACAAAAAAAAAAAAAATTAAACACCTGCATAAATCATTTTATTTCCAAAATATGGCAAAGATTTTATGGAATTCTTATGTAGTACAAAATGTAAAAGATTATTTGGAAAATGAGAGAGTTTGTAGAACCTACAAGAATTTCTTTTGACAATTATTTATAATCAGCAAAGAATATTTCAAGATCTGATTCAGTTTTGTGGCATTCACAGCTGGTGGGAAGAGAGGAGGGCTTTAATCATTTGCACCACACCTTTAAAGAGGCCAAAAAGTCTAAACTGGGAGGAGAGTTTGCAAAGAAGTTGCAGTTTCTGCAGAATCTATAAATGTGTGTCTTCAATTCCCTTTGGTAATGCTGTCCTTAACATGCTGAAGTTCAGAACAGAAAAATACACATCTTCAAAAAACACTAGATGGAAGATCTAGGAAACTGTAAGTCAGCCTCACTTCAGGCCACAAGAGTATCATGGAACAAGTCCTCTCAGGTTTGTTCTCTTTAAGAAAAAAAAGAGCAGTCTGGCAAGACTCAATATAGTTGTCTACCTACCTAATGAAAGGATTTAGAGAAGATGGAGACAAACCCTTCTCACAGATGTGAGAAGAGCCAGCAGAAACAGGTTGCAATATAGGTAACTTCAATAATTTTTTTTTTAACAGATACCGCTCAGACACTTGGGCAGGTTAATCAAATGTTGGAAGAGGCTGATCACAGATTTTGTGAAATTTCTGTATCTGTAGATATTCAAACCTTGACTTATCAACTAACCTGAGGTCCTGCACATCCTTCTATTATTCAGCAGATGTCCCTTCCTGTATAGTTCATTACATGATTCTGTAATTCTATGATTTGCATAGGATATTAGTAAATTAAGAATTTGTATCTTTCTGGTGTAGAATACAATGTAAACCTTCTGAAACATAATTTAAGAGATTTAAAAAGCTGTTTGCCTTGTTGGAAATATTAAACCTATATAATTGAGCTACTCTAATAAGAAGCACAATTTCTTGTACTAATCGTATTAACGAGTACAAAGCGATTTGAGAACATAGAAGAAACACCTAACTAGCCCTAGTGTTCCCTTGGTAAATGTCTTATAAAATGCTGAAAAAGAGAATGATAAATTGTTGAAAAGTTAGTGGAAAAGGATGTAATTGCAAGCAATAGTACTGAGCAAGGTAATGCAATGAAGTACTTTCCACATTTATCACTGCTGTGTTTCCAGACTCACACATCAAGTCACTTTGGCTCAATAATTTATTTTAATGCTAGAAACTTCATTGATCATATTTCATACTGTACTAACCTAACACTCAATGTTTTGTCCTGCTGTCACGTGTTGTCTTACTGCATAGATTCAGAACTGTTTGGGGTCGCACTGCAAAACATTGTGGAGGCACTCACAATCTCTACAAGACTGACTTCCCAGTGAGGCAGTCTCTGGCAATCTTGGATGACTTGCTGGTGATTTGGAGCAGCTTCTCTCACCACTCATTACCGTCCTGCCAGCCCATCACCTTGGATGTTATAAGGCTGTGTCTGGAGAAAAACAGAGAATCGGGAGGCATTAACAGGGAGGAGGATATATCAGGGACTGTGGTATTTGCTCATATAGAATTCTGTCATGTGCAATTGCACCTAGTTTGAGAAAACTGTGTTAGAGGCCAGAGATAATGTGCCTTGCTACACTGGGGCAGAGGCATCTTTGAGCCTATATCCAGAAATTGTTGAAAAGCACTATCTTACCCTTCTAAAAGGCATACAACAATATTCATCTTAGTGTTTTCGGTTTTCTAAATTTTTTCCTCCTCTTTGCACATGCACTGTCTTCTACATTGCCACCTTTTCCTGGACCTTGCTCACACCACTTTGCAGTTGTGTTTGTGGGTGATATACTGTAATCATTACAGTGTGGCACTATATCTCATTTCTTGAACCTCAGGTTCATTCCTGAAATAGACTCCTTCACAAACAAACGTCTACTGTGCTCCACAGCCTTTTGGCAACTACCTACTTTTGTTATTTCTACACACTGAAATTTCTGAAAACCTCAAACACCCTTTTACCAAATGTCTTATCCAGAAAGGGTGTTTGAAACCTCAAAAGACATTTCTCTATTACACTGATAAAGAGACTGACTTTGAGCAAGATTTTTTCCAGGCATTTATTTAACCAGTTAAATGAGAATCTTTTAGAAGAAAAATTTATTCAGTTCAGTCGGTGTAGGAGTAATCAGATTTGTAAACCAACAGTGAGTATTTTTAGAATATTAAAAAATGAAGAGCAAAAAGAGAAGAAAATTTGAAATACGGTGTAACTTATCTTGTTTAAAGAGTTTGTTTGAAGGTCAGGAAGATTACCACAGAAAACTTGAAAAATTTAGAAAAGAGAAAATCATTTCTTTCTGTATGATAAAAGCTCATCAATTTGAAAAAATAGATTATGAATACTGAAAATATTTCTTACTTTTGAGAGAGTGAGATTCTAAATTCCTTGACACAAATGTTAATTAGAACTAATTCCAGAGAGTTCAGTGCATACCATATTCAGCAAGAAATAGTCACACAAATACACTGCTTGTAAAGGAATGCACTGGCACTGGTTTATGCAATATGACATTTTGGTCCACAAAAATTACAACACTACAAAATTTAAGCATTGGTGGAAATGCATTTGAAGACATAGTAAGCTTAATATTTAGAGAATATAGTCAAATTGAAGGACCCTTCACTTTTTCCCCAAATTTTGTCTGCCTTCACAGTAAACATTATATACTGTTTTCAAATATAACATATGTAACTTCTGTTAGTTTTTGCCACTGCTTTAATGTTATGCACAGTTCTGAAGTAACTATTAACCTAGATAACTATTTCTTCATGATTTCCACTCACTTAAAACTTCAGAAATTGTTCTGAGCATTATATACTTATCTACATGTACATGCTACGTCCTGAGGACCTCACTGCCATTGTCCAAGCCTGCTTGGCCCGGCAGATGACCCTTAGGATTAAAGGGTGGGCTCAGTTCAGCGCAGGCTGTGTCTCACCTAAAAAAATCTATTGCGCAGGCTTGAAAGGTAAAAACACCTTTCCCAGATCTTCATTCGCAAAGACTGGCCACTTATTATTATTATTATTATTTATTATTTACATGTACATGAGTCGACACATTTCATCTGCATGCATTTCTGAAGCAGTAGCAGAAGAAACAAAAATTTTCACACAACTAAGGAGGAAAATATAGGTATTGTTTTAAAGATTTGTTATCATTATTGCTTTTGCTACAAATGCAATGAGTTCTAGACCACATACATTTCAAAGAGAAGTTACAAAATGTGGCCGTTTGGATCTAATTCCTTTCTTTTAGGTGGATTTATTAAGTTATACAGAATATTATGGCAATATCTTCTTTAATAGACAGCAACCTTTCCCTGAAATTGCTTTAACAATCATAACAAAAAACTTCCACTATGATTCCTTCCAAGCCACTGTACTAGAACAAATTCAGCCCATTCTAATTGGGTGACATCAGGCAGCAGTGAAAATGCAATTTGTTGTGAAATTTGTTTTTGCATTTTCTATAGAAGCCCTGTGTTCAGCTCTTTCACAGCTCTCCATTGGACCTTATCAAAGAACATGCTGGCTGGAGGGCATCAGCAGCACTGATCACTCAAAGGGAAACAGAACAGCTGTGTTCCTGACAGCTGGAGCAAGCACGATGTCCATCAGCAAATAACAGGAATATCTAAAACTGTTCTCCTTAGCAGGGTGCCCCCAAATCCAGTTGTGTTGTAAATGAGGGTTCTCAGCCACTGCCAATTCCAACCATTACTTTTTCAGTAGATGATAAACATTTATTTTTACATCTGTGTATTTGTTTGTCATGCTGTCATTCATCATCCATAAAGTAGCTTTAGGTAAGAATTATAAGAAGATTAGCTCTTTCAGAGAAGCTCAAGTCTTAAGAATCCTCCTATGTAGGTGTACTGCAGAAGTTCATATTACAAACATACACAGAAATTTCATACAAGAAATACATTTTCAGGTCATACTTTGAAGCCTAAAATGAGCTGCTAATGAGCTGTGTGACCTGCTCCTGAATCATCTGTGTATCATTTTTTTTTTATCCTGATACTCATATCTGCACTTGAAAAACTTCATCTTCATTGGTTTCAATTTACAAAATTCAAAATACTTCTAACTTAAATGTTCAGGAGTCAAGAATACAAGAATACATTAACCCAGCACTGCTTATCTGACAAAGTTACCCACATCACAGAATCCTATTTTGGACTGTTCACTAGATACCCCCTGCAGACAGACAAAATGAAAATTAAAAAAACAAAAAAAAGAGAAATGCATGTTTGATGTTCTAGATGCTGATCAGTGTGACACTTTCTGTTTGTCCCTCTGAGTTGTAATTAGAATTCACTTTAATGGATTTTCATAGCATTTGATCCTTATGTGAAAGTGACTTGTTGGCTAGTTAACCTGTTGTTCTATTAAAACAGGTATGATTGCTCAGATGAAAGAATCTGATAGTTCATTTAGCTTTACTTCTGGTTTTTGTTTTTACATTTTTCAGTTCTAAAAATTCTGTAACCCATTCTCTAAGGCATTAGCTTTACCTGAGGTTGATTATATCATTACAGATGTAGCTTCAACAAAATTAATCCAGGCTGTGATGTTTAAAACAGCCTTACAGTCAAAAAAGCTATAAACATGCTGGCCACTATGTTATTCTTTCAGGACAGATGTTCCTTGAGAATAAACAGATATTATATTTGAAACATTTAGTTTTAAACTGGAGTGCATATATATATATATATATATATATATAAAGTAACAAAGATAGATCTCACAAGTTGCGTTAAGACTCCCAGCCTTCCAGTGTGCCCTTCATATGTTCTTTTCATGGTTTAGACACCCTGATGTTAACCTCTTAAAAGCAGAGATATAGTTCTTCAAATATGGGTCCCCCAAAAAGAAAAATAATATTTTAAATTATAACCGTGTCATACACATTTGCAATAGCTATATATTCCTATGTATACATACACTACATAATTTTTGCGTGACTGTATTTTTGCAAAAAACCAAAATGCTGAAATGCTATGACTAAAATTTTGCCCATAGAAAATAAAATAACAATGTGTTAATGAATATGACTCTTCCTTCAGTTCCTAAATTTCCATCTGCAATCAAGGCATTAAAGAAGTGACAATTAAACAATTAGTATTGAAAAATCTAAAAAATGCAAAAATAAACCCCAAAACCCCAAGTCAAATGCTGTGATTCTGCCAATACCTTAGTCTAATATGTTTCTGTATTGGTGTGATAATGAAAAAGTTCATGGGAACATCATCCAGACTGCTGACTTGTTGCAGAGGGCAGTGAATTAAGGTGTAAGTATCTATTCTAACCTGTCTGAACTTCTCATTTTTATAGTTATTTATTTGTTATGCCTGCAGGGGAAATCTAAATATCAATTCTTTACCATACAGACAATTCTTATTTATGCAGGTGTCATGTATACCTCCATGCATGTTAAGAACAATCTCTTTCACTTATATAAAGACAGACTGGTTTTTCCTAACATATTACTGAGGTGGGTAGGAGAAGTTCTGCAGGTCAATCAGTGAGCTACCACCTATTGACAACAGTTTGATTTGAAAATCATACAACTGGATTTTTAGCATGAAAAATGAAGGGAGGATACAGGAATCAGAAGAAACAGGACTTTATGGTTCCCAGACTGTTTTTTCTTACTTCCAAGACATATAGCACACTGTCTTGTAAAGGTGTCACCCTAAAATTGTCTAAACTGCCTCTTGATGCAGTTCTGCACTGTGCTGGCCCTAGCTCAGGGCTATGACTAAATGCAGTAATCTAGCTTTTACAGCTGCAGTATGATAGACACTGAGGGAGGATGCCTTCATTAACTGTCTTTACTTATGTACAACACATGAAAACAAAAACTGACTGAAACTTCTTTGAAAATAATGAGACTACCTGCTCCTAGCTGCTTTTTGTCAACTAAAAGAGGTTTTTCATTGAATTCAAGATTTCTTTTAAATGAGTGATTTATAATCTCAGTAATTCTAATTTACTGTAAGCAAAACATCAGATTACTAATGTGTTAAATATGAGTTATTAAATTCCCATTAGACTAAATTACTACCCTTAAAGATGCAGGAAACTACTCCAAATTAATTTGAGTCTTTCAATAACTATGTACTCAATTTATTTGTAAAAGAATTTGTAATTTTAAGGTTTGTGCTACAGCACTTTGCTTAGTCTTTACAGTAAAACCAAGACTATTTAAGTCAGAATATATGCCCTATCCTCTCAAATGAATCTTTGTTACAGAAGAAAATAAAATAAAATGCTCTTTTAAGAGTCATTTCCATGCAGAAATAAGAATCAGTCAATTTTGAGAGTTCATTAACTGAGGTCTAGTATGAAATAACCTTTACACTTCACCTATATCTATCTAGACATTACTGGGCCAGGTGATAGTCTAGCACCCTCCAGGAATATTTTTCTAATGATGTCCCCATTATTTTTCAATTGCAGCTTCCCTTGAAAGTAAACACTATTTCCAGACATTTTTAAAAGTCTATTTTTGCAATCCCTAACACTGTGAAGAAAATACACTTTTTGTTTCTTGCTGCCAGTTCTAAATATCAGTGAGTGAGCTGAAAAGCCTATTGTAGTAAATACTGCCATTTCTTCATCTTGAATGGACTTGACCTCCTTTTAGTGGGTTGTGAAGCTACTTTCCTTGAAGTTCTTTGTAGAAACAAGAACCTCTGGGATGCTGACAGAGTGTTTACTTTTTTAAAGTGAGTGGTCTGAGACCTGGTGTATGACTTCAAAGAGCAATAAGTGTTCTATAGTAACTACTCTCCAACATTTAAAAATATAGGAAGATAACACATACTAGAGATTAATATTCATGGGAAACCTTAAAGCATAGAGTTGCTACACTGCAGCTAAAAGTAGGAATTATAAATTGACTTACTGCTGGCTATATATGTACATGTATATGTATGTGTATGTGTGTGCTAAAAATTATATGCACTTATAGCAGTAGCACCCTATTTAGACAGGTCATTTTCCACTGAATAATTTTTTACAGTAAAATGTATTTCTTAAATAGCTATTGATGTAAGTTGTTGGTGACATCTATTGAAACCTATTTTTCCATTTAAACCACACACTTTAAAATCCTTACATGCAATGTGTGATGTGCTTTTTCCAGTACTTTATTTTTTATATGTATTTATGTACTTTTGTTATGTCTAAAGCAAAATACATGTCAAAAATTTGCTACTATTTGTCAAAGTTAGCAACATGCAAACAATGAAGATCTTGCAAACATGTATTTTTTTCTTAAAGAAAAAGACCATATATTTGTTTAGTTGTATTTTATTTTTGCTTCTCAACAACCGCTGAAATGCTTTTAAGATGTCTTGGTGAATGAGAGAAAGACTAGGACTAAAATATAGACTTCTGTAGTTTGAATAATCCTATAGAATGAAGTGCCAAATTGTCTAAACTGTCTAATTGCATTGTTTTTCTTGAAGAACCTAAGTAATACAGCACTATTAATCTCTAAATGGTATTCGTTTTCTATAGATTATCACCATCATTTGTAGAATACTAATTAAATTTGAAGGCCTCCTTAAAAAGAGCTTTGCTGAAGATAATTCACAGGCCAAAAACAGTGAAGAAAAAAAAGCACTGAAAAATCTGCCAGTTGCCTAATGCCCTTAGTCTCTGTATTCTACTTATCAGTGCACTAATCCTCAGCATATAGTTCACTCCATTTTCATGGTTCTAAATGCATGTAAATGCCATAATTAATATGTTCTTTGGACTGCACTTGTTGACTTAAGAAGTACTAACTTGTATGTTCTGCTTAATCAGCATCTTTGCCTAGCTTTTGCAGTAAAGGACACAAATTTCCAAAGCAAGTTTTCTCTTAACTTGCCTTTTGTTTTCATAAATGACAAGTCAGACTGACACCCTCCCATCTGTGCTCCACTTTCTACCCTAAGAATACATACTTTTGCTTCTTCTTATATAGTTTTTAATGAACATAGAACATGCTGATACTCCTTTATGGAGCTTAAATATAATCTAGTTCCAAGCCCTGTGCAGTGGGCAGGGACACCTTCCACTAGATCAGATTGCTTAAAGCTCTGAAGGAATTTCTTCCTAATATCTAACCTAAATGTTCTGTCTTTCAGTTTAAAGCCATTTGCCATTACTATATGCCCCTATAAAATGTCTCTCTATGGCCTTCATGCAGGTCCCTTTATGTACTAGAAGGATGCTATAAGGTCTCCTCTGAGTCCTATATGCTTTGGCTGAACAACCCAAACACTCCCAGCCTGTCTTCATCAGAGAGGTGCTTCTGCCCTCTGATCTTCATGACTCTCCTCTGGACGTGCTAGTTAAGAAATGAATGTTACTTTTGGGTCCAGTCTAATTCATTTCAGAAGGAAAACAATTGTAAAGACAGCCACAATGCTCTTTATAAAATCATTCCTATTTCCTATCTCTCCTGGCCACATTTGTTTTTTGCAATTTGGCTGTTTTCTGCAATAAGCAAGACTCCATCTTTTATTTACTGTTATATGCATGATAGTGTGATGGGAAGGCACATTTCCTCATAGCAATGATGCTTCAATGTTGACAATGGTGTTTCCAGGATAAACTATTTCGATTAGATCATCCTGTATTTTCCTTCTCTTTCTCTAACAAGCTACTACCCTTTCTAGAATTTTCAGCTTTCCAAATATCTGAAATCTGTTTGCATATGGTATAAGAACTAGAATACGTGGCACTCCATATTGAAAAATAGGGTGCTATTGAACTATAGCGCTTTTTAATCGCTGTATAATCTGCTTAGCTACCATGTATGAATGAGATAAATTGAGGGTTGAACTTCTTTCCAGTCTGCAAAACCATAACAATTTATCTCTTGCAGAGATACAAGCACTAAAAATGAAAAATGAGCAGATACACAAATCTCGATTCCCCACTTGTATAGTACATGCCTGTTGCTGCCTGGAGGAATTTGCATCCCAGTGGAGAACAGAGTGGGAAGGTTTCTCTGAAGAGACCCCTCCTCTATTCTCAGTGTCACCATTCTGCATAAGACTTATTTGCACAGTACTTTATGAAATTATAACAACACAGAAGTAGTTCATGAACTTGGAGGTATCAGTGTTGTTTCAGGAAATGCTGCTTTCAGATTTTTTTTTTCTGATGCAGCAACAACGAGCAAAGCAAGCCCATATGTACCCTATAGACTCAAATTTAAAGGACAAGTTATTTTTCTTTTCTTTAGCACTATCAGTGGTAATCAAAAATTCACAAACACCTTTTGATATATAAATATATTCATTTCTATTTAAATTAATTTAAAGTCTGAACAAAATAGTATTTAAACATTTAGGTCTAAATCTATGTCTTAAGAAGCCTCGTTAAATGTTGCCTTGGAGTACGTATCTCTCACACTGCAGCAGCCTCAGTGAAACTGTTGATGGGCCCAATTTTCTCTTTAGCCGCTCTGTATGCAACCAATTATAAGAAGGCTACCACAAAGTACAGCAGCAGACTTAAGAAGAATTAGGTTGTGAAGACGTTAGAACAAAAGGTTGAGAGACATTATAGAGAAGGCATTGTACTTAAGAATTAAATCAGCTGGAGCACTGACTCTCTGGAAAGTCATTGAGAGGCACCCAACTCCATTAGGATAGTGGGAGAGGACTTGTCCTGGTTTTGGCCAAGGACAGGGTTAATTTTTTGCAGTAAGCATGAGGGGGCGGAGCTTAGAGCCATGCCAGCATGCCCAAGACCCTAATATTACTTGGTACCGTCTTATGTCTTTGCCAGGGGTAAGTGAAAGGGCTTCTGTCTTGCTTCCATGAAGGAGATGCATCCCCTTCTGGCTGGGAAAATGTTGTGGTTGGGTTGGGCCAGGCTCTGCAGTGAGCATTTTTGCATGGGAATAATTATCTCTTTTTGTATACTTTCGTTATTAATAATGTTGCTGTTACTGTTCGTTTTCCTATCTCATTGCTGTTTTCACTAAATTTTTCTTTTTTCAGCCTGTGATTTTCATCTTTTTGTGCCTTCAGTTCTCAGTTCCATCTCTGGAGTGGGAAGGGGAAGGGGGGTTAGGGAGCAAGCAAGCAGTGTCCGGTTTGGAAGAATCTTGGTGGGGTGGGCACTAAATTCCTAAACCACAACAGAACTATACCTACACACAGATATTGGATTTCATTCTTGTCTTTGGATGTCTGATTTACTTAGAGAAAGCAACAGTGTTAGAATATTTATGTTCCCTCCTTGATTTAACTCCTAAGCTATTTGAACATTTTATCTGCTAAGGTGCTTGACTTCTGTGGTTTGACTGTGCCTAACATATCAGCACACTGAAAATCACATTAGGTGTTTATCTGCTTGTTTAGGTGCCTAAATACATTTTGTAAATACGACCTCAGGAACTGCACAACTGTTAGGTTGTAACTGTCTGCTAATAATACTCCCAAATCATGTGAAAGAGAAGATATATAAATACCAATCCTAGGAATTCCTACAGGAATGTTGAAAGCCTTGAGTCAGGTTATTAAATGCATGTATAGTAACTGCTCAGTGCTCCTGGCTCTCTTTTGGGAATACCTCTTGTCATTATCTTTGTCACTCAGCAACTGGGACTTCACAGCCTTGAAAATGTCCTTACATTTTGAAAAAACAGTCAACCATGTTGTGCCTTAAAAGACTGAATACCAGCATTGTACATGTTTAATCAGATTTTATCCGCATCTGGACTCTGCAATACAGCCTGTCTGAGGAAAGCATGTATTCTGTCACTTCCTATTGATAAGGAGATAAATAGGACAAATCCACTGGATATCCGTGCTCAAGCACTAGGCTAAAGAAAAAATAAATCCCTGTAGCATTAAATTTCCAGATTTTTTTCTATTGATAATACAATCTCAACTAGAAATCTCATAAACAAATATTGCTTTTTTCAGTTAGATTGTTATTGGCCATGTTCCCTGGAAAAAAATCACATCTTTGAGACTGCAAAAGTATTCTCCTATTTTAGCAATCCAAGTTGCAACTTCAGTTAAATCAATCTGACCATTTGTTGATGCTTGATCTCTTCAGGCATAATTCAGGATAGAAGAGACTCAGAAGGTCCCTAGTCCAACCACTTACCCAGAGAAGAGCCAGTTCTGGGCTCAGACCAGGATGCTCAGGGTTTCACCCAGCTGGGCATGAAACTTCCCCGAGACAGGGACAGTCCAGCCTCCTCAAGCCTCTAACCCATTTCTTGGACAAAAAGATACTCCTTATCTTCAATCTGAGCATCTTGCTTCAACTTGCATCACTGCCTTTCATCCTCCTGGCATGCATCACTGTGAAGAGCCCATCTGTGTCTCCTACATCCCCTCCCATTGATGCTGGGGATGCTATTGGGTGCCCCCAGAGTTGTCTCTTCTCCCAATAGAGCCAGCCCCAGTACTGCAGCCTCTCCCTGTGGGGCAAGAGCTTCAGCCTCAGCTTGGTGGCTTCTGCTGATTTAATTCCAGTTTATCTATGTTTTTCTTTTATTGGAAGCCTAAAAGTGAACACTGGATCTAGATGTGATACGGCAATCACTGAATAAAGGGTGATTCCTCACCTTACACCACCTTGGGTGCTGCTATCCCTGCTGGCTGTGGAACAGCTGGCTCCTGCTCAGCTCACTGTCCCATAAGGGCCATCTCCACAGAACTGCTCCTCAGCTCTATAGAGCTGTTGCTGCAGAACTTTGATTTTAGGGCTTGGCCTCTCTCTTAGTTGAATTTTGCCTGCAGCTGCTTCCTTCCATCTATCCAGGTCCACAGAAGACAGCCTGGCCTCAAATGTGCCAACTGTTTGCCCCTTGCTGTCATCAGCAAACCTAATGAGTGTGCTCTGCGTTCTCTCCTCCAGGTCACCTAGAGAGATGTTTAACAGGACAAGTCTCAGGATTGATCCTACACTATACCACTTCTTGATGGTCTCCAGGCACAGTACAGCCCAGTAAACTGTGGACTTGTGAGCCCTGACATCCAACTGGTTGTTTACTGGTTGCCATCACATCCAGATTCTGATGTCCTAAGTTGTATCCAAGAACATTTCTAGTCAAGGTAAATGCCATCTGTGTCCACAAATCCAGTTGTTTTATGACCAGCGACAGTCATGAAAAAGCCATGTTGACTGTTTCCATTCTTCTAAGTCCCAAAATCTGCTCCCAAGGCACTTCATGATTTTCTTTGGCACCAAAGTGAAGTCAACCCCTCTGCAGTTTATGCATTTGTTCCTTTAGAACTTCATACAAAATGCGTTTAGCATTTGCTTCTCTACAGTGCTTGGAGATCCTTACCCAGTCTTCCTGACTTTTCAGAGATGGCAGAAAATGTCCTTGCCGAAGGTTAACTCAAATGCAGCTTAACAGATCAAACAGATATGTGAAATTCTCTCAAGTAATCCCCAACTCAACCTCAACCACTGCTAGCCGTTCCCCACTTTGAACACTTTTAATAAGCAGGGAGGCTTGGGAGACACTGCTGCTGAATACTGAGCAAAAAAAGGAAAGAAGGCACAGAGCACCTCAGCCTCAACTCTGTCTCCTGCCATTAAATTACCTTTCCCAATCAGCATTTTCTTATTCAGTCCTTTTCTGCAACTGTAGATGTTCTCACTGGTCTTGATGTTACTGTGGCATTTCTGAACCTATAGCTGGACTTTGGTCTTCCTAGCACCAAGCCTGCATGTCAGAATAGTGTGTCTAAACTGCTTTCGAGACTATCCCTGCTTCCAGCTCCCACATTCTTTTTCATTGGAGCTTTGTCATGAGTTCTATTCTCAGCCAAGGTAGCTTCCAGGATGTCTGCTTATCTCTCTGGGTACCATGGTAGCTGTTCTTACAGCTGGAGGTGCTGTCCTTAAAGGTCTGGAAGGTTTTCCTAAGCAACTGTGCTTTTCAGAGTGGTCTATCATGGATGCCCATCTACCAAATCTCCCAAAATATACTTTGGTAATTAGACAAATGAGCCAAAATCTGCTTATCTGAAGCCCTATAATCTTCTACTCTTTCTTCATTCTCTTCCTGATCTTGAACTTTCTAATAATATGATTACTATAGTTAAGATACCATAGATTGTCACATGTCCAGCCTTTTCCTCCCTGTGAGAGAACAGCAGATTCATATGCTTATCATCTCTAGTGCATGCATTGTGTTTGTTCACAAGGTTATGCCCAATGCCCTTTAGAAATCTTGACTGATTGTGTGCTATTGGCCATTTGACCAGATGTTAGAGAGCATAAAGCCCACATGAGAACAAGTCTTTCTGACACAATTATTTCAAGAAGGCTTTGTCCACATTTCCACTCTGATGACTGGTCTGTAGATCACTCCTACCACTGTAGACTATGGCAGACCTGAATCATAAACTCACAGTGAGCTTGCTGTTTGTCTCACAGATGAGCTGCACACACCTGAACTGTCACTTTAACCACAGGCAGCTCCCACCCTTGCCTTAACCTCCTATCTTTCCTGAAGAGCTTGTATCCCCCCATTGCTCACTCTGACTGTTCAAGCTAACCGACCACACCTTCCATTGCAACTTGGCCATAATTTTCTGGCTGCACATACAGTTCTAGAGGCTCCTGCTTTGTTTCTCAGGCTGACAGCATCTGTGTATATGCACTTGACGCAGATGTCCCTTTGACCTGTCTCGTCACTCCTGCTGTGTCCTTTTTCCCACCATCCTGCACTCTTGAACATCCAACCCCTCTACCGTTTCTAGCACTAGGCTTTGAGTCATAAACTCCTTCCCCTGTCTCACCAGCCTAAACTTTTCAACACATTGTCCAGTCTTCAGACAACAGTGCACTTGTCCCATTTTAGCAGGTGGATTCTGTATCACCTTTGCAGTCCTTGATTCTCAGGAAAGGATCAAGGATCCCGTGAGTGACATGGTGATTGATGGTTGTCTGTTGACAGGAGGAAAAGTGCCAGCAAACCTTCAACCCTGGACATAGGAGAGCAGATTTCAGGATGCTCAGGGAACAAGTGAGTAAGGTCCCTGAGAAAATACTTTTGAAGGTGCTGAGGTCCATCAATGTTGGTCACTATTTAAGCACCACCTCCTAAGGGCACAGGACCAGACAATTCCGAAATGTCAGAAATCAGGCAGACAAGGCAGAAGGCCAACATGGCTGAGAAGGAATCTTCTCTAGAAAAATAGGTAAAAAAGGAAGGTATATGCCCAGTGGAAGCAAGGTAAGGTGAGGAATACAGAGATGCAGCTTGCCTTTATAGGGAGTGTGGCCAAAGCTCAGTTGGAGTTGAAGCTGGCCAGAACTGAGGGAGACAATAAAAAGAGGGGGTTTAAAATACATTACTGACAAAAAGTATTGCAGAAATAACAGTTATAGGATGAGGATGGTCATCTTACAAAGAGGGACAGAGACAAGGCCAGTGTTTAAGGCTCTGTTTGGGTGTGTCTTTAACACTGATGATGGACTAAGGGGGGGTCATGGTGCCTAGAGAGGAGGATCATGGCTATGAGAATTATAACCTCCTAGTTGACCCTGAAGTTTATGAGGGATCTGCTCATCCAAATGGATCCCTATAAATCTATAGGGCCTGATGGGATTCATCTGAGAATACTCAAAGAGCTGGCTGATGTCACCATGAGGCTTCTCTTGATGATTATCAAATGATTGGAGATTTCTGAATGTCTGGAGATGTCTCTGTTGACTGGAAGCTGGTGAATGTTGTCCAGGTTTTCAAGAAGGACATGAAGGAGGACCCTGGAAATCTGCAGGCCTGTCAGTCTGATTTCAGTGACTGGTAAAGTTATGGAAAAAATTATTCTGGGAAGTATTGAAAAACACCTGAAAGACAATGCAGTCATTGGTCACAGCCAGCACAGCTTCATGAGAAGAAAGGCCCACTTATCAAACTTAATTTCCTTTTATGACAAGATAACCCACCTAGTTGATCAAAGGAAACCAGTTGATGTAATCTTTCTGGATTTCAGTAAAGCTTTCTATACTGTCTCTCACAAGATCCTTCTGGACAAAATGTCCAGCACACAGCTGGATAAACACATCATGCGGTGGGTGAGCAATTGGCTCACGGGTCAAGCATAGAGGGTAATAGTGAATGGGGTGGCATCAGACTGGTGATCTGTCACTAGTGGGGTTCCACAGAGCTCCATCTGAGTCCCAGTGCTCTTCAACATGTTCATAAAGGACTTGGATGCAGGACTACTAAGTTTGCAGACAAGCTGTTGACTCACTCAAAGGCAGAGAGTCCTTGCAGAGAGAACTTAATAAATTAGAGGAGTGGTCAGTCACCAGTGATATGAGGTTCAACAAGGGATAGTGAAGGATTCTGCACCTGGGACAGGGCAATGCTGGATTTATGTCCAGACTGGGGAATGAGAAAAGCTGGAGGGCAGCCCTTTGGATGGGACCTCATGCTCTTTGTCAGTGTCAAATTGAACATGAGTCAGCAGTGCCCTGGCAGCCAGGAGGGTCAACCATGTCCTGGGAGGCATCAGGCTGAGCATAACCAGCTGGTCAAGGGACATGATTGTCTCACGCAACTCTGCACTAGTGCAGCCTCATCTTGAATATTGTGTGCAGTTTTGGGCACCACAATATAAGAAGGATATAAAGCTGTTAGAGAGCATCCAAAGGAGGGCAGTGAAAACGGTGAAGGGTCTAGAGCGGAAGGAGGAATGAGGAACAGCTGAGGTCACTTGTTCTGTTCTGTCCAGAGAAGAGGAGAATGAGGGGAGACCTTATTCTATTCACCTTATCATGAGGAAGTCTACAACTTATTCACAAGGGGAATTGGAGGGGCGGACATGTATTCTCTTCTCTTTGGTGACTATTGATAGGATCCAAGGGAAAGGCATGAAGCTCTGTCAGGGGAGATTTAGGCTGGATATCAGGAAAAGGTTCTGCATCTAGAAAGTGGCTTGGCATTGGAACAGTCTCCCTAGGGCAAGGGTCGTCAAACTACGGCCCGCGGGCCGGATACGGCCCACGAGGCCCCCCCAATCCGGCCCGCGAGACCCCTCCCGCTGCCGCCGCCACCACTGCTGCCGCCAGCGCTCACGGTCCCACTACCACCTTTCCTGGCCCCGCGGCCACCTTTCCCGGCCCCGCAGCCGCCTTTCCCAGCTCTGGCGCCGCCTTTCCCGGCCCCGCCGCCACCTTTCGCGGCCCCAGCCCTGCCACTCGCGGCCCCATGGTTGCTGCTCGCCGCTGCAAAACACCCCCCCCCCCCGCCGCCGTGGCCGCCGCCAAA
>JAWWLV010000100.1:43316283-43326400 GCA_035041135.1 Platyrinchus mystaceus
GACAGCGCCTGAGGATAGGAATCCAGCCCCCTGTTTGAAAAGTTTGAGGACGCCTGCCCTAGGGAAATGATCACAGCTCCAAGCCTGCCAGAGTTCAAGGATTGTTTGGACAATGCTTTGAAGCAATGGTGTGATTCTTGCAACTGTCCTATACAGGGCCAGGAGTTGGGCCTTGATGATCCTTGTGGGTCCCTTCCAAGTGGGTCCCTTCCAAGTCAGAATATTCTATTCTATGATTCTGTACCTCTGCTTGTGACATTAGACCTTGTCAATGCATAGGTCCCTACCTGGCACCAGCCAAAAGACATCCAGTTCCTTCCCTGGCAAGAGCTGGCTACAGACTAAACCTAAATCACAGTTTTATGGGGAAGAGCAGACAGAAGTTGTCAGAAGTGAGTGCTGGATCTTGGCCACAGCAGAACTCTACCAATGTCCTTCTCCAGATAGCCTAAGGTGCCTTGAGAAATTCCCAGGCTACTCCAGAAGCAGAGCCCAGAGACTGATGCACAAACTCTTCTCTCTTGATACTGAGCAATTTGGATGTTACTTTTAAGTAATGTTGAACTACTGTTAATACAACCATATTGTCCCTAGGTTCTGGGGCATGAAGTACATGGCAGCTGAAAAGAAAATCAGAACATTCAGAGTATCTGTTACTACTATGTGAAAAGGAAAATTAGATGCAGTTCCATTGTGCCTTGCTTAGTTGAGTCAGCTGCACACTGCTATACAGTCACGTGGAACAGAAACATTTGATTTTCTTCCTTTTTAAATATCAGAAGCAAAAATAGGCAGAGATCTCATCTCTTCCTGTTCATGCAGGGCAGATTTTGAAGTAGGACACAGAATGAAGGAGCTGTGATTTTTTTTTTCCTGTCCGTTGTGTTCTTGAGAGCAGACATGCAGGTAATGGAAAGAAAAATGCTTTGTCTAGGGTCACACCCAAATTTAAGAGATATTTAGATGAATGAGCTTTTATTTGAGACAAGTGCTATCAATTGCATAGAGAGCTGCAAAGCTCCCAAAAAGCAACCATGGGACTAGTCAGAGCACTAGAAGAATCCAAGTTGAAAATAATTTGTTTTGTGCTCTTTGCCTTTAGAGAGACCACAGGGTCATAACTCATCCCTGAAATGCGATTTTTGACTGAGGTTAAAAAAGCTTTCCATTCACAAAAAGTATCTTCTTATCCTTGATTTTACTTCTCCTTCCTTGGTGGAAAATTAATGCAATTGAACAGAGCATAGACATAGCGTGTGGGTCCATGGGTTTTTTTCACCCTGAAATCTAACTGGGTACATTGTGTAGAGAGGCTACTTTCCAGTGAGAATGTACACCATAGCTTGCCTTGTTATAATATGGCTGGTTATAATCCATGTGTATGTTAGAGAAATATGTCCAAAGGCAGACTTAAAGTACTGCTGACCATGGAGGTAGGAAACCTTAATGTTTTATGAATGAAATGATAAAATAGTGTCTTTATATTTCTGCAATAAAATTCACTTGAAAAACCCTGTAGCGCTGGTATCATCTAGAATAATTATAATAATGACTTCCCTATTCAATTAATCTCTTTTAAAGCATTGTATTAGTGATTGTGGGTCATCTCAATGGGGATGAAATTGTCACACACAGAGAAGAGTAAAAACATGAAGTCACAGTGGCAAAAGTAACAGATTCGATCAGAAAATTACTGCTAAAAGTACTTCAAATTCCCTGTGTCAGGAAAGTCTCCATTAGCATAATTATGAATTTTGTTTGAAGAACTGAAACTTGCAGACAAAATAAAATAAAATTCCCATAAAATGGGGAACAGGGATATTTCAGAGTTTTGCGGAATTTAAATAAAACGTTAAGTAGCCAATTCTACACTTGCTCTGCTGATTTTTTCACACAAATCTGCACAACCATTGGTGATCACAATGACTTTTGAAATTCAACATCCACTCTTGTATAACACTTTTCATTTGCACAGTCCTGCCTAGAATAGTTATACATTACCTTTGAAAAATACTTAGCATTAGTCATACTCACCCAGATTTATTTTTTTTTTTGAAAGTTAATGTCACATGGAATTATGGTCAATATTATTAAAATTCACTGACATGTTAAATAATTTCTTCTATTTTTCACTATCTTAAAAGCTTTTCAGGTTTAGGAAAGGACTTCTAATTTTTCTGAGGACTGTCCCTGTAGCATGCTAGACTCAGTGCCTGTGAATGAAAATTTACATGTTAAAACTCACACAAATCTGACTACCAAAAGGTTGCTATTTTGTATTTTAGGTAACTTTCTTTTTCAGGTTCTATAAGAAGTAGACATTGTGTAATTACTTAATAAGTATGTTATTTATTTGCTACTGGGCATTCTAAATTACTTTTCATATCAGGACTAATTTTGGTGTTATCTAGAATGTCACTTCTTTGCAAGTCTGGTCAGTCCTGGTGCCTGGCTTCAGTAAGCAAAATAATTTAGGCTCTGTGTTTCGTTATTTCTTACTAGAGGAATGAATTACATTTGGAAAAAAGATAAGTCTCTTCAGACTCATTGTGATATGGGTTCATCACTTACTATCTTCTTATTCTAATCCTTGTTGTCCAGTGTGGTTTTTACATAAGTTGTGGTCTTCTCTTGGCTCAAACAGAAGAAAACCAAAAGCTGTTTTGTTCCATTCAAATTCTTTCAGTTGTAATTGTGCTTTCTCCTGACAATCCCTAAAGTTAAATGCCTCCATGTTTATTAGGATAGGAAAATTCTAGATGCAGGATGAGTAGGGCAGAGTTTGGGTGATATGAGTCTGCAGAGAAGCCCTCTTGCAACTGTCTGGGACAGCACTGGTGGAATAGGAAGGTTAAGGGGTGTGAGTGCAAGGCAGGCAGGGCAGGCAAATCATCCCCTAAGGAAGTGCTCTTCCCAGAGAAGAAAGATGGAAACTGCTGATAAAGAACCCTTACTAGTACACCACTGAAAAGGTAGAGGATTTTTTCTTTAAAAAACTCATATGTAAAGCCTAACCACTGGAATCAAGAGTTTTGTCCTTTCTAAGGCTACTTTTTTGGGATTTTCAGCATTCTATTGAAAGTATGCTGTTATTTCTGACTTGTGGTTTGGGAAAAAGTGAATCCTCTTGTCTTTCATTTACTGACTTACAGACACTTTCAGAACAAAAAAAAAAAAAATCCAACCCTCCATTTGCATTTTTTATCTCTGTCTGTTCCTAGTAACTTTAAAATATGACAAAACACAGTAGCATCAGGACATCATGAGAAGGAAGATTATTGAAATTCTGTCAAGATATTAACATTTCACAAAACTTTAAACTCCTAATAAGACTCCAATTCCAAGCTTTCCTACTTAATAAAAGGGAGGTTTGAACACTAATCTATTAGTAATGAAAACCAGATGCCCAATTAATTCTTTACTGTCTATACTTGTTCTTCTCTGCCTCCTATTAGACTCTATGCATGCACTACTGCACCAACCCTGTTAAGAGAACTGCAAAACATGTCTGCGATATTAACTTTCCTTTCAAATCTAGACTTCAAATGACATCCTAATCATTTTCATATGTTGCCTTCCACAGTGGGTGTTATTTTGGGGGCATACCTTCTGTAACGTTGTTGAGAATACTGCACATGTTATCTGTTATTGGGGGCAAAGCCACATTTAATAGAATCTTTGGTATTTAATTTACAGTAATTTGAATTAGGATGAAGGTAAAGTAGTATTTGTGTCTATGAATTATTATTTATTTCCATCTCACTAAGTATCCTCCCTAAGAATGCTGTGGTTGGGTCATATGCCTTTAAATATGCAGGCGAAACAGATGAATTGAAAATTCTGTTGACAGGTAAATGTGAATCATCTTTTTTCATTCAAAGGAAAATAATCAAGCTCTTTTCAAATAATATAAAATGTAAAATGATTGCCTTTTGGGGAGGAGGCAGGCTTATCAGCATCTCTTCTATAGAAAATGATTTCCATTTTGTAGCTGGAGGAACATATGCTGCAGCTTATCTTGTCACTTGACTGCAGTTTTTGATATTTATTAACAGTTGATTTCCTGTAGATGTTGTTTTTTCCTGTTTCTCTTCTCTCATCTCCCCAATCAATTTTTTTCCCAAAAATGATATCTGCCCTTCTTTTTTATTCTCATTTCCTTAAAGAAGATTGTTTTATTACTGGTTTCCAAGAAGCATTTGTAGTGAGTGGTACAGCCCTAGTTCTATACATGATTTATAACAGTCTGTATTTGAGACTCCATTTCCTCTCTCGCCCAGCTTTCCCTTGGTCATTTTTATCAAAGCCAGTGAGACTGGAATTGTGTACTCATTGCTGTAAAGTACAGAAATGATGAATTATGTCTTCAAGAGAAAACTCATTAGAGATTTACATGGAGAAAAACTAAGACTGACTAAAAGATGCACAGTTGTATGCAACATCTTCAAGAAGTCTGCTACAAAACTGGAATCCTGTTGTACATTAGCTTGATGTGCCTAGGAGCACTAACGTTCTGCATCTATGGCTGGCAAAATCTGGAGTCCTGTAAGCTATTGCTACACAGTTAGGCTTTCAAGGATTATAAAAAAGTCATCTTTTCTCCCTTCTTGCTTCAAATATATCTGCTTGCAATTTTCATGGTCTCACATCTTTCAGTCCTTTGCTTTAGCCTTTGATGTATGTTGGGTTTGCACTGTTCATTTTTTTATGTGACTGATCTTGGAGGAATTGAAAAGTGTGGTTCATAATGCACCCCCTGTTTTTTTAGTATAATACATGTTATAATAGGTATCTACTTTGATCACAAATTGATAAAGCATAGCAAAGCCTTGGCCTGCTACTTAAGATGCCATTCTCCACACAGAAAATACAGAAAGCTGTATCATAGAAAATTTTGTTCTCAGATCATTTGCTGTCATAAGAACCGATTACATGAAACATTCTTGCTTTGCTAAGTTACTTACATACTTACAGATGTAAGCTAGTGCTTACATCTTCAAGCTGATATTCTGAAGTTCCTACTGTGTAATTGCCCAATTTTTTTTTTTTGTGAAAATCCTGCTTGTAATAGTTTAAATGTGAAACAAGTCAGTGAGAAAAGTGATTGACCCACAGAAAAAAAGTATTTGTTCTTGTAAGTTTATAAATTAACATGTAAATTATACCTGTATTGTGTCACAAACACATGTGATATAGGTAGAGAAAAGATTACATGACACTATTCATGTAGAAACTAACAGGTGTAAGACATCTTCTACTGGGCAGAAAAAAAGAAAAAAGAAATAATAATCCTGATATTGCAGTTAGGAAAACTAAAACCAAACCTTTGACATTCATTAATTTCTTGAGTCCTGGAAGTAGAAATACTCCCGTGAGCTAAGATGGAAGAGTCCTTTGCAGGTAAATGTTCACAGAGTAGTGAGGGAGGAAACCACTTCTTCATCAGTGTCAGTAACACAGAGGTGATGCAGATAGAAGTACAGAGTCAGGTTTCCAGCCTTTTAACCTACTCATTGCAAGCATCACCCAAAAAGAATCACTTATATGAGTACATTTTTAGCACTAGTACCTGTAGAAGACTCCTACTGAAACCCTGATTTCCGTGTTAAAGAACA
Organism: Platyrinchus mystaceus; assembly: GCA_035041135.1. Classification (NCBI taxonomy): domain Eukaryota; kingdom Metazoa; phylum Chordata; class Aves; order Passeriformes; family Tyrannidae; genus Platyrinchus; species Platyrinchus mystaceus. The sequence continues at coordinate 43,321,899 of JAWWLV010000100.1, forward strand.
CACATCTACCTGTGTCTTTCAGATGGTTAAGTGCACTAGATTCCCTGATCCTGTCTGACAGGTGCAGAACTAGAAGAAGGATGCAGGTAAATGGTATAGCAGGCTGAATAGCTCTAGTAAATAAGGTATTTTGAGCTTATCAGCATGGGAATTCTTATTAGTACAAATTAGTACAAAGCTAAGATGCTGATGAAGTCTAATGTTTATTAATAATAGTTTCAAATGCTTAAGTCTATTAAAGAAAAAAACCCCAGCAATATTTGAAGTGTATAATACTAGCTGCTTACTAGTTATAATGGTAACCAGGCTGAAATTAACTGCTTGATGAATCATATAAATTAAACATGCAATAATTCTTTTTTTTTGTCTTATGAACTGCAAAAATTCAGTTTTCTAATTAAGATTTTGGTCTTAACTTATGCATCATAAATATTTAGCAGTTTATAAATGTTTTCTTTAATCATTTAATTGTTAATCTATTATTGCAACAGATTGTACATTGACTTACTACAATATGAATTTCCAAAATAGCTATTGCAAGAACCTTAAGAACAAATTAGTAATTGTAAGGATCTTTTTGCCTGAAGATATTTTAAGGAGGACCTATATGAAGATTAAGGTAGTCTATACAATTCTGCAGCTGTTGCTGCATTTTTCTAAAACCATAGAAGTTTCCAAAATGAGTACATGTTTAGTACTATCAGCCTCCTCATATTTTTATGTTTGTAAACTGTTTTCTGTCTTCAGTGTATTTGTCACCAGTTACCAAATACTACCATGCTTAGAAAGCCAATGAACCTGATCCTTCTACATCATATATTTAAACAAACGAGAGTGCTAGGTAAACAAAAACTGACCAGTGTCATAGGAAAATACTGTAAAAGTAGAGTGCAAAGTCTGATGTAAAAAAAACCCAAACCACCTGTTCTGGATAAGTTTTTATTGGAAACTCTCAAATGCTTAATTTCACTTACAGTCACTTAATATATTTTGATTTTAATGTTTCCTGAATTTTTTGTTGGTTTAGAAATTTAAAAAAAAAAATCAAACCTGTCTTAGCAGAAAAGTAACACTTTTGTTCCATTAAAATATTAGAGAAGAGATAGTCAAAGCAAATGATATTCACTTGCATTAGGTGTAATAGGGAAAAGAGGTTATCAAGGCAAAATAGCTGAATATATGGGGTAAAAAAACTAACATCACAAATTTTTATACATTACAAAGAGAAGTATTATATTTTGGAGCACTTTCTTAGGTTTTCATTTAGTTTTCATTTAGCTTAGGTATTAAGCTTTCTTAGGTTTTCATTCAGTCTTCATCATCTGATTTCCTAGAAAAGTAACATATTTGGCGATTTATATTTCTACTAAAAAAAAAAAAATTAACATTTCATGGGCTTTTTCTCACTAGCTGCATGTAATTACTTAATTACTGTGCTGGGTATGAAGAAGAAATGAACTTTTTCTTTTGGCTGGTTATGCACTTGAAAAATCTCAATGCTCTGTAGCTTTTCAGTTTTCTGAAACTGCAACTGTTGTGTTGACTCATTACCCACATGTGGCTGGGACCATTTATTGCAGAGGTCCTCAAACTTTTTAAACAGGGGGCCAGTTCTCTGTTCCTCAGACACTGTCGGGGGCTGGACTATAATGTCCTGTGCAAACCAGCAGGGGGTGCTGTTGGATCACTGGAGATGCCCACGTGCGGTGGAGAGGGGTTGGGTTCTCCCCGGGTGTGCTGAAGAAGCTGGAAAATGGAGGTCTTCTTCCCCCCCACCCTTCCCAGCAGGAAAGGGGAGAGAGAGAGGAGGGAAGGGGGAAAAAAAAAAGAACAAAAACAAAAACAGGTCCTTCCCAGCAGAGGGAAACGGAAAAAAAACTCAGTTCTCTAGTCGAGACGTGCAGAGCAGACTCCCCTCTCCTCTGATGTGCACAAGGACTGCTGCCAAGGAGGAGAAGGAATGGGAATGGAGGAGGCAGGAAAAAAAACCCCCAACTCTCCTGAAAACAGTTTTTCTCCCAAGGAAGAAAAAGAAGCTGCTGCTGCTCCTGCCCAGCCATGATTTATTGGCATGGGACTACTTGGCAATAAGCATTTCTGTGAATGTATCTTCTCTGCTCTCTGGTTTTAAGGATTCATGTTCCATTTTGTGGCATCATCAAGAATACATTTCTGCAAAAATGTTCTTTTAAACAAACATCTATCAACTGTATGAATTGATCTTCTTCAGTATAGGTGGACTATAGACAGCCAGTCAAGGAAAGTCCTAGAGGATGTGAATCTAAGCCTCCTTAACAGAGGGTGGTGTCAGTCCCATTTCCTTACAAAGCGCTTGTGCCATTTCCCTCCTGTGTTGGTCTGGGCAACATCAGCTGCTTCACAAGGAGAGAGTGCGAATAAAGATGTATATATGAAGACATTTTCGGCACAGTAGCTAAGGAGAAAGTTTTTTATTCTGAATATATGTCCCTAGTGTTTTCCTTTGCCTGGGGAAGAGGTGGTATTCTAAATCTAGCATTCTTGTAATTTTGTTTCTGTTGGCTGCCTTGCATATCCTCCGTTCCACCCAATGTCTCAATTTTTTGAATGCCAGAAATTTTATTCTTTTAAATGTTCTTCTCTCTTCATATAGAATATACAAGTACTTGGTCTTACTTTCTTGTCTCTGTTCTGAGCATGTATTTCCTTACTGCAAATAAGAAATTTAGAGACAAACCAGAGATGAACAGGTATCTTGCAAATAAAGGCAAACTGAAAGCAATGAGATCTAAGGAGTTAAAGCCTTCCAGAGACGCTGCAAGTGCCTACAGACATCAAGGTGGATTGAGTTTAATTGCTGTTTTTGTGAGATTTATTAGCCCTGGGCAGTAGTCTCAACTACATCTATTTTATTTTTTGTATGCTTTTAGAAGAACAACTGGTTTTAATGTGAAATAAACCAAGGAAAGACATCACCAGATAGATTAAAGGTTATTCCAAGTGTTCTAAATTTTGTTAACCAACAATAACTGACCTACCTAATGCGTTCCTTGTGTCTTTTTCCCCGTGACCTGAATAACAGAATGTCATATGATCCTGGCCAAATACTTTGTTCCTCAGCTCTTTCCAAAAGCAAGGTACTTTGCAGCCTGATGTACCTGCATGGCACAGCTTGTGTTATTTATATTCTTTGTGCTCTATGGATGTAGACTTTTTTTCCTCAGTTTTTCTAGCAAGCTGCAGATATATATTAGGCAGGGTTCAGTTTCCTGAGGTAGGCACCTAATGCTGTTTCTAGTGCACTAAAATATCTGAACATTCATGCATGACTGGCAGACATGATATAATGACTACAGGGAACCATCCCCCTTCTGAGTGTCAGCTGGAGGGTAGGCAAGACAGTCAAGCAGACATCTATGTTTAGGCAAATGACTGCTGCCCATCTGTTTTTCTGTCATATAAAAACTCTGATTGCCTGATATGATCCGTAGAATTCCCAGCACTGATTGCTGTAGTGCTTTGGATATCCTGTACTTGTAGCTCCCTTTAGCACATGAGACAGTGAATATAGGCAGATACAAAGATGTCATAATTTTGAAAACTATTAAGTCATTCTCAGTCGGCACTGTGTTAGATTGCATCTAAGTCTGTCTCCGTTGCTTCTTTTTCCTCAGAAATAGGAGAAAAATGCACTTATGCATTATCTTAACACTGTGGAGGAAGGTAACAGGGCAGACATATAAACCAACAAGGCAACAAAACCTTTATCTTAACCTGTGTGGTTGATCTTACAGATGGTGTCTATTGATGTTGTTTTCATTAAACATAGTGTTGTGCCTACTGCTGTTTACTGAAACTTAGTGCTAACCATTAACAATTATGGTGATTTAAATCCAAAATTGGATAATTTGCCTGAACTGAATTATAATTTAGTTGTTCCTTATGCCCAAGACAGCTGGTTTCAGGGTTGAATTTCTCAATGTCTCTAAATTTGGACAAATTAACAAATCCAAAGGTCGTAAATGTTTAGTGTGTTGGACATTATTACCACTGTGACTCTTTTCCTTTTTTTTTTTATGCTTATTTATTACATAGAAACATAGAATGGATTGGGTTTAAAGGGACCTTAGAGATTGTCTAGTTCCTACATCACTGTCATTAACAGGGATACCTTCCACTAGGCCAGGTTGCTCAAAGCCCCATCCAACATGGCCTTGAATACTTCCAGGGGCAGAAAATCCACAGTTTCTCTAGACAATGTGTTTCAATGCCTCATCACCCTCACAGCAGAGAATGTAAACTATACCTAAACTAAATCTAAAACTCCCTTAATTCTGAAACTGGATACTCCTCATGCTACCACTACAATATCTGATGAAGAGTCCCTCCCCATCTTTTCTGTAGGTCCTCTTTAGGTACTGGTGTTATATAAGGTGCTATAAGGTGTCCGGGGACCCCTGGTGGCCTAGCGGTTAAGACACTGGTCTCTCAGCGCCAAGGCCGCAGGTTCGAATCCCGGGTCC
>JAWWLV010000100.1:43344003-43368283 GCA_035041135.1 Platyrinchus mystaceus
AAAACTGTAACTCTTCTTTTCCGGTTTTGGGTGATATGTTTATATTTCGACAGAGCGCTCATTGGATTAATTCTAAACATCACCACCGCCTGGGGGTTTACCATTTTCTCACCTTCAGGGGGGGAAAAACTGTTTTCCCCCACCACAATTGGGAAATATGAATGTTGAGAGAAAACACAGAGCATGTAACTAAAAATACTGTGTATAACATGGTAGGACTAATTGTCAGCAATACAAATCAAAAGATTTTTGTCTAGAGGAGGAGAAATTATCAAGGTTTTGCCTAATCTCTGGTCTTCATGTACAGGTTTAGAGGTGACATTCCTAGGAATATGGTCTGCTATTTTTGTGGCTTCTTGCAAAGCATATTGTATTCATTAGGACAGTTAAAATGAAACACAGTTTTTGCCCACTGTTATATTTTCTTGGCTCAGAAAGTTGCACAACCTGTAGGATGTTATTGTATGAAAAGTTAAATCTCTCTTGCTCTTTTGATTCATTTTAATGAACTAGTTTTTCTTTGGAGCCCGTAAAGTGTATGGGAAATTTCAGAAAGTGTCAAGATAGGTGGCTTGAGTCTATTACCTAAAATGTGCTAATTTTAAGAGGATATGATAGATTAAACCAACTTGAATTAGACATAACTGAGAATACCTCATTTTAAGATCTTGGTCTTCATTGTTCTGTTAACTCTAACATACCAACTATCCTGAATGTTTGCTTATTATCTTTTTCCTCAAGTCAAATTAAAAACAAACTACTTTTAAACAAATAAACAAAAAAGACTGTACTTCTTCCTAAAGCAAGTCTAAGAAAAAAAGTTGAATTTTTGAATATGTGAAATTTGTTTAAAAACTCAAAAATTTTTTTGAGAATTTTTGGCACCTCTAAGGTTTGAAATAGAAACCTGATATATAGCAGGGAGATAGGAAGGAATCATAACTGATTTTTCTGCTTCCTCTGTTTGCTGATCTCCTCCAGCTTCTGAAAATCTACATTTTCTACTTGTATTGCAGAATCAAAGGTACTTGCTAACAAAATTTCTGTGTGCCTTATCTGAATTGAGAATGTTTTAGAATGTTGTCACAACTCCAAAATCCAAAATGTTCACATGCTTCTGAGCTTGGTTCAGTCTCAGAAAATTATGAGTTTTGAGGAAAATATGTTCTGGTCATCCCTCAGCAAGGACAGACTCAGGGGAAGCTCTGTTCACTGGGAATCTCAATACAGTCTCCTCTATAGTTAATGTCCACTCTTCAGCTCTGATTCTACAATGTTTTCTCATAATCCTTAACTCATAAAACTCATAAACATGCTGCTGTTGACTGCAGGTCTGGATGCAACAATCCAGCCATTTCCTTATCCGTCTAATAGTCCATCCATCAAATGCATATGTCTCCAAATTAATGGCAAGAAAGTTGGAGGGGGGCTGAATCAAAAACTTTACAGAAGTCCAGGTAGACAACATGACACCCTGCCTGGAGTACTTCATCCAGCTCTGGGGTCCCCAGTACGGGAAGGACATTGACCTGCTGGAGCTAGTCCAGACAAGGACCATGAAGATGGTTAGAGGATGGAGCACCTCTCCTATGAGGAAAGACTGGGAGAGTTGGGAGTGTTCAGCCTGGAAAAGAGAAGGTGTTGGGAGTGACCTAATTAAATTAGATACTAGGAAGACATTCTTTACTATGAGGGTGGTGGGGTACAGGTTGCCCAGAGAAGTTGTGGATGCCCCATTCCTGAAAGTGTTCAAGGCCAGGTTGGATGGAGCTTTGAGCAACCTGGTCTAGTGGAAGGTTCCCTGCCCCTGGCAGGGGAGTTGGAACTAGATGACCTTTAATGTCCCTCTTCAACCCAAACTATCCTATGATGTTAGTTGCCCGTGTCTTGTTCACTGATGCAGTCAGTCCATCGTATAAAACCACTAGATTATTCAGGCATAATTTGCTGTTCATGAAGCTATTGGCTGTCTCTAGTAGTCTTCATTTCTTCCATATGTTTTAACATGCTTTTCAGAAGTCTTGCTCCATGATCTTGCCAGGCATGGAGATGAGGCTGACTAGTTAGTAATTCCTTAGCTCTTCCTTTTTACTCTTTTTAAAGGAGTGCAATTATTTGCTTTTCATCACTCACCGGGCACTTCACCCAACAAACTGAAATATGATGTACAGTGGTTTAGCAACTACATCTGAGAGGTCCACCAGGACCCTGGGATGCATCTTGTTCGGTCCCATGGACTCAGATTCCTCAGGTGGTCTCAAAACTGATCTGCTCTTACAGTGACAGGGATTTCACTCTGCCAGTCCTTGCCTTGAGGTTCAGAGGCTTGAGATGTGGGAAGGGTGATTACTAGTGACAATAACTGAGGCAAAAAAATAGTATGAGAACCTCAGCCTAATCCATGATGGTTCTCACTACTTCCCCTCTTTGAAAGGGATGGTTTGGTGTGTGTACATTTTCATTAATCTTTCTTTTCTGATAAACCAACTTCTTGAAACCCTTCTGATTACTCTTCACATCCCCTGCCACATTCATCTCTGACTGTGCCTTACCTTTCATCATCTCATCCCTGTAAGTCCATGCATCATCTCTATATTATTCCTAGGCTATATATCCCTGGTTCCACTGCTTGTGCATTTCCTTCTTATGCTTCAGTTTGACCAGGAGGTCCTTACTCAGCCATTCTGATCTCCTGCACTCCTTGCCTTCTTTCTCACACAATTAAGGTCTTTAGTGCTCTAAGAAAAAAAATTCCTTAATAATCTTCCAGATCTGTTCTGCTCCCTTATCCCTGAGGACAGTTTCTCCAGTTTCTGTACATAATTTCCTAAATTCACTCTCCTAAAATTAACTTTTCTAAAATTCAAGGTCTTGACTATCCTTCCCTGGCCCATAATTGTCAAGATTTTGAATTCCACCTGGTGATCACTGCAGGCTGGGCTTCTGCTAATTTTGACATCTCTATTTATTCCATTTAGGTTGATAAACTCCTCCTCTGGTTGGGCTCTCTATTTCCTGGATCAAAAAACTATCCTCAAAGCACTCCAAGCATGTTCTGTGCTATTTACAATTTTCTGTGCCATTTTTCCAGCAGATGTTACGATGATGGAGGGCCCCCAGCAGGATTGGAGACTGCATAGGTAATACTTCCTGTGGTTGAATTAAGAACACTTCGTCAACATGCTCCCATTGAGCAGAGTCTGTAGTAAACATCAGCCGTGAGGTTTCCTTTGTTGGCTTGGCCCTTAATTTTTATCCCTAAGATCTCAACCAATTCATTACTGGTTTTCAAAGATCGCTCTCCACCTTTTATATAGAGAACAAGCCTCCTCACACTTCCTTCTTTGCCCGTCCCTTCTAAGCACTTTATAGCAGTACTTCGGTCATGTGATTCATCCCACAGGTTTCAGGGATAGAGTTTTGATCATAGCTTTCTTCAGGTAAAACTGTTTCCAGCTCCTCCATCTTATTACACATGATTTGTGCATTGGTAAAGAAGCACTTCAGTTGTCCTATCAACCTTGTCACCTTTTTAGAGGAACAAGCCTTAATTTCTATGAGGCATTTTACAAGTGTTTCTTTGTTAGTTTCTGAGACATCAGTGGCTCCTGAACTCTTTGTTACTGAAAACTCATCTTGTTCCCTCACTAAATCCAATTTAAAGTTCTCCCTGTAGGTCTAGCAAGCTTGTCAGTGAAGACTCTATTTCCACTTGGTCAAGTGAATCCCATCAGCTCCCAGCAGGCCCATCTTCTCAAAGGTAAATCCAGGATCACAGAAGACAAAACTTTTAAGTGTGGTACCAGTCACTCAGCAGGGCATCCATGTGCTCAATTTTTCTCTTCCCGCTTGAATTGCTTACCTGACTGGGGGAACAGAGGAGAACACTACCCATGTTTGTTACATCACTAATATTCAAGTTCCTGAAAGGCAGCAAATTTCTCTAGAGAAATTATCTGGGCAGCAAATGAGTTCTTTAGGGCCTCTCACTAAGGAATATCCAAATACTAATAACTTCTGAGCTTTCATGGTGGCACTGGTTCTTATGCAAATGTGTGGTTGGAGTAAATCTTCATTGTCTTCTTTTCCTGGATCTTGTTTGTTATTCACATGGTCTTCATTCTCCAAACTCAGTGTTGTATCTTATCCAGGGGCACTTCCTTCTGCCCCAAGCAAACAAGAGTCCCATCTCCTTCATCTTGTGGGTTACTTGATTCAATCACCTTGAGATTGAATTCAGACTTCCCTTTCTCTTTTACAGCCTTAAGGCAGGGCTGTTGCTCAGACTAGGACAGTACACAAAACCTTGCATTGATGTCTTGAACACATCATAAATGGATGGAAAATATTTTGGTAACCTATATATATAGTTTTCTGACTGTAGGTATTACAATAAAAAACTACTTTTCCGCAGTTTTTTCTTATTACAATGTTATTTTAGTCAAATATAAAACAATTAATCTGAAAGGCAAAACATTTGCAACAATGGTGCCACTGTCTCTTTCTGCAATATGAGCATTGACTTCTTGCCACAGTCAATTACTTACAATACAACACTAGAAGAAGTAGTGAAATCTGAAAATATGCCTCTAGGCGTCAAAACACCAGGGGATTAATACTAATGTTTCATTTACATGCAAGAAAGGAAATGTTGTGTTGCTCAGCTTCACAGAGGAGCAGAGAAAGAAGGAGAAAGAAATCTATTTTCCTTGCATACATTAAAAAAAAGAAAATAATTTTTCAAACATGAAAATATTACCCACAGCAGTTTGCATTCATGCCAAAAAATACTCCCACATCAAATTCAGATCTCCAGTTAAATAGCAGGGGCTTTATTATATATTTTCAGGGGTGGAAGCACTCTCCCCCATTCCTCCCTGCCCCCCTCTCCCCCCACCATATTTTTTTCTATATGAGTAGTATCCTTTGTCTCCCTTCCCAGGCTTTGTAAAACACACTGTAATGTCATCACTCACGATATATCCCTTTTAATCCCTCATGCAACAGAAGAAATATGAGCAAGATAAGAGAAATGCTTTATTTTAGAGAGTTTTATATAGGTTAAAATACAGAAAAGCTCTTTTGTCCCATGCCTATAAAAACTCTTCACTAGCTTATTCCTGAAGGGACTGGAAAACAGACTGTCTGACTTTTTTTTAGCTAATGCTCTTTAGCAATGCCTTCTTTTGATATGACAGTCAGATTATAGTCTCTAATACAACATTACAATAATTCTGTGTTCTCTGTTAGATCTAGAAAATGCATAGCAAATCATACTTTTGGCCTTTAGTAGATTTGTGGCTTTTTTCTGCCCAAAGACCACCAACAGACAGTGAGAATGTAAAGTTCCACTTCTTTGGAAAATAGTATCAACTCAGAATGTCCATCTCAGTTTCTGGTTTTATTCTTTTTTGCTCCAGTTAGAAAAAAATAATACAGATTACACACAAGGAATAAACACGATTACTATAATCTCAGTTATCAGGCAGATCAAGGTCTAAATCATGGGGGTTTTAAAGGCCTTTTAAAGGATGTTCTCAAGCATTTTCTGAAGTTTTTAATTCTTGTTTATTCATTGTTGCTTATGCTACCTTCTCAAAAGCCTGGAAAAAAAGCATTCTCCACCTCATCCAAGTCTGCCAATTTTAGACTTTTCTATTTGGCAAGCATTAATCTTTCTTTGTTTTTTGAATAGTCCTAAAATTGACACTGCTGGTTTATTTGACAACAATGCACATTTCTATTTCCTGGTGCACAGAAAGCCCTATTATACAAAAACATTTCTGATCAACAGCTTGACATTTGCAGAGTTGGCTACACGAATCAAAGGATGTCTTTTGCTTATTTGTCAGCTGCAGCACAGAAAGGCAAAAAGAGGGAGCACACCACATTTTTTGTGTGGTCCCATAAAAACCAAATAACTTTTCCAAATGTTTTTGTCTTGAATTATTTTAAAATAGTATAGCTAGAAAAGCAGTTGATGAAAACATCTTCCTGTGTTAAATGCAATTAGTTTGCTACAGTTCAAGTTTATTATTGTAGCCTACAAATACACAAGGACAAAATATTTATTAGACATCTGTAAAATTGTTCCTTCAACCAGGAAACTAACAAATGGTTTGCTACTTGAATATATTTTATTAATGGTATGCTAAGATGAAAACAAATATCTAAGGATGATGGCAACAATCCTGATTTTCAAGTATCATCTTTTTCCCTCGGGGGAAAATAAATGTAGAATTTAAATTCTGCAATACATGAAGCGCTAATCTTACATTTGGTTAAGTACAAAGAAAAAGCACTGAGGCATTCAAAATCAAACATTTCAGTAATTAAACTAGAGAATCAGGGCTCTGTTTCCTTTCTGATATTGTTTGGTTTTTATTAATACAGAGAGGATTTAGCACATCATGAAGATTAACTTTATATGAGAAACTGATGAAAAATCAATGGGGTTTTGGGGTTTAAAAATATCTTACAGTTAGTCTGTAATAAAACATCAAACAGATTTTAACAGCACATAATGGAAAAGTGTACTCTTAAACTAAACTGGGATTTTCAAAATTATCTGAATCAGTTATGTCTGAAAAAGCCAATTTTCTTTATAAATTTAATTTCCTATTTTCACAGTCATTTACCATACACTTTCAGTAGAAAGGTCATCCTTTATTTCTGCCACAAGTTCTGCAAAGATATATGATACCTCAAAGCTTAAACACTTCATTTTTAAAGATTTATGTACATAATTTCCAGTCATAGAAATGTAAAGCTTTTTGTTAAATATCCTAAGCTTTTTGTAAAAGTTGCTAAATTCTAGAAGCTCCTCAAATTCTCTGTAGATTAAATGCACTAATTTTATTAAATATTGTAATAGTTTCCTGATTTTAAGGTCCTTTTTTCTTACTGTTATATTGTTTGACAGAAAAATATATTAGCAATCTATCCAAAGAAAAAAATTTTTCGCCTTGAATTCTTTCACTTCTGTACAAAGACTAATGTACAAATCACTGGGAAATATCCAGTAAAACTACTTACATTGCATGCATGCTAATGAAATCTAACATAGGCACCTTTCTGAGAGTTCTTTAGCACACCAACAGGAAAAACATCTATGGCAAGTAATGTAACTCCTAAATGGAAGACTAGGATCCAAAACCTTTTAGCCCATGTTACACATAATCAGGATATTCATTAGTATTCTGACTACTGCCTTGAATCTATTCACTGTCATCAGTGAATATTTTGAAAGACATTGTCCTGTGAAGTCAATGGGGAAACACTCTTTAAAAAGATGCTCTAGCCCCACGATTTTCTTCATGACTGAAAGAACAGAAAAGTGAACAAACTGGAGAATGGTAATTCTGATTTGTTTTTGAATGTTTGCTCCTTGCTTTGAAATTTAAATTAAATATTCTGGAAGTTTTTAGTAATAAAAAAGAAATTGGTCTCTATGAGAGTACTCTGTACATTTTCTAGTCTGAATATATTAGATATATGACAATGACATCAAGGTTTTTTCTGCCCGTTATACCAGGGAAAATTTTTTTGTTCCAGGTCTCTTCCACCTGAATGGCCATTGCCTAACTACCTGCATCATTCTCAGGCTGAGCTTTTATGATAGGACCCTGAGACGGCCAAATAATACTAGTAGCAGTTATCACATCATACACAAAATAAAGCCAGTAGTCTTTATTTTGTGAGAGTATGTACACATCCATGCACAGATATTTTCCTAGTTGCATAGCTCCTCTGAAATTAACTGTCTATCTTTTGTCTTTGGAAATGCACTGGTGCCACATTATAGGCTCCACTACTCATAATTTATAAAATCCTTAGTTGATAAAGATCCCTGAATTCTTTGTAATTCTCAGTGAAGCAATTTTATGTAGCTGTTCCGTCAGCCTGGAATATGGGGAAACAAAAGCATAAAAACATAAAAGTGCTTCAGGTAGCTAGGGCTAAGTGAGAGATACCAGAAAGAACCTTCTGCTTTAGCCCAGAATTTGTAATGACTTCAAATGATTGCCAATGGTTTTTCTAGATTTCTCTTTTTTTCTTTTTCTCTTTTTTTTTTTTTTTCAAATAACTGTGGCAATCTACTACAGTATCAGTTCAGATAGATTATTGCAACCCACTAAACTTTTTAAGGAGTTGGGAAATGTTTAAAACTTTGAGCTAACATATGATAGGTTAGATGTTTGTATCAGCTATTTTACATATATATATATATATATATATATTTGCGTCTATCTTTCACAATTTCCAATAGTGTTTTTGTACACCAGAGAAACATTCCCTATTTCCTGTGTGTTTACAGTTTCACATATTGTGTCTCAAGCTATGAACCTGAAATTTTTAAAATTGAATGTGGAATCTTTCTAATATTGTTATATAATATATTACAGACTGTGTTTCATATAGAAAAGAAAATGTTCTTTCTCACATAGTAGTTGCTAAGAAGCAGTTAATGACAATTAGTAGAAGCTTATATATTTGATTTTTATTATTTTTAAGTAGCAACTAAGATAATGTTCCAAATAATGATCTATGTGGGATGTAGTTGATCATGCCTTCAAGTGTGTAAATTCATAAACAAACAAAACTTCAAAACTAATTTGTTCCTCATGACCATACTGGACACATAAATCTGGACAGACTCAAATAGCAAATTAGAAGTACTTCTGGGATTTACAATTCTGCTATTTTTGTTCAATTTACAAATTAATGTTTTCAAATATCATTCTCTCAAGTCAGGGTCTCAATGAGTCTCTGTATATCAGCATTCAAGTTTCTGTTTTTGCACTGTTTGCATGAAAGATCTGGCCCAATAGCATAAATTGAATTGAATTGACAATTGAAAAAATAAGAAGGAGACAACTGTATGAGACTTCTGGCAAAGACAACCTTTAATTGAAAATATGTGATTGCATTATCAGTGAAACCAAATTTATTATTTGAGAATTTTTAGAAAACAAACATAGTTAATTTTTAGGGACAAATAACAAATACTGTTACTTTTATGGTAATTCTTCTTTGTATATGATCACATTCTCTCATGCCCAAGATAAGAAACAGCAACTAGAAAGATTACTAAAAAAAAGCAGCATTTCTCTTTTTGTTTTCTTATCTTTTCTTGTTTCTTTCCTTCTCACTGAATATCCCATAACCACAGAAGCAATGTCTGGCAGCAATTCATAACTATCCTTAGTTTTGGAAGTAGAAATTCTACCGGAGTTACTTCACCACAGTGGGGAAAAAAATAAAAAAAGCCAAATTATAATTAACATTACACAACTGTGGTAGACTGATACTCACACTGCAGTACAGCTATGCAATGCAAGTAAGATTTCCATCTTTTTCTGCCATCTAAATAAGGCTGAATTCCAACTAAATCTGCCAGTAAGTAGCATAACTTGGAAGTCACAAAAAAAATTAAGCAACATTATTTAATGCTTACTTTTATCCATTTTATACACCCTCATAAGCCCTATTATAAGAAAATAGATTAGGTCTTGTTTAAATGAAAATTTTCAAAAGTGGATCTATTTCTTCTTTTCATTTTTATTTATTAAAAATAATTTTGTCATAAATTTCTCATCTCACTTAAACACCCATGAAACCCACTGGTTTTATCAATCTTTATTATAATGAGCATTGCAAGAAAAAATAAAGGACTGTGTTAACTCATGAGTACCTTATTATAGTCATGTTGTCTATGTAACTGAAAAATCAACAAATCAAGAAATTCAAAACTGCTCAGTTTAAGGTAGAACAAATATCTCTCTTCAAATTTAAGGCAATTTCTGTTATTTTTTGCAGTTTTGTTTTAAAATACACTTTTCTGAAATTATAGAACTCAGGCAGAATCACATCATAGGAAGAAAAACAAAATCTCTCAAAAGAGATTTTTTTCTCAAAAGAAAAAGAAGTAAAAAATATGATCAGCCATATGCAAGCTGCAGCCTATATAAATTATAGGGGATACTGGGAAACAGTGATGATAGTACCATAAAAAGAATTCCAGTAAACTAAAAATGAGCAAATAAACATTCTAGATGAGGCTAGGTTTGGAGAGCAAGTTCCTGTATGTTTATATTGCTAATGGCTAGATTCAGATTTCAATGTTGCCTGGGTGCCCTAGGCATTCTGTGCTAAATTGATGTGTTTGAACTTGCATATTTCCTCCATGGGATAATACAGATGAACCGTGACAGACTAATACATACAAAGAGGGATGTATTTAATAATACATCTTCCAGACTTCTAAGGGCAGCTCTTCAAGGAATCCTTAGTCTAACACTGTGTTAAACACTAATACTAATTTAACACTAATGTATTAAATCTGAAGGCTACTGCTTTCATTTATTAAAGCCTATGCAGGCACACACAAAGCACTTATGTTGAACACAAACCATTTTTCTTCGATTTGAACTTCCAAAAGTTGGTTTTTTACACCTGTCTCTTTAACACTTAAGCTAAGATGCACTAGGACTTCACAAGAAAAACTTTCAGCCACACAAATGGTAAAGCTTTTTTCTTCATATGCCTTCCTATTTACAGGAGAGCTAGTCACATTAAAAGACTAGCCCAGGAGACTTGCTAATTAAGCCTTGGGTCCAACGAGAATGGTAAATCTTGGTAAATTAAAGTGGCATTTAAAAGACCTGAAACAGTAAAAATGTTGGGTCAGATTTGTAAAGGACAAAGTTTGTATTAGTCTTATGTCTTTCTCTGTCTAAGAAGAAACTGTCAATAATCTATATCTGTCATTAGGGAATCTGTTAACAAAGCAAGACTGCATCTTTAAATATTTCATGGCTCTTGTCAATAAAATGGACGGGGGGATAACAAAAACTTGGGAGTCTCTTACCAGAAGTGCAGGCTATTTTCAGGGTTAATTCCAATTAATGATAATGGGGAATTACCTGTTTAAATTTTCTGTGCATGGACTTTATTAAAAGACAGCCTGAAATGTAAATACCTGTCTAGGAAGGAACCAAAAGGTAGCAGGAGACTACTTCAGAGTTCATTAAGTGCAATATTATATGCTTTTTTTATCTTCCTTCATTAATTTCTGTGACAAACAGTTAAATAGGAAGTGAAGCAGGGCACTTCTTAGTATATAGGCTTCAGATACAGCACACTTTAGCATGTATAGGAATTAAATACATTTGTGAATTTTAGCAAAATAATAACAGTAATAGTTCTTTGATTCTGTACTTTATTTCTAACAGAAAAAAATTGTCTATATTATAGTATGTTATCAATCTTTCATCAACAAAGTTTTTTCCATTCTTGTCTAAATTTGTTTTGTCCATTAAGTAGGAATTAAGTGACCACACTGAGGTCTGTAGAGAATCATTAATTAGGGCTTGGAAAGCTTTGCTCTGCCCTTTTTCCCACCGGTGAAAAAACAAAGGCAGCAAATGTGTTCCAGTAAATATTTTGTTTTGAGAGTGACTAACAGTAAGTCAAATTCTATTTTCCTGATTTGGACATTTTACTATACAATGAAAAGAGTGTCTCTGTGCTTATATTTATGTGGGTTTATTTTATGGCATGTAGAGGCTCTCTAGGATCTTCTGTATAGGTTAATGAGTACCATTACTGGCTACAGTTCACTCTTTCACTAGAACAGTATTTTTGGTGGAACAAAAAATTAGCTGGGAAGAATAGCAGAACTGGTGTACTGAGAAAGGAGAGGGAGGATGTGCCTATTTAGGTGCGCTGTTGTGGTTTAAACCCAGTGGGCAGCTGAGCAGCACAGACACTCAGGCTTCACACACTCTATCTCCAGTGGGACAGGGGCAGAGGAAGGGAGAAATAAAAGCAAGAAAACTTGGGGATCAAGATTAATAATAATAATAATAATAACAATAATAATAATGTTAATAAATATTATTGAAAATATTATCTCTCTAATAAGTGAAGGATAAGTGAAAGAAGAGGGAAAAAAAAGAAAAACACAAAAGAAGAGATACAGAGGCACTCATTCCCAACTCCCATGCATAGACTGATGCTCTGTTATTTTCCAAGCAAAATGTGTCTAGCCCTGCTAAAATCCTCTCTTTTCCCTTTCATTTCTGACCATGATATTATATGGTTTGGAATATTTTTTTGGTTACTTTGGGTCATCTTCTCAGTTGTGTTCCCTCCCAAACTATTGTGCACCCCGAATCACCACCTGTGGGGACAGAGAAACAAACAGAGAAATCCTAAAAATTCTAATATATAAGAGATGCTTTGAAAAAAATGGAAAATTGGCTCTGTCATAATCAGGCCCAATAAAGCTGGGGTGCTTTAGAAACTAGCTCCTTTTCTGAAAGCCCCAGGTACCAGAATCGTAAAGGAACCAAGGCTTTTTATATTTTTCTTTTTCCCCCCTGTATATATGTCTATGGGTATTAGAATACAATAACAGAAAAAAAATAATAATGGCATTTATTAAATACATGTGCTAACACCAGAAGGCAAGAGAAAAGAAACTAAGATGATACATTTCAAAAAGTTTCAAGTAGTTTTCTTAAGTTAGCTTTCTGACATTTTGATGCATATCTCCTGATCTTCAAAATTTTGAGTTTAACTTGCAGAGTTTTGCTCCCACAGAAATTGGAACAAATCTTTCTATTACATCAAGTTCACCCCAAACTGTCTACTAGCAACATTAAAGTAAAAGAAGGTTGTTGAGAATATTTTTCAACATGCTGTATGGCATTGCCTTCCAGCACAATAATCAGCCAACTTAATTTAGACCTTTTTATACTACAGTGTTTTGTAATTATAAGAATTAGATGCAGCTTGCAGAAGCTGAAATGAAAATTATTAAATCTACGTTAGAGGTTTTAGAAGCATACTGCATTTCAAGTTTGCAGGAAATCAGCAGTATGATCAGACTTACTATTGTCACTATGGTAGCACCATCTTTAGTTTATTTACATATACTAACATATGGAGACATACAATTTCATTGCTGCAGTTTACATTGTGCAGGTAAAAATCTACAAATAAATATCAGAAATCAAATATTTTTTCTATCTATTTTCTTTTTTTTTTTAAATTCTAATTTTCAAAGTGTACAATGGCACAAAGAGGAATTTTAATCTGATTTAAAAAATAAACTTTTCAGCAATGTTAAATATTAGTCACACCTAAAATAATCCACTGTAGAAAGGAAAAAAAAAAAAGGAGAGGAAACATAGTACACAAATCACTGTGTCTCAGTGATTCAAAGGTCTTTGTCATCACAGATGCACCTATTCTGTGCATATCGTTATTTAGAGGCACAGAGTCATATTTCAGATATAACACTGAACTAATAAAAGAAGAACTTTTGTTCCAAGCAAGACAGTAGAACTGTAAACTTGGTTATTATTATTAATATTATTAGTGGTAGTGAGACAGAATCTTCAGACTCTCCAGAAGCATTTATGAAGCTTAGGGCTACATATTATTTTTCTGAACCAGGTAATCCCCACAATGTAACCATACTTCACAAAATACATTCACATAGTGTCTGCATAAGATTTAATAGTCTAAGTGGCTTATTAACTCAGCTGAGGGACATTTATATTTTTTAACAAATAATTATAATTCTTTCTTATTTTCCTGCTAATAGGAAGAATTTTCTGTAGTGCTGTGGAAAGAAGCACTACCCAAAGCACACTCCAACCTTTAGAAAATGCACTTCATCTACTTAGTAAGAAGTGATTAACTTCTTTACTTTCCTTGTGGATGATATGTCATTGGGATATTTTTTTAACGACCCTCTAATAGTCAGCATGTATATAAAAGCTCATGTAATCCTGTCTTTTAGCAGTAAAAATTCCAAATTTATATTTTCATGGTTTACTTGTTCCTGATTTTGCTACAAGAAATTCACACTTCCTGTTTTTAATATATGAAAACATGGAGCATCAACATAACAGGCAGCAGACCTTTGTTGTTAAATTGACGCAACATCTCTTCTCCTTTGGTCTCCAGGTCTTGTGCTATAGAAACCCTAGTGCTGGGTTGTTCCAGGTGTTGTTTTCAGGGTGATAGTGAAATTAACTACCCAAAATACAGACTATGGGCTAATGCATTTGGAGGCTATCAGAAGATCTGACTTTTTTTTTATAACCCTTTTCTATCAACACACCATAAGAGGGGAGGAAGAATGAAAGTATGTGGTGGATTGGCAGTACGGTAGCATGTGAGCTACGAAAACTGCTGGGACAGATTACTATCCTGATCTAAATGAATTTATGCTCTAGACTTTCAGTATTTACTAAAATGTAAAGAGGCAGTATTCAAATGCAAACTGTTCTTTTCAAATTTTCCTACCGAAGGAAGTCTCTCCACTACACAACCCAAAATACAAACTAAAAGATTGGAAGAAGACTGGAACGGAGAAATTTTAGTCTCCAGTGCAATTCAAGGATAACTTTTTGTAACAGATTAAGCAGAGTCAAAGTACCTTTTCACTGATTCTGAAAAACAGAACATCAGGGAAAGATAGGAGATCCTGTGTTTGTGCAGAGCTATATGCTATATATGTAACGTGAACACTGCAACCACTGCAATGTCAGGTGCTTACTGCTTCAAAAACCTCATTTTCCAATTTTATTTAATTAAACATAAGCAACCCAACTGAAAGATACAGAAAACTGTCAAAATCTGTATTTGACATATGCAAAATCTTGCACATGAACTCTATGCCTCAAACATTCTGTATTGCACTGGCATGGCAAGATTTTGGTAATGGTGGCTTCTGTGAGAAGCTGCTAGAAGCTTTACCCATGTTCAATAAAGTCAATACCAGCTGGCTCCAAGGTGGACCTGCTGCTGGCCATGGCTGACCCCACAGTTACAGTAATAGCACTGTGGGGATAGAAGATTTGAGAAGGGGAATAATGTTGCAAACAAAGGATTGAGAATGTGAGAGAAACAGCTGTTTCATGGTTATTCTATTTTCCATTCTACTAAAGAGGGGATAATGTACTTACATATTTTCTTATATCACATCAGTGATATATATTGTTTAAAAGCAAGGAGAAAGGCCATATGGATTTTTCACTGTTCTTTTCATGTATTCACTTCTAATAGTAAACATATACTCTTACTTATAGTAAAACAGATGAAGTGTACAACTAGTAAGTAAAAAAAATATTTGTTGAAAACATATTACTTTTAAAGTTAAAATCTGACAGTTTACACAGGTCAAGAGCAGGGCATAGGTCTTTTGGCAGCAGTTTTACACTACCTCTAGCCTGTTTGTCAACACTAGAACAACAGTCCAAACAACTCCTACAACAGCAGTAACTAAATCTGGCACGTGCATATTTGTAACTACAGCAATTTTTATTGATTTATACGTAATAATGTATGATCTGTCTTCATTCACAACATTATAGCAAAATATTTGCAATACCATACAAGAGCAGTAACAGGTAGAATCCATTTAATGTGGTTTAAATGCAAGCATGCTGTTAGTTAAGTGTGGGTTTGGAGGCAAATATGAAAGTTCAGTTTTGGGAGTATTCTCCCATAACTTTTTTACAAAATGCCCTGTCCTGAGCAAGAACAGTTACTATGCCTCTTCCCTTGTGTAAGAATATTGATTGCATATGTGTAGCTCTTTATCTCTTTTACAAGTAAATCTCACGTACCAGAGAAACAGGAAATGCAAAAGACCATCTGGGCATCATTGACCACTCTTCTCAAATCTGGCAGATAGTTGTATTTCAGTGTGTATATTGCACTATCCTGACACCACAGAAAACCTCAAAAAACTCTGTATTTTTTAGTATGTCAGTATAGAATTTAGTCAGAATTGTTTTCCTCAAGGAACTGTTATCCAAGTAAGAGTTTTTCACCTTTGTGTTTTCAAAGCCTCACAAAAAGCCCTCAACTATAAAGCTGCTTAGTGTTAGAAGCCTGAAACTGGAGAAAGATGAAAAATGAATACTTAATACTCTATACAATCAATCATTTGTTATGGAAGGGAATGTGATTAAATTTGTATTAGATGACTCTATTTGGATTTAGATTAAATGCATACAAGTTTCTCCATTTGCCAAAAGACCAAAACCAAGAAATATAATTTTGCTATATTCATGTCTCCTCTATTCTTTGATTCCCTAGGTTATTAGTATACTTAGACAAAATTACTAACTTCCTACTCAACATCAGGTAAAATTTTGACAGTCCTAAGGAAAATCTAAATTTAAGCATATTCTTTTGGATGTGTTTCACTTGGAGGAAACTTAAAAGCAGCTCCAAAATGTTTCAAATTGCCTGAATATTCTATTTGTTTGAATGGAAACAAAAGGAAAGTCTGAAAATACGCTAAATAATTTTAAAATAGTACAACTTGTGAAAAAAAAATGCTGAATGTATAAAATTAATATAAGAAATAAAATATAAATACCTGTAGAACAAGACAACCATTTTATTCTTGTCTGTGATTATCACACTGTTAGTTCACTGTCAAAAGTATATGACAAGCAGACATATCATAAGACTCTGGGACAGATTTTCCTTTATGACCTGACTGTTTAAAACAATATGCTTTTGGCAAGGAAATCCCTTCTGTCCATAACAGTGAGTAAAACATTCCACTGAGGTAGAGGGAGGCTGAGGCAAATGAATCTGGCTTATGCACAGTGCAATGAGATATCCTGGGTGTCTGCTCAATACTACATCCAGGAAGACTCTCAAGTTAGTTTAATTCATACTGATACTTGCCTTACTCGAGTGCTGCCTGGTATAGCTTTTTCTGTAGAATAAGCTGGCCTAAATGCTGAGATACTGTGATAATACCTTTGTACCAGAAGGTAGAATAGAGTCATACTAGGACTTTCCTATCCCAGTGTGGGACAAATAGGTTATCCTAGTCTGCCAATCTGCTATCATGACAATTTTTACCAGGAGAACTGGTTTGTCTGCAAGAAGCAATGAATTTGGTCTTAAGATTTCTTGGAAATATAGCCCACTTACATATAGTTAATTTGTTACTTTAAGAATCAAGTGTGATGAAAAAGCATAACTCAGTTCTCAGGATCAAAATTGATATAGACATATTAGCTTTGGACCACATTAATTTCATTTCTCCTAGCTGACTTGAATAGCTAAACTGGTACTCCACTGAATGCTTTCTGTGTATATCTGTTTCCTTTTATACGCTTTATTCTCTTTCCCTGAACGTCATGCAAAATACCTTGTTTTCTGGCAGGGGAATTCTGATTTGGCCTAATTATATTCTTTTATGATCTTGTGAGAGTTACAAAAGACTATAACTGACAGATTGACCAGAAAAAGAAATTAAATAAGTTAAGAATGAAATCTGATGTAAATTTAATCTTACTTTACTGTTAGAAATTATTAAGAACAATTTCAGTCACATATTACCCACTGTAATCTAAAGAACTATCAAAGTAGAGTTTCTTTACTATGCTAGCAGAAGTTCCTCTCACAGAGGATTCTTCTTAAGTGGAGAAAAATAGTGTGAAGGGAGACAATAGAAGTTGTGAAAGAATAGGAGAATTTTTTTTCCACACAGTTTTATTGTATTAGAAGCTCCACTGGCTTTCCAGCAAGAAAACTTCAATATGTTAATTTTTTTGTCATACACAAAATTATTAGTGTAAGAAGGCTAATATTCTTAGAGCACAGCTCTCAGAGCTGTACCTCAGCTGGTTTTAATTCTTATTTGATAAGAGATACTTTATAAAACACATTTCTGTGAGATGAACCAGAGGAAAAATACTTTCTGTAGTCATGGTCAAAATACAACTCCTGTAAGGATTCTAAATCCTGATAGTCTTGCATTTTTGATCATTAAATCACAGTTGTCTTTTATAACCTGTGAGAAGCCTGGAAATCTTGGAATTTTAATCACTATTGCTTTGCACATAGCATAGTTGCACAAATCCTGTGTAGGAGGGTTAGAATACTGTCCTTCACAGTCACAGTGCTTGAATGTCTTCTGACTTGGCTTTTGACTTGGCTTGTCCTTTGGCAACTTTCCTACAATATGCAGAATAATAAATTTTCAGGTTTTAGATGTTACTCACACAATTAAAAATAACTTAAAAAAATACAGGAAAAGTGAAAATTTATTGTCTGTCCTTCATCCAAGAAAAAAACCACTCCTGAGTACTTCTACAAAGACAAAGGAGACGACCATGCTTTTTACACAAGATATTTAACTGAATGCATGACAGAACATATACTCATAGAATGGATTGGGTTGGAAGGGACCTTAAAGGTCATATAATTCCAGTCTCCTTGCCATGAGCAGAGAACCTTCCACTGGACCAGGCTGCTCAGAGCTCGGTCCAATCTGGACTTGATTATTTTGAGGGATGGGGCATCCACTACTTCTCTGGGCAATCTGTTCCTCACCAACCCCACAGTAAAGAATTTCTTCCTAGTATCTAATACAAACATACCCTTTTTCATTTTAAAGCAATTCTCCCTTGTCCTGTCACTATAAGTCCTTGTAATAAGTCCCTCTACAGCTTTCTTGTAGCCCCCTTCAGGTACTGGAGGGTGCTCTAAGATCTCCTCGGAGACTTTTCCTCTTCAGGCTGAACAATCCCAGCTCTCTCAGCCTGCATTCATAGGACAGGTGCTCCATACCTCTGTATATCTTTGTGTTTCTTCTCTGGACTCACTCCAGCAGGTCCACATCTTTCTTATGTTGGGAGCCCTGACATAGTACACCAGGCAAGATCTTTACTTTCTATATGTCTATCTTGAACAGTAGGTAAATTTACCGGAGATATGATTCCATACTGGACACAAAGTTTAGACTTTCAGAAAAGACTTCCAGAAAAGACTACAGAGTAAGATGATACAGAGGATACTGCTTATTCTTTCAAAGATGTCCATCCAGTGGGTAATTTTACACACAAGCTCATTTCCATATCTCAATGGCAGAGAACTCACAGGGTACAATGATGACACTGAGAAGAGCAATCAGATCCTGTTTATCAGCCTAAGAGAGAAAATGAGTACTTAAAAAGAATTCACCATTCCAAAAGAGGAAATTTGTGGAAGAATGTCATGTCTGCTCCTCTGTAAGTGATTTTAATCGTGGCTCATAATGTCTCAACAAATGAAAGGGAGGAAATAAATTTAGGATTGCCTCCTAAGGTCTTCTTGAGAAAGTATGGCATATGGGCATTCTGAGATCTGGCCACAGACCACAGTCCCCTGAAAGATCTAGGCAGCATTTCAATTTCCAGAGCAGCCCACTGTGCTGGTGGAGGGCTCTGCACTGAAATTCTTAGATAGACCAGAATGCCTCCTTTTCAAAAATCTGTTCTCTGTTTCATTTGAGATTCAACATGGTAACAAGTGGCTCACTCATTATTTCAGGGGAATCTAGCCAGGAAGTTTAATTAATATAATTCCTTTAGGGAACAAAAATGGAATGGTTTTTATCCCTTGAAACACTGTATAAATATATTGCCTATGCTAGCTAATAAAATGAGTTTGGAATGACTTGCTATAAAAATGCCCAGTGCTTAAAAAGGTGAAAAATATTATTTTTAAAAAAATGATGAAGTGAAGCAAAATGCATTAAATGAAATGCATGAAATCAGACTGTACAATATTCTGAATGTTCAACCATTTTCTAGTTGAAATTGATGTGTCGTTTTCTCATTGGCGCATTTTCCTAAAAGGGAACATTACGTATTACACAGTGATGGGACAGGTCCAAGCCTCACCTGGTAATGATTGCCAGGCCCTTGCAATCATTGCTGATGTTCCCGTTTGAATGGGATTTTGTCTGGATTTCATTATTTCATTATATTTTTTCTAGAGATTTGTTCTATATTTTTAGTCAAATGAAGAAAACTTGAAGGAAGAGAACTTTCTTTGGTATGGGATTTGAATAGCAAGGCTTTTATTCGTCTTGTCCTGCACATCTCAACTCCTGTAAAAGTGTGTGTTTTAACTGATTGAAAATATTCCTTGTGTAAAAGACAACTTTTATTCACAAATTTAAGTAAAAATATTGACTTAGTTACATGAGATCTTTTTAGGAATATTTGAAACCAAAAAAAAACCCAAAAGTTTATAAAAATAAAGTTTATAAAAGTTTATAAAATAAATAAAAAAGACACCAAGTTGGCCTGGAGTGGAGAGGTTAAAGATGTATTTTCCTGCAATCATTAGATATTCAGTGTTTCATGTGGTTTAGTCATAGTATTTGGAGATACAGACAAATACTTGGAGTGGGTTATCACGACTTTTTGCTTTGGTTTTGTGTATTCCATCTTCTTCACTTTCTTAATTTCCTCAACTTTTATACCATTGGGAAAGCACAAATTTAGTAACTGGTTTTTCTTTCCATATTTCTCATTTTTAGTATAGTGGGTGGTAACAAAATCATCTGAGCTGGAAACACTTTCCTCTCACACTTTAACTTTTTTTTCTAGCCAGCTATCTAGTTATCTGGTCTTCTGATTTGCTTAATCCCTCACAATATATTTTTGAACTTTTCTGAAAGTGTTTGTTCTTAAGCTTATTTGGTCTCAGCCTCTTCTGACATTAAAATCTGGTCACCTTAAAATAAATGAATCTGGACTAACAGAAAATGAATTAACTTTCATTTCAGTTTCCTCTGTCTCAAAGAGCTTCCTTATAATGTTCAGCCTTAATTTTCTTATTCTGAGAATGGTTTATAAAATCAGCTTTAAGAATACTATTCTACTCCATTCTCACAGGCAGGAAAGTGCCTACTAGAAGGCCAGAAAAGAAAGAGTTCTCCAGTGGTTCTTGAAGGAAAGAAAACACAGCCACAGTTGACCATTATGTCACTTATGTTTGACTGCTTCATAGCTAGTGGGCTCTATCCACTTTTTTGCAAAATCTCTTGTAAAGGGTTCTTGATTAGTTAAATGAATGGAGGAGGGGGTCACAGCTGAGCCTTGTATCCACTTAGCCCTTTTCTAGAAGTTAGCAGCAAATAATTTGACTCCTAAACAATCTTTTCCATGATATGCAGCATCATGCAGTGGGGTGTATTTATTTTGTGTTAAGTAGAATTTCTCTGTTACCTTTGGGTCTAAAGTACATGGTATAGTAACAGCAGTTTCTACAGAAAGCAGTACTAACCAGAAGTGACAACCTTTTGCTGTCCCACGCCAGCACAAATTGTGCACTTTCATAGAACTGTGGAAATGAATGCATATCACTGTTACAATAACACATGTTACC
Organism: Platyrinchus mystaceus; assembly: GCA_035041135.1. Taxonomy (NCBI): domain Eukaryota; kingdom Metazoa; phylum Chordata; class Aves; order Passeriformes; family Tyrannidae; genus Platyrinchus; species Platyrinchus mystaceus. Next base: position 43,365,214 of record JAWWLV010000100.1, read on the forward strand.
AAGGGTAATTTTCCAAAGCACCTGTCTGAACCCAGTGTTTCTTAGTACCCTTTGCTTTTTCTCATGAATTCTAGTGCCAAAATTCAGTTATAGTCATATTTGGGAGCAGATGGTCAAACCCACTGCTGTGTCCAAGTAGGCTGGTGGGCATAGTTATCTGATGTGTTTAGAGATATGATAGCAAGCCAAGCATCTCTCTTTACTCACCACCTAGGGATAAAATCTCAAGTAAAGAGAGATCCCCCTCTGAGTAGAGTAGTTGCCAGATTTAAAAACATTTGCTGAGTGTTTGCAGAATTGTATTTGTCCCTAGAAATAATACTGTTTAATAGCCACATTTTCATATCTAGTTTTTAAAGTTAATTCCTAAACAGATGTTGAGTGTAAATATGTAAGCTTCATATCAGCACCATGTTGTATTTTGAATATTTACAAGTTTTGCTTAAGAAGAGACTCTGCGACCCATGTTCCATGACATAATTGGACATCTGCTCGCTAGGCCAGCTGACTCAATTAATTCTAGAGGTTGTTCCTGGTAGGGAAGAGGAAACTACCATTGGTGATTTCCTGATGAACTTAATGCAAGTGGGTATTCCCAGTTTCTGTCTAACATAAGGCCAAAATAAAATTTTGTTTTCTAAAATGTGGTTCATTATTTTTTACAGTGGTTTTCAGACTCAGATGCTACCAATTTCCAGATCTAATTAATTAAGACCAGTGTGTTTGATCTCAGTTTGTCCATTCAATGAGATAAATGGTGCTTACCTGCTTCTATTCATAGAAATTGTGCATCACAACATGTTAAACCTTGCCTTCACTATTCAACATGCAATGCTAGTAGAACTTCTGCTGTATTCAAAACTGGGCACTCTTATTGCGGAAAACAGCTCAGAAATAACTACAGAAATAAGTCTTGATATACAAATATTATTCTGTAATAAATATGCTACCTTTGAGGAAATGGTGGTTTCAATTAATCAGATTTGGTGATGTTCAAAAGGACTTTATCTACAAAGACTTTTTTAATACTATAAAATCAAATCTGGTTATGAGTATAATCAGACAGCTTATTATTGAAATGTTTTCTTTTAAAAATTAGCTTTATCTAAGTCTGTTTGTCTAGGTAAGATCAAGCCACAATTTTAAGTGATAGAATCAGTTAAATGGATTTAAGCTACTGTTTAGAGGTTCATCCACAATACACAGAAAAACCCTTGCAATTAAATTTAGAATTAGTCAGCAAATTTTGATTAACACAAGAAGTCAGGAAAGTATACCCACCCCTTGCAGGACAGCAAAGAACACTTGAAAAAAACATTTGTAAGACTGATGACTTAGCACAGGACAGTCTCTAGATCCATTCCACTTCTAGTGATACCCTTATAACAGAGAGCAGTGAAAATCAGCCTTAGTTCATGAAAGAAGCAGCTTCTTGGGAAAGCTACATTCTAAGTGCAGTTTTTCTGAAGCAAAAATCATCATGAATTTGCAGGATATCACTTTGGCTTTCAGCCCAACCTCAGTACACATGACAAAACACATGGAAAAGTGTATGGTAGTCTTCAGTACCAAGTCACATGCTTTGCTTTTTTTTGTGGTCTACCAAAGTGAAGCTTGCAAAGTTCCAGAGCAAAACTAAAATTGTCTCTTTAACATATTTTTCTGGATTTGATTGCTTATCTTTTTTATGAACTAAAACACCAGTAATATTCAATATTCTCATTATATGACATAGTATTTGGCACATATGAGAGCAATTTGAATCATGTCTAGCTAGCTAAGTATTTGAAATTAGATTTTTAAGTATCTCTAACCCTATTATTTAACTATATTTAATTATGTAATTATTATAAGATTTGGAATATTATTTATACATTAAAAGTGTCTGTGGCTTTAGTGACTTTTGGTAATTTAGGAATAACAGCAGTATTAGCACCACACAACACGAAGTTGTTTGAGCCTTATATGAACTGAAGTGGGAACTGACCTGAATGTGAACTTAACTATAAGCTACCTTATTAGATAAATATGAATAACCACCATGGATTCCACAGAAAAAATATGCATATCCAAGCAAGATTCAGATCAGATTTTGCTGTAAAATCTTGATGCTGAGACCTGTACAGCTACTGAGGCACCAGTTAGTGGAAAAACCTCTACAAATCTACCAGAGATGCTCATACACTTTCACAAATACATAAGTAGGAGAACAGGGAATTCATTACATGACAAAATTTGTTAAACGTGTATTTTTTGGGAGAACAAACAAAACCAAGTTCCAGGTTGAAGACCTTACTTGAGTCTCTGGCTGTGTACATAGGATAGAGTGTGAAACAGTTGTACTGAAACATATGGTTTCAGGCTTCATTCAGCATTACCAGCTACATGCAAAAGAAGTAGTCTTGTGAAATATGCTTCCCACAACAGCTAAATCTAGCCCTCTGATAGAGGGTTTCTACAGTTGTTTAAAGAGACATTAACTGTTTTTCATCCAGCTGGGAATTGTTTTGTCAACAGTTCTATCCAAGGGCCCACAGCACTGGTAGCACAAATAGGGGTGGTTGTAGGATTATTTGGGGTAGGTGATTATGGCTTGTCAAAATCTGCATCATTTTGCATATAGATAGTGATACACTGAAAGGCAGAATATTTTACATAGCAGCATCAGAATTTTATTTCCACATTGCAATTTGTTTCTTCTTGTAGAAAAAAACTCCCGTATGCAAAAGCCACTGGACAGGGTATAATCAAGATACCGCACATATATTGCATATTTGATAGAATTTCTCAAGGAAAAGCAGTAACTCCCCAATGGAAGACAAGTTGTTTGTTATCAGAAAATGGGGGATTTGCTGTTTGATTGCTTAGTTGTTTTTTGTCTCAGTTACAATAGTAAGAGCAAAATTCAAGATTCTTGCTTATTTTGTTTTATTTCTTTCCAGAAGGGATAATGTATTTTTAATATATATTTTACCTAATAATTTAGGTTGTAGAAGACCTCTAAGATCATTGATTCCAGCTGTTAACCCAGCACCATGTAGTCCCCCACTAAATCATGTTCCTAAGAGCC